>OZ010800.1:332983908-333583908 GCA_963932465.1 Maratus speciosus
TTTTTATTATTGATTCTGAACTGCGTAAATTATGAAAACCGAAATCCTTTGTAACCTAGTAAAACCAGATTTAAGGAGAAAAAAAAAGGGGGCGTTGAAATAAAGAATTTATTTATTTATTCATTTACTTATTTATTTTGTTGGTGGCAGTGGTGCTATTTTTGTTTTTTTTTTACAGTTTCAAAGAAAATTAGCTTCACAGCTTAAATTGTGTTAAGATATTTATTTCAGATTTGTGTTCAAATACTCAATGCCTTCGATATTCGCAGCGCCACCTAGCGTAAGGGTTCCCAGCAATAATACTGCAAAAGTTCGTGCACTTCCATGTAGTGGTGGGCCAGCGCATGAGATAAAATGGATGTCCACCAGAATTTTATCTGATGATTTCCAACAGCAAAGTTGACTGAAGCTGTCCAGCAGTGGTCATGCAGTGATAGACCATCAGCCAGCACTTCTCCATCATTGCCAGCGCGTATCTTGCTGCTGGCCAGCAATTTCCTCTTTGCTGGGTTCGTTATCGGTTCGGTTAACGGAAACCTCGATTAATCGAAGCTCGGTTAATCGAGGTTCTACTTAATATGTTAATTACATTGGACTCTCTTGAGAGTTAATTATGTAGGGTTATCTAATGTTATAATCTGGAAAATTATAGGAAACAGAACTACAGAACTCTAAATGAAATGCAAACAGTAAATAAATCTGTAAATAAAGCAATTCCAAATAAAAAGAAAACCGACATTAAAACATGAAGATCTAATAATGAGTAAATAGACATGTGCTGTCGCCAAAAAAATTAATTCCTTCGGTGGATTAGCACTTTTTTTACCAGTATCGACTGGGAAAATCTATTATTTCATTCAATGCGTTGCTATACATTGCACTGAGATTTGTAAATTGTACAACAGAACAAATTTCCCACAAAGAAGCAAGTTGCGGGCACGTGATTTGTAGAATGTCACATATCCCCCTCCCCGCCCCCTGAAGCAGCGTTAAAAGTAGCGTCGATTCTTGTTACAAACGATTGATTTTTTGTATCGCCCTACACTGCGAAAACAAATTGTTAATTTTACGGTATACTACTGGCAGCTGGGATGCCTGTTTATTACCGTAAAATAAGCAATAATATGCCACCGGATAAATGAATTAAACCGTTTATTACTGCTTAACGGTATATTACTTGCTAATCTTATGGTTTATTACTGTTAATTTTACGGTTATAAACTGACATCCCAGCTGCCAGTTTTATACTGTAAAATCAACAATTTTTTTTTTCGAAACGAAGCGCGCTACGCTACAAAATACTGTAAAAAGTAGCGACTACTGTAGATTCGATACTTGTAGCGCGCTCCTTCTCCTTCCGACCCCTCCACTATACGCCACAGCTTTACTTGAGGAACAGGGGAATACAGTGTTTCTAAAAAAAAATCCAAAGGGTATGTATACCACCGTATACCCCTGTATCAATATTTTTAAATGAGTTTTTTTTTTTTTTTTTTTTTTTTTTTCTTTTTGCATTGGATATCTGAGGTTGATCTGTACAAAGGCCCTTTTTACCCGACTGAAAAAAAGGGTTATGTGTTTCACGCGTATCTGTGTATGTGGATTTCTTTATAACCTCGAAACATCTCAACGGCTGGATGGATTTTAATGAATGAGGTCTCTATCGATTCGTCTTAGCCGTCCGATGGTTATAGGATAGGTTTTGTTTTTATAAATTCAAAATGGCGGCCGTAAACTACAAAATGGCGGTAGAGACGAAAAAATTTTTTTACGTACCCTATTGAGTGGCATAGTATTGGATATGTCTTTTAAAATGAAGACGATGTTTCATTAACCATTTTGCAGTCAGAAACTCCGTTTATATATTACACAACCTGGAAGTTGTGTACTTTGGATCTCTATCTTTACAGGCTCTAACCTTCATAATAGACATCTATAGGCCTCCTCAAAACAGTGTTTGTAGATAGGAACTAATAATTGAATACAACTTAAAAGTCATCAATACAAGTAAATAAAAAAAAAGGTAAGTAATATAAAATAGTTTCAAATTGATGAGAAAAAATTAATTAGCTCTCTTTTTACGCAGTCGGGTTATTTGATTTTTTAAATTTAATATATTTATTTACTTTTTCGATTTTGTTTGCAGATTCTTTTTCAAGAGGGTGCTTTCAATTTTGAAACCGGTTCCGAAATTGAAAGTGTCCTAATTAAAAATATCTGTAAACAAATTCGAAAAAGTAGAAAACATCCTTTGTACAGATCGATCACAGCTAGCCAATGTAAAAAGAATTGTTTAAAAATACTGAAATGCAAACGAGATATCTTTAAAAATTTCTTCCATAAGATTAGCATTAGTGAGCGGGCATTTTCAGGTGACTGAAATAGACTCTTAATGTTTCAAATATTTCGTTGTTGCAGTTTCAAGCCATGTGACCTATTTTGGCGAGCATACTTTGGCGCACCATTAACTCCATTGTTTTGGGTAGCTTTCATTACAAAAAGCTACCTATTGCAGCCGTTCGGAGGAAAGCGATTTCAAAAAATTTTGGTATATTTTCATCGATCATGGCCCCCAGACCCCGAAACCACCCTCCGTTCAAAAGTTGATATATATATATATATATATATATATATATATATATCTGATCTTTGTCACACTGTAACTCACGTATTTATGAACCGATTTAGATGAAATTTCGTGTATACATAGTACATACCAATGTCTCGACCGAGTTCGTTGGCCAGCTTCATCCGCCATCTTGTTTCAAAATGGCGGCCATTTAAAATTTTTTTAAAAATTGAAAATTTGAAATGTGGTACCAAAAAATTTAAAATTAAAAAATATTTTTTTCTTATGTGTTTCATCTTGATTCAAAGATTCCGGAGCAGTTTTTGTTTCGTTTATATCTTACAAAATGGCTGAGTTATAGCACTTTGAATTTCTAGCGTGGCTGACATTTTGAAACGACCTGATTTTTGTCACGCGATAACAGGCGTATTTATGAACCGATTTGGATGTAATTTAGTGTATACATAGTGCATACCAATGTCTCGACCGAATTCGTTGGTCAGCTTCATCCGCCATCTTGTTTCAAAATGGCGGCCCTTTAAATTTTTAAAAACATTTTAAAATTTGAAATGTGGTACCAAAAAATTGAAAATTAAAAAATATTTTTTTCTTATTTGTTTGACCTTGATACAAAGATTCCGGAGCAGTTCTTGTTTCGTTTATATCTTAAAAAGTGGCTGAGTTATAGTACTTTGAATTTCTAGCGTGGCTGACATTTTGAAATGACCTGATTTTTGTCACGCGATAACCGGCGTATTTATGAACCGATTTGAATGTACCTTGGTGTATACATAGTACATACCAATGTCTCGACCGAGTTCGTTCGCCAGCTTCATCCGCCATCTTGTTTCAAAATGGCGGCCATTTAAAAAAATTTAAATTTTAGTTGAGGTACCAAGAAATTGGAAAATGAAAAAGATTTTTTTTTGTATGTGTTTGACCTTAATACAAAGATTCCGGAACAGATTTTGTTTCGTCTATATCTAGAAAAATGGTTGAGTTATAGCATTTTGAATTTCGATTGTGGCTGACATTTTGAAACGACCTGATTTTTGTCACGCAATAACAGACGTATTTATGAACAGATTTGGATGTAACTTGGTGTGTACATAGTACATACCAATGTCTAGATCGAGTTCGTTAGCCAGCTTCATTCGCCATCTTGTTTGAAAAGGGCTGCCATTAAAAAACAATTTTAAATTTAAAATTTAAAATGAAGTATCAAAAAATTGGAAAATGAAAAGAATTTTTTTATGTGTGTGACCTTGATACAAAGATTCCGGAGCAGTTTTTGTTTCGTCTATATCTTAAAAAAGTCCTTCCGGCCAGTGCCGGGAGGAAGAGGTAGCTTTCATTTTCCTTATTTTAAAAAAGCCAAATTATATTATTCAAACACACGAAGCTCAATTTAGTGGAAACCGAATATAGGAGATTCAATATTAATTTTTATCAATACTAAATCATTATGAATGAGAATTTCGCGAAATTAGTCAGCTTTATCCAAGCTGCTTTTATTTAAACTAACTTATATTTGGCTGCCAAATTCGGCGATTTCTTAAAGTTCCTGCCATTTTAAGACAACATGGTGGATGAGGCTAATCAGTGAACTTGGTCGAGACCTCAGTAATGGCTGTGCACATGCTCACTCACATCGGAATCGGTTGATATATACGAGTGCTGTCGCAGGCAAAAAATCAGATTTTTCAAAATGTCACCCACATTAGAAATTGAAACTGCTATATCTGAGCCATTTTTTAAGATAAAGACAAACAAAAAATGCTCGTGAATGCTTATATCAAGGTCAAATACTTATGAAAGAAACCTTTTTCAATTTCTATTATTTTTTTTTATATATTTTTTTTTTTTTTTTGCACCTCACTTTAAATATAATTTTTTTTTTAATTTAATGGCCGCCATTTTGAAACAAGATGGCTGATGAAGCTGGCCAGCGAACTTGGTTGAGATATTGATGTATACTATCCACATGCCTTCTTCCATCGAAATAGGCGAATACGTGTGTTATCGCGTGACAAATACAAGATCGTTTCAAAGTGTTAGCCATGCTACACATTTAAAGTGCTATAATTCAAAATTTTTTGAGATATAAACAAAAGAACAAATTTTCAGAAACAAAAACTGCTCCAGAATCTTTGTATCAAGGCCAAACACACAAAAAATTTTTTTTTTCATTTTCCAATTTTTTAATACTTTATTTTAAATTTTAAATTACTTTTTTTTTAACTGGCAACCCTTTTGAAACAAGATGGCGAATGAAGCTGGCCAACGAACTCGTCGAGACATTGGTATGTACTATGTACAGATCAAGTTACATCCAAATCGGTTCATAAATACGCCTGTTATCGCGTGACAAAAATCAGGTCGTTTTAAAATGTCAGCCACAATAGAAATTCAAAATGCTATAACTCAGCCATTTTTTTAGATATAGACAAAACAAAACCTGTTCCGGAATCTCTGTATTAAGGTCAAACACATACGAAGAAAATCTTTTTCATTTTCTAATTTTTTGGTATCTCATTTTAAATTTAAAATTTTTAAAAAATTTTTAAATGGCCGCCATTTTGAAACAAGATGGCGGATGAAGCTGGCCAACGAACTCGGTCGAGACATTGGTGTGTACTATGTACACACCGAATTACATCCAAATCGGTTCATAAATACATCTGTTATCACGTGACAAAAATCAGGACACTTCAAAATGTCAGCCATGCTAGAAATTCAAAATGCTATAACTCAGCCATTTTTTAAGATATAGACGAAACAAAAACTGCTCCCGAATCTTTTTATCAAGGTCAAACACATAAGAAAAAAATATTTTTTCAATTTTCAATTTTTTGGTACCACATTTCAAATTTAAATTTTTCTTAAAAATTTAAATGGCCGCCATTTTTAAACAAGATGGCGGATGATGCTGGCCAACGAACTCGGTCGAGACATTGGTATGTACTATGTATAAACGAAGTTACATCCAAATCGGTTCATAAATACGCCTTTTATCGCGTGACAAAATTCAGGACGTTTCAAAATGTCAGCCACGCTAGAAATTCAAAATGCTATAACTCAGCCATTTTGTAAGATATAGACGAAACAAAAATTGCTCCGGAGTCTTTGTATAAAGGTCAAATACACAAGAAAAAAATATTTTTCCATTTTCAATTTTTTCGTACCACATTTCAAATTTTAAATTTTTAAAAAAATTTTAAATGGCCGCCATTTTGAAACAAAATGGCGGATGAAGCTGGGCAACGAACTCGGTCGAGACATTGGTGTGTACTATGTACACACCAAATTACATCCAAATCGGTTCATAAATACGAGAGTTACAGTGTGACATAGGTCAGATATATATATATATATATATGGATATATATATATATATATATATATATATATCAATTTTGAACGGAGGGTGGTTTCGGGGTCTGGGGGTCATGATCGATGAAAAATACTAAAATTTTTTGAAATCGCTTTCCTCCGAACGGCTGCAATAGGTAGCTTTTTGTAATGAAAGCTACCTAAAATGGTTGAATTATAGCACTTTGAATTTCTAGCATGGCTGACATTTTGAAACGATCTGATATTTGTCACGCGATAACACGTGTATTTATCAACCTATTTCGATGTAAGAAGGCATGTGGATAGTATATAGCAATGTCTTGCCCAAGTTCTCTGGCCAGCTTTATCAGCCATCTTGTTTCAAAATGGCGGCCAGTAAATAAAAAAACATATTTAAAGTCAGGTGCAAAAAAATTAGAAATTGAAAAAGGTTTCTTTTTTAAGTATTTGACCTTGATATAAGGATTCCGGCGCATTTTTTGTTTTGAATTTATCTTAAAAAATGGCTCAGATATAGCAGTTTGAATTTCTAATGCGGTTGACATTTTTAAAAATCTGATTTTTTGCCTGCGACAGCACTCGTATATATCAACCGATTCCGATGTGAGTGAGCATGTGCACAGGAATTACTAAGGTCTCGACCAAGTTCACTGGTTAGCCTCATCCACCTTGTTGTCTTAAAATGGCAGGCATTTCAATGTATCGCCGAATTTGACAACCAAATATAAGTTATTTTAAATAAAAGCAGCTTGGTTTGGTTTGGTTTGTGTTTATGACGGCCGATTATCAACACGTGGGATATAGGCCCTGGGGGGAGTGCCTTTCGTGGGGGTCTTTCTAAGGGAACCTAACCCGTATTTACGCATGGAAAACCACGGCTTCGAAGAAAACCACGAAAACTCCGAAACGGTTAGGCCGACGGGCGCGATTGGGTTTGAACCCAGCACCTCCCGTCTACCAGCTTCGAGAGCAGAACCTCTCAGCCACTGGTGGGGCTTAAAAGCAGCTTGGATAAAGCTGACTAATTTCACTAAATTCTCATTCATAATGATTTAGTATTAATAAAAATTAGTATTGAATCTCCTATAATCGGTTTTCACTAAATTGAGCTTTGTGCATTTGAATAATATAAGCTGGCTTTTTAAAAGTAAGGAATATGAAAGCTACCTCTTCTTCCCGGCACTGGCCGGAAGGACTTTTTATACCTGGTTAACTGTTGTAACCAAAAAAAAAATATATTTGGCGATTTATCACACGCGGACGGCTAATGGAAAAATGCCTTAAAATTAATATATTAATTTATAATTTAATTCTAAAAATATTAAAATATATTGTCATTGGAAACACACCTGTGAAAATATTTTTTATAATTCTAGCCTATCCGGAAGGGGGCAGAAAATCAATTACAAACTTTCATCTTGACATACAAAAATCTAAGTAATTTAAATAAAAGAGAGTGCAAAAAGTTTGGAAGTCTACAGAATTGATAATCGTGAGTTGTCAAAATAATAATAATAATAATAATAATAATAATAAATTAATACTAGAGAACAGGAATTCTGCATTTTCAGAATTTAGTGTCGCCTTTGATGAAAATATATATATATATATATGTATATAAATATAGATACAGTAGAGTCCCGATTATCCGAGTTAATTGAACTTATACCTTTGGAATGGATCCTTTTCTTCTGATGGACTGATGGCTTCTATTATTATGAAACAGACATTATAAATGGAGTGTTAGGTGAAGATGAAAGAGCAGTCGTAAAAAGTTAGAACTCTTATTTTCTGGTCAGAATGGCGGAAAAAATGGCCATAATTTTTTTGTCCATCAGAAGAAAATAACTCTTTTAAAGCGGCAACTTGGTTAAGCGAGACTCGGATAATCGGGACCCTACTATAGTTCAATTTTAAGACTTAAAACACGCGATATTATTTTATATAAAATGACGTCATCCGCATCCGCTGAAGAATTCCTCATTTGCGATCGAGTATTAAACAACATCTACAGTAAAGTACGCATAAGACGTCACTATCGCTGAATAATACACAAATCCAAAAAAAGAGGTATCGTCATTCAAAAAACTCGACAAAAAAATCGGCTATCTGAAGATTCACAGGCCTTCATTCATTTGCATTATTAATATAGATATTTAAAATTAAATTAGCTTCATGTTTTATCAGAAATCCTTCATTTATATTTTTTCAAAATAACACGTATTTTAATTTTTTTTTTTTAGTTTTTATGGAAAAATGGCAACAAAAAAATATAATTGCTACTTTTGTTTCACTTTCTACAGAAATGGAGTTCTTCCGTTGCCAATATTAAGCAAACGGTTCTAAAAACTACAAAAAAAAAAAAAAAAAACAATACCCCAAAAACAAGCGGAGATGCAGTTTTCAAACAAATTGCATTTAAAAGTACTTTTTTTTCAACTAGGGGGCTCTACCCCCTACGAGCTACGCTCGCCAACCCCCGTTTAGACACCGCAGACTCTAAAAGCACGCTAATTTGATCGGCTTTAAAAAGATTTCGAAAGATTGAATTATAATTTAAAAAACAGTGGCGATCTCCCTATAAACGGGTTTCTATTCATTTCTCTTGGATCGGGGGATTTTAAGGCCCAAATCAGCTGCTGTTTAAAGATACAATCATATTAGATGTAAATTCCCAACTGGGCGAAAAATGTCCCGACCAGGATTCGAACCCGGGACCTCCTGGATGAAGCCGCCAGCGCTCTGCCATCTAAGCTATCCCGGACGCATTTTCGCCGATCCCAACCGTTATAGCAAAAATTAGAAACTGCGCATACGTGGGGACTTACATTGAAATTCTCTTGCTAGAAAACTTGCACAGGGTTATCGAGGTTGCTATGTCAATTGGCGATTACTTTTTGGCGTTCGAAAATATTTCAATGTCTTGTTATTGTGAAACGGTGATACAGCATAGAGCTTACGTAAACTTATTTGATTTTAAATTTATAATGAATTTACCTAAACAATATACGTATATTCCTGTCAAAAATGATAAAAATATTTTCTTAAACAGTTTTGACTCTTTTCCTTCTAACTTTAATGTGATTTATAAATAAATAACAATATCACCTATATCTATACTAATAAAAGAATAAATCGCTCTGTGTGTCTGTCTGTCTGTCTGTGTGCGATGGTTAGCGAAAACTACCGCACGTAGAAGTCTGAAAATTCAGATGTGATTAGTCCAAGACAGGTCCTAATACACCTGAGGCTCAGATTTTTAATTTTTAAGGGCCGGGGCCCCTGGGCCCCTTTCGATTTTTATGCACTAAAACGTTAATAACATGCCTCTTTTCAATCCGATCTTCTTCGTTTTTGGAGTAAATTATCCTTTTAGTTTCTGCCCCATTTCTACATTTCACTTTAGACCCTGGCACCCTTGCAAAGGGCCCAGTACAGGGCCCCTTGAAGTTTCAGTGCACTAAATTGTTAATAACATGCCTCTTTTTTTATCCGATCTTCGTTTTTGGGGTGAATTCTCCTTTTGAGTTTCTGACCCAATTTTACATTTCAGTTAAGACCCTGGCACCCTTGCAAGGGGCCCGGTGCAGGGCCCCTTGAAGTTTTAGTGCACTAAATTGTAAATAACATGCCTCTTTTGTACCCGATCATCTTCGTTTTGCGGGTGAATTCTCCTTTGAGTTTCTACCCCATTTCTACATTTCAGTTAAGACCCTGGCACCCTTGCAAGGGGCCCACTACAGGTCCCCTTGAAGTTTCAGTGCACTAAATTGTTAATAACATGCCTCTTTTCTATCCGATCTTCTTCGTTTTTGGGGTGAATTCTCCTTTTGAGATTCTGACCCATTTTTACATTTCAGTTAAGACCCTGGCACCCTTGAAAGGAAACAGTACAGGGCCCCTTGAAGTTTCAGTGCACTAAATTATTAATAACATGCCTCTTTTCTATCCGATCTTCTTCGTTTTTGGGGTGAATTCTCCTTTTGAGATTCTGACCCATTTTTACATTTCAGTTAAGACCCTGGCACCCTTGCAAGGGGCCCGGTACAGGGCCCCTTGAAGTTTTAGTGCACTAATTTGTTAATAGCAGACATCTTTTCTATCCGATCTTCTTCGTTTTTGGTGTGAATTCTACTTTCAGTTTCTAGCACATTTCAACATTTCCGTTAAGACCCTGGCACCCTTGCAAGGGGCCCGGTGCAGGGCCCCTTGAAGTTTTAGTGCACTAAATTGTAAATAACATGCCTCTTTTGTACCCTATCTTCTTCGTTTTGGGGGTGAATTTTCCTTTGAGTTTCTATCCCATTTCTACATTTCAGTTAAGATTCTGGCACCCTTGCAAGGGGCCCGGTACAGGGCCCCTTGAAGTTTTAGTGCACTAAATTGTTAATAACATGCCTCTTTTCTATCCGATCTTCGTCGATTTTGGGTTGAATTCTTCTTTCAGTTTGTGGCCCATTTCTACATTTCACTTAAGACCCTGGCACCTTTGCAAAGGGCCCAGTATAGGGCCCCTTGAAGTTTCAGTGCACTAAATTTTTAATAACATGCCTCTTTTCTATCCGATCTTCTTCGTTTTTGGGGTGAATTCTCCTTTTGAGTTTCTGACTCATTTCTACATTTCAGTTAAGACCCTGGCATCCTTGAAAGGGGCCCGGTACATGGCCCCTTGAAGTTTTAGTGCACTAAATTGTTAATAGCATGCATCTTTTCTATTCGATCTTCTTCGTTTTTGGTGTGAATTCTTCTTTCAGTTTCTGCCCCATTTCTATATTTGAGTTAAGACCCTGGCACCTTTGCAAAGGGCCCAGTATAGGGCCCCTTGAAGTTTCAGTGCACTAAATTTTTAATAACATGCATCTTTTCTATCCGATCTTCTTCGTTTTTGGGGTGAATTCTCCTTTTGAGTTTCTGACTCATTTCTACATTTCAGTTAAGACCCTGGCACCCTTGAAAGGAAACAGTACAGGGCCCCTTGAAGTTTCAGTGCACTAAATTATTAATAACATGCCTCTTTTCTATCCGATCTTCTTCGTTTTTGGGGTGAATTCTCCTTTTGAGATTCTGACCCATTTTTACATTTCAGTTAAGACCCTGGCACCCTTGCAAGGGGCCCGGTACAGGGCCCCTTGAAGTTTTAGTGCACTAATTTGTTAATAGCAGACATCTTTTCTATCCGATCTTCTTCGTTTTTGGTGTGAATTCTACTTTCAGTTTCTAGCACATTTCAACATTTCCGTTAAGACCCTGGCACCCTTGCAAGGGGCCCGGTGCAGGGCCCCTTGAAGTTTTAGTGCACTAAATTGTAAATAACATGCCTCTTTTGTACCCTATCTTCTTCGTTTTGGGGGTGAATTTTCCTTTGAGTTTCTATCCCATTTCTACATTTCAGTTAAGATTCTGGCACCCTTGCAAGGGGCCCGGTACAGGGCCCCTTGAAGTTTTAGTGCACTAAATTGTTAATAACATGCCTCTTTTCTATCCGATCTTCGTCGATTTTGGGTTGAATTCTTCTTTCAGTTTGTGGCCCATTTCTACATTTCACTTAAGACCCTGGCACCTTTGCAAAGGGCCCAGTATAGGGCCCCTTGAAGTTTCAGTGCACTAAATTTTTAATAACATGCCTCTTTTCTATCCGATCTTCTTCGTTTTTGGGGTGAATTCTCCTTTTGAGTTTCTGACTCATTTCTACATTTCAGTTAAGACCCTGGCATCCTTGAAAAGGGCCCGGTACATGGCCCCTTGAAGTTTTAGTGCACTAAATTGTTAATAGCATGCATCTTTTCTATTCGATCTTCTTCGTTTTTGGTGTGAATTCTTCTTTCAGTTTCTGCCCCATTTCTATATTTGAGTTAAGACCCTGGCACCTTTGCAAAGGGCCCAGTATAGGGCCCCTTGAAGTTTCAGTGCACTAAATTTTTAATAACATGCATCTTTTCTATCCGATCTTCTTCGTTTTTGGGGTGAATTCTCCTTTTGAGTTTCTGACTCATTTCTACATTTCAGTTAAGACCCTGGCATCCTTGAAAAGGGCCCGGTACAGGGCCCCTTGAAGTTTTAGTGCACTAAATTGTTAATAGCATGCATCTTTTCTATCCGATCTTCTTCGTTTTTGGTGTGAATTCTTCTTTCAGTTTCTGCCCCATTTCTATATTTCAGTTAAGACCCAGGAACCTTTGCAAGGGGCCCAGTACAGGGCCCCGTGAAGTTTTAGTGTACTTTGTTGTTAATAACATGCCTCTTTTCTATCCGATCTTCTTCGTTTTAAAGGTGAATTCTTCTTTCAGTTTCTGCCCCATTTCTACATTTCAGTTAAGACCCTGGCACCTTTGCAAGGGGCCCAGTACATGGCCCCTTGAAGTTTTAGTGCACTGAATTTTTAATAACATGCCTCTTTTCTATCCGATCTTTGTCATTTTTGGGTTGAATTCTCCTTTCAGTTTGTGGCCCATTTCTACATTTCACTTAAGACCCTGGCATCCTTGCAAGGGACCCAGTATAGGGCCCCTTGAAGTTTCAGTGCACTAAATTGTTAATAACATGCCTCTTTTCTATCCGATCTTCTTCGTTTTTGGTGTGAATTCTTCTTTCAGTTTCTGCCGCATTTCTACATTTCAGTTAAGACCCTGGATCCTCTGCAAGGGGCCCACTACAGGGCCCCTTGAAGTTTTAGTGCACTAAATTGTTAATAACATGCTTCTTTTCTATCCGATCTTCGTCGTTTTTGGGTTGAATTCTTCTTTCAGTTTGTGGCCCATTTCTACATTTCACTTAAGACCCTGGCACCTTTGCAAAGGGCCCAGTATAGGGCCCCTTGAAGTTTCAGTGCACTAAATTTTTAATAACATGCCTCTTTTCTATCCGATCTTCTTCGTTTTTGGGGTGAATTCTCCTTTTGAGTTTCTGACTCATTTCTACATTTCAGTTAAGACCCTGGCATCCTTGAAAGGGGCCCGGTACATGGCCCCTTGAAGTTTTAGTGCACTAAATTGTTAATAGCATGCATCTTTTCTATCCGATCTTCTTCGTTTTTGGTGTGAATTCTTCTTTCAGTTTCTGCCCCATTTCTACATTTCAGTTAAGACCCTGGCACCTTTGCAAGGGGCCCAGTACATGGCCCCTTGAAGTTTTAGTGCACTGAATTTTTAATAACATGCCTCTTTTCTATCCGATCTTTGTCATTTTTGGGTTGAATTCTCCTTTCAGTTTGTGGCCCATTTCTACATTTCACTTAAGACCCTGGCATCCTTGCAAGGGACCCAGTATAGGGCCCCTTGAAGTTTCAGTGCACTAAATTGTTGATAACATGCCTCTTTTCTATCCGATCTTCGTCGTTTTTGGGTTGAATTCTCCTTTCAGTTTGTGGCCCATTTCTACATTTCAGTTAAGATTCTGGCACCCTGTCATGGGGCCCAGTACAGGGCCCCTTGAAGTTTTAGTGCACTAAATTGTTAATAACATGCCTCTTTTCTACCCGATCTTCTTCGTTTTTGGGGTGAATTCTCCTTTCAGTTTCTACCCCATTTCTACATTTCACAGGGCCCCTTGAACTTTTAGCGCATTGAATTGTTAATAAATTGCATCCTTTTTATCTGATCCTAATTTTTGGGATACTTTCTCAATTTAGTTATACTCCCGTGTCTACATTCCAGTTAAGACCATGGGCCCATCTAGGGTTATGTAGGACCCGGTCCAGGGCCCCTTAAATTTTTTGTGTGCCATTTGTTTTTCATATCCTAATTTTCTGACCTTCACAAAGCGTAATTTTAAAGTTGAGTCTTAAACTCTTCTCCTTAGACCAACAATCACATATTTTTATTGGGCCCTAGGGCCCTTTTTTAAGCCTTTCCCCAATTTTTTGCACATTTCTTTTAAATTATATTCTAATGATTAATTCGTACCCTATGCTTAATCTCAAGTAATCGAAGATCTAAAACGCTAAGTACTAAAACGTTGTAACATGTCTTCATGTTAGGGCCTTTTCTCAACTATCAGTTGGCCCCATTTGGGCCCCCTGTTATAATTCCCTTAAAAATAGTCCGATTCACTAGCTTTTTTTTTTCTAACAACATCTTAGGTTCTCCAGGTATTACATGAACGATAAGAAAAAAAATATTTCAGGCTTCAACAACCACCAATTTTGAATATAAATCGTCTTCTTAGGGGCCTTGGCGCATCTTCTTTAAAAATGATCCGAATTCCTTGCAATTTTCTTTACCATCGTTCTAGCGTCCTCAGATTACATTGTAGCCACCGCGGAAGGCAATGGAGCCTCCCAAATTAGGTTCATTTAAAAGAATTTCCAGAGATATAAAATCAATCAAACTTAAGTTTTGTTTAAGGTTATTATTTACAAACCCCGGGCAACGCCGGGCGCGTCTGCTAGTAAGATAATAAATTGTTATGTTTGATAATTTAACATTTTTCTCTAATTTAATATTGTGATTTATAAATAAATAACAATATCACCTATATTAGATAATAAATTGTTATGTTTGATAATTTAACATTTTTCTCTAATTTAATATTGTGATTTATAAATAAATAACAATATCACCTATATTAGATAATAAATTGTTATGTTTGATAATTTAACATTTTTCTCAATATCGCAACTACTTCTAGATATAATTTACAGATAACCTAAATTGGTAATTAACAACAGCAACAGCAAAATTATTATTATTAGTAGATTGACAGTGGTGTTTTAAGTTTTAGGACTTGAGATTTTCTTATGATATTTTACTTTTTTGTGAATCTAGCTACTTAAATCTCCAATATTAATTTATAGTATATTTTAAATCTGTTTCCTGGTTTATTCACATAAAGATACTTAAATAGTTTATTGAAATATTTTAGCATTACTGATAGTATGTTAGATTTTATAATATTTATTTTTAATCATTATTAATGTATTGTAATTAAATATTACCAGATATTAATAGTATAGTTGTATCAATACAAATAAAAAAGAGATACTTTTTATAATAAATATTATCTATATTAGATAAATAAATTTATAATATTACAAGATATGTTATAGAGAGATATTTTATAATACATACTATAAAATATTAAAATACTATCTTAATTATATAATTATAATTTTTTTTATTAACTATTATTATTTTTATAATCTTAATTTTAAAATATTTTGTAAAAAAAAAAAAAAAAAAAATGCTGTTAGGTAGTTTTTAAATCTATATATATATATATATTTTAATCATTAAATGGTTTACTGAAATATTTGATCATTATTGATATTTTTACAATGTTATTGTATTTATTTATTATCAACATTAAATATTTTCATTATAAGTAAAACAGGTGTAATCCATAATAAATATTATCTTCTTTATTGTCTAAAGAAGATATTTTATAAATAAATATCATAAATTATCATTAATTTTCAATGAAATATTGATATGTAAAATTTCATTTATTGAAATATATGGATAGTATTACATTACTAACATAATAATAATAATATTTTGATAATAATCTAAGTATTAATATTATTGTATCATTATATTTTTAATAATTTGTTATTATCAAACCAATTACCTATAAATTACAGTGACATATTTAATTTTATAATATAATAACAACGATAATTTGATAATTATAAATTACAAAATATAATAATCTATCTTTATCAAGTGTTCTATATTCAATATTCTATTATTTCATATTCAAAGATGCTATAATTATTTATAAATTGCATGAAAATTACATAATAATATACTATCAATAAATAATTTGAAAACAAAATATTTAATCCAATTAGCTATTTGTAATATCTAAACATTGTTTTTACTTATTAATTATAAATAATTAATTATCTAATTAATGTGTATTATAACTTAATTTGATAATAGTATAACTAAAATGAACTCTATTAAAATTAAAAAAAACTCTTAATAATAATTTATATCTTTGCAAACTAATTTTTATTTTTTATAAATGTATGATGTTACATAATATTAAGGTACAATTTGTATATGGAGTGAAATAAAAGAGAAAGATAACCAATATAAGATAAGACTATTTATTTGAATGTATCCCTAAAAACAGTTTCATATAAATTCTTTATTAATTTTTATACACCATAATTATAATGGGACAAAAACATCATATCATGTTAATCATTAACTGAAAAAAATCTAAAGAAGTATAAATGATATTGATGTTGGATCAAATAATATCACCCCCTCCCCCCCTCCACACAAAAAGTGAAAAAAAATTATTGTGCTGCCATCTATGCCCAGTGATTTAAACGAAATTGGTTATTAAAAGAATTTTATAATTATCTGAATAGATAGCTTTTAATTGCTTATAACTGAATTAAAAAAAAAACAGTTACAAGAAGTTGTATTTAAAAAGGAAGGCCATAGTAATAATATTCAATAAAAAATGTATTTAATATTTAGTTAAATTACATAAAGTAAAATAGAATTGTAAAAAAATAATGCATTATTAAATTTGTAAAAATCATAAACTATTACATTTAAATTTATATGTACTGCTTAAAATAAATTAATAATGTTTCTTTAAAAATATACTATTTTGACAGCAGAACATACAAGATTTAATGGAATATATTTTAAACTTCATGTTAAAAAAATAAATATATAAAGTAAAAAAGAAAAATTAGATAATCATTCTTCTTATTATTAAGTGTGGAAAGAATAATATATATTTGCAGCTACATTTTTATTAGTAATTCGTTTAAATTACTCATTGATAAGCTCATTTGCAAAATTTTACTCTTTATTTGTTGAGTAATAAATAATTTCCTAATTGCGTTAGTATTAAATATTTTAAGAAAATCACATGAAGCTATTTCTAAAGCAGTGTTGTTTGTCAATAAAAATAAAATAATAATGTAATTGACATAGGAAATTACAAAACAAATGAAAATAGAATATTAAATAAAGTTGTGTATTTAATAAATGAATTATATTAAATAATATGCGGTTCCTTCTGTTGAAATTAATAAAACTTTACATGGACTCTCACCAAATTACCTTTAATTACTTAAAAATATATTTTGCAGGTGATTTAAAATAACTAAACAATAAGAGTAAAAATATATAATTGATATTAGAGGTATTTTTATTTATTATGAGCCATTGGCTTGCTACAACATTTACCGAAAGTTTTGCTAATCAACTGAAAAAAATGTTGATGGGATGAAAATTTCACGCCTGATATGATAAAAGCGCCAAGCTGGTAACCTTGTACATATTTGTTTTCTATAAGTGAATTTCAATCCAAGTCCCCACGCATGCGCTGGTTCTCATTTTTGCTATAACGGTTGGGATCAGCGAAAATGCATCCCGGACGATTCTGGTCGAACTTTTTCACCCAGCTAACCTTGATGATTACAGCATCTGGTCTGAAACCTGGTTCAGCTCAACAGAATAAAACCATTACCTGAGATTTATTCTGTTGAGCTGAACCAGGTTTCAGACCAGATGCTGTAATCATCAAGGTTAGCTGGGTGAAAAAGTTCGACCAGAATCGACCGGGATAGCTCAGATGGCAGTGCACTGGCGGCTTCAGCCAGGAGGTCCCGTGTTCGAATCCTGGTCCGGACATTTTTCGCCCAGTTGGGAATTTACATCTAATATGATTTGTTTACCAATTAGAATAATTGTGTTAATATTAATCTAGTGAAAAGATACAATGTCTGCCTTCGTCTTT
Organism: Maratus speciosus; assembly: GCA_963932465.1. Lineage (NCBI taxonomy): Eukaryota > Metazoa > Arthropoda > Arachnida > Araneae > Salticidae > Maratus > Maratus speciosus. The sequence goes on from OZ010800.1 coordinate 333,001,538, forward strand.
GATTAAATAAAATCAATTAAACATTTCAAAATAAGCTAATATAAAAGGAATTAAGTAAACAGGGTCTTTGTCTCCCGGTATTTTTAAGAAAGCGAAAAGAAAGTTCTTTTAAATAAGACATTTTAAATATATCGTTTTTGACGTCATTTTCACCAAACTTTTCTTTCTGTTTTTAATATTCACGAAAAAATACTTTTGTTAGAAATGAAATATTATTTGCGCTGTCCTAACAAAAATAGTTGAAAAGATCATATCAAAATATCAAATAAATGTCTCGCGCAATTTTTAAATTTAAACTGTTTTGCAATATTATTTTTTGTTTATTTTACGTAATAAGTGTAATGTGACGTGACGTAATTTCTCCTATTTAAGACTTCTAACTTCTAATGCATGTTAATGAATTTATTATTTTACAATATCCTTTCTCTTTTAAAATTCACGTGTAAAATATAGTTTTTATGACGTAATTTTCAATAAGTTCCTGCATTTGAAGGTTTTTTCTGTTTATAATAGTCACGTGTAAATAATTTTTTTATTTGAATCAAACATTATTTATTGTTTACACTGTTTATACAATTGGCAACAGTTTAAATTAATACCATTTTCTAAAATATGTAAAAAAAATCTCTCGAAATGGTGAAAATTTGAATTTAAAATAGAAATAAAACCTCAAAAAATGAACCAAATTGAAAAAATGAATGCAGTCTGCACATCGGGAATTTCTAACGAATAAAATGATCTAAAAAGGATTAAATTCCCATGTATAGTTTTTACTCCTATAAAACTTTTTTTTAATGAACGATTTTGTCCAACATTAGCATTAAATATTTCTTAAAATAATTCTCCGATTTGAAAACTGTCTGCATCAGCATGTTTATCAAACATTTCTCTATAATACCACCGAATTTTCATATTTTTGTATGCAATATTTTTCTTAATATTAACGAAGAAAAAATGTATAAAAATAAAACATTTCTATAAACTTTAATTTACCAACATTTAAATTTTAAATATGTCTTAATTGAAGTCAATTTTGTAACATTAAATTAATAAGCTTTTCATAACAAATCAATAAGAAGACGCCTTTAAGGCATGATGAAACATAATCCGTTCTGTTAAGAATCCCATAAAAGGAATTGGAAGTCATATTGACATTTATTTCTTAGAGAATTTCACTAAAGGATTAAAAGAACATGTAGCAATGCTAAATGAAATAATGCAACAGGATTTGGTATTATGTCATCTCTAAAGCTGGTTTTATGGTCTAGTTTTACACTGATCTGTCTTCCGCCTCTTTAGACTATAAAATGCAGAATACCTGCATACTGAGTACTATTGTACCAACTGTCTAACACAGAAGAAATTGTCTAACGTTCTTCACTTCAAAATGAAGGTATGAAGCAATTTCTATTATAAAAATTATTTTCAGTAATTGAAACGAAATTATTGATATGATTTCTCATTATAAACATAAGAGTCCTCTATTAAAGATCATGCATAAATAGTGCCGTCATAATGCTATCGTGGGCTTGAACTTGATTATTTTTAGGATATTTTTAGAAATTTGCCCATATTAACTTATTCATTTTTCAATACAAAGAAATTAAATCATATTCTTTTTTTAAAACTTCTTAAAGTAATTTAAAAATATTAATGACTCTTGTTTATCTGTTTGTCGTAAAAATTTTAAGATTCGAATCAAAATTTACTAAGATAATAGGATAATTTCTTGATTCCTAAAAAAATTTTATGCATGTAACTAGGCTGGAACTTTATAAAATATCTTACATAAGCATTATGAGTAGTAACTGTGCCTAAATGATACGCGTTTCCGCATAATTTTGTCGCATTTAGGGTAGAATTGGCATTTTATTAAATAAATATATATTTTATTAAGCAAAAAATTATTGAACATCGTGCTTTTAGTTCAAAACTAACTTGTTTTGTATAAATGGAATCATCATCTTTAGCTTATACTCACAATATACTAATGTCGCATTTAGGTCATTTTTGTCGCATTTACGACAGTTAAAACCTAAATAAAACGCCCAAAGTTCTAAATGTGACAATGTGTTTTATGCATGCCAATTCATCTTAAAATATTCATTAATATGTGACAGAAATTGTCACATAACAAGTGTGAACGATCTGCGAGACCGCTCGATCAAAGACGATTAAAAAGCGCGATTGACTCATAGAATACTGTTTCTGCACTAAACGTTTTGTACAGGAATAATTCTAATTAAATTTCATCTATTCAGATATATCTAACGATAGTACTAGGTACTAGGACTACAAAAGAAACAGAATTTCACTAGTAACTATAGCTAAACTGGAAATTGCAGTATTTATAGTTAAACTGGAAATTATAAGTTAAACTGTGAAAATTTAAAAAAAGCACAGCGGTGAGTGAGACTGCTAACAGAAGTTAAAGGTTAATTTTGTTCGTAATATGGTGATAATGAAATATAACCTCATGATTCCTATACAAAATTTAATAAGGAATCTAACAGGGATATTGATTTTTATCAAAAATCTTATTTTTATAATGAAAAATACAAATTAATTTAAGAATTTTTAAATAACGCCGACATTTTAAATTTTGGTCTTTGCGAATTTGCATTAGTGTGGAGTTTACGGGTTAAAAGAGTATTTACAAGATATTTACAACATTGTTAACAGGAATATTTATTACATATACCTCTAGTTATTATAAAATGTCACATGATAAATATATTAGACTTAAAAACAGATAAAAGCATGCAATGTTTCTAATAATTCTATTTAAGCGGGGCTTATTAAACCAAAGAGAGGCCCAAGGCCTGATATTCTGTTGATCCTAACCCCTCCTTTTTCTTAAACTTTCACAAAAAAAGTTAAATATTATCTGTGCCTTAGAAAGCATATACGGGAGCATAAATACTCATTTAGATAAACATAGTTTTCGTTTTTGACCTTATTTTAATCAAAAAGTAGAAAATATTGATTATAATGAATAGAACCTGAAAACAAAATTAAAATATCTTATTTACCAAACGTGCAAACAAAAATTGGGGACCCCAGCTGCATCATGCTTTAATCGGATTCGGCATTTAAGCTACCGAATATTATATTGATCGTAAAATTAACTTACTTAATCGCATTAAAATAAACGTAATTTAAGTGTTTTCAATCTATACAAGATTTTTCAGAATTTTCACCACATAAAAGCATTGCGAATCCCGTAATCATGTGTCTATTTTCTCTGTCGCGAAATACACCGCTATTCTTAGACAATTTTTTTTTTAATTAAAAATTTTAAAGACGTATTTTTCTATTTTGTTCACTTTAACCCTTTATCTACGACATTATGATCTACTGCAACTTTTTTCATGTAATATTTTTTTTTCTGTTACTACAATGAAAATTAAAGGATAAACATAAAAAAATACTCACCCGTGAGAAATTTAATTATTTAGAGGTAATTAACCAAAGTGGTACTTTAACGTACCGTCAGTACACTATGACTAAATTATCGTAACAGAAAATCCACAAGATATTTCAACTGGCACCAGAAAATATTTTTGATTTAATAAGTATGTGAAATATAGGCCCCTTTTTTTTCTTTTTTTTACAAATAAATCGTTTGGCAAATTCCGGTGCCAATCATTTTTTTCAACACTTTAGAATTGGAAATCCTTTGCTCCTGAAAGGGTTAAAAAAACTATTTTTTTTAGGTTTCGATCTTGTTAGCAGTCCTTTAGTTTTGCGACGTCAATATTCCAGGGACAACATGCTCTCTCGCATCTCCACATATGCAATATATGAATTTACATATGCCATTTCTAGCATAGCAAAAACAAGCCGGTGCCACAACTTTTTCGATCTGCTATAAAAAATAACAATGAAACAGAAAAGAAATGCCAGCGAAATTATTACTACACTACATTTTAATAATTGCATTTTAAAGCCGATGAAAACGATGGATAACTACACAGACAAAAAGTAAACAAGAAGTTTTTCTCCAACACCCAGTATACTGACGGTACTTATAAGTACCAGCGAGTAATTCAACTGTTAAATCAAATACATACACCGTTCACCTAAAATAGCTAGTCAAATTGTATTCTAAGACCATAATAAACATGTAAAAAAAATCCAACACTCATCTTATATCCTTTACTGTGTTTGCAGCAATGAAAAGACGAGCGTGGTAATCTGCACAAAAAGTCAGCACAAAACACATAGACTGCTTCAAAGATAGCCTCATTCCTCTCTAAAATAACAAACCTAGAACTACTGCTGCCATGTATTTGGATAAAGTGGAGTTAAAAGAGCGTTTTTTGCAAAGTACCATTATAATATTAGTAATAATCACTATGGTGTAAAAGTTTAAAGTGAGTGGTACTTATAAGTGCCGTCAGTAGATAAAGGGTTAAAAACATATTCAAGTAACCGGTTAAAGAAAAGCACTATTAAAGGATCATACTGGAAATTCTAATTTATTAACTCATCACAGCTTAATTAAACCAATATATGCTTTAAACATCCATTTAACACAAATATAAATATCATATACAATATATGAAATACCATATAATAAACTTACCTTAATTAATCTTCCAAAAGCCACTCCGAATGTAGGACATTCAGTCCATCGCTAATAGATTTCTGAAGAAAACAAATCACCTAAATGTGTAGAATATTTTACAATTCTAATTCGAAAATTTGTCGCCTTTTCCCGAGCTTACATTTCAAGCAAATGAAGCACATGTAGTAGTCCTTGACGTCCATAATTTCATTTTATCCTCAAAGCTGAAAAAGAAAAATAATGAACCATTTTCGGGATTTTTCACCGCATTTAGGGAATATAGGGGCGTTTGATTTTTTTAATTAATGGTAAATTTGTTTTAAAGAAAACGTTTTAAATGCAGAGAAATGTTTTACGATTTGTTCCTTAAGTTTGGATGTCTAATTATATGGCATTTATTACTATTCGTGCGTTAAGATTTTAAGTAAAAGAACATTGTCGCATTTTGGGGTCGTCACATTTAGGCACAATGACCTTAATTATTTCACATGCACTTATTGTTTAAAATTTGTTTTTTATAGATATTCAAATACATGTCAGCATTTTACTAACAGTTTTAACATTGTAAAAGTAACATTATAACATCAGTTTTGAATGTGAAGATTTCATGCGTTGCACTTTCATTATAATACGTAATCTTTATATATTTGTGTAAGGTTCATCACTCGTGTAAGAGTTTTTCGGGTGGAAATAGAGAGGGCAGTAGTATAATGATTTAAAAAGAAGAGATATTTTGCTAGAATTATTAACTTATCACACTTTGTATACAATAACATAAGCTACAATAATCAATCTGCTTAGCAGTAAATTAAAAGAATAGTGAAATGACAGGTATCAACCCATTTATGCCTGACGTCCTATTTTTGAGACGCTTCGAATTTTAATAAATTTGCATAAGTTTCTTCTTCTTTATAACGTGAAAATTGTATGAAATAATTATCTATAAATGTGTTTATCTGTTACCGAGATATAACAGCATAAGATGGATATTTATTTGCTCAAATGAAGGCTTTTTTCGGAGTTTATGGATTTTTCATTTTTCAAGAAAGCGAAATGTAAAAAAGCAAGTTATTTGCGTTTTTTCAACCAAGGATCCGAATAAATAAGTCATAATCTTAGCTAGTAGAATTCTTTGAAATACGTATTTTTTAAATTGTGAAATGTATGTCCAAGCCTATTTCTTATGCATTTTTGTAACGTACAAAATATAGGGTGCTAGGCACGAATGGGTACATATTTTTATTAGCCATTTAGTGCACAGTTATTTAAGTAAAGTCCTTTTGAAGATGATTATGAAACAATTCGTTTTTAAGCCTCAAATACGATTATTCTTAGTTTATTATTACTAATACTTATAATGTTATTAGTCTCTGTAAAGAAATAAACATAATTTCTTAGTAGTTCATAAAAGTACTAATTATAGTATGTAATATACAATTTAAAAGCTTATTTTATTTAAATTTAGGCAAAACACATAATTATGCATATTATACTATTACAAATATTATACATTTTCCGCTATTTAGTACGTTTGCATTTTATCAAATAAATACAAAAATATTTTAGTGTAATTTTCTTTAGTATTTTTCCAGTTCGTTTTGAAACATTTTAAAGTGATTTTACCTACAAATTTGAAAAAACAAAAATCCAGGCACTAATGGGTTAGTAAGAGTTAGTAAAAATTGTATGTTTTAAGCTAATCAAAATAACTTACATTATATATAATTATGATACATTTGTATATGTAAATAGATTTTTCTATATGCTGTTATCGTGTATGCGTGAAAGCTCATGACATGAATATATTCCGATAAAAACTATTTAATATATATAGTGCATTCTTCAATGTTGAGGCAGTATAGCCAATCTACTAACTAAAACTTAAACTTTTTTTTTTTTTTCACTAGGGGCCTCTGCTCCCTACGAGTTACGCTTGTCAACCCCCGTTCAGACATCGCAGACTCTAAAAGTATTTGTATATGTAAATAGATTTTTCTATATACTGTTATTGTGTATGCATGAAAGCTCATGACATGAATATATTCCGATAAAAACTATTTAATATATATAGTGCATTCTTCAACGTTGAAGCAGTATAGCCAACCTACTAACTAAAACTTAAACTATATATATTTTTTAATTACATAGTGTAAAATTTGTGATTTGTCTTATAAGCAGGGTTCGATTTAAGCGGTATCGCATCGCAATTTGCGATTCAAATTTAACTAAAATGCGATCCAAGAAATGCATTAAATCGCAATCATTGCGATGCATATTTCCCACACCCTTTGTTATGTCATGTACACTTAAAGTTAAAATTTAAAGGTGTTTTTACACGACATACATTATGTTTTCACCCTCCCCAAGTGTTTATTTACAATGGAAGTACAGCGAGACGCCATTGCTGGGCGCAGTTTTCCCAGTAAACACATGATTTGTTCCCGCTCTGACGCTGTGATTGATTACTGAATCACTGTTACTCGCTAATCACGGCGTTTGCTCATAGAAGTTTGACGTGCGTGTTGTAGTAGTTCTAAAATGAACACTCACTGTTACGCACTGAGATCTACAATAATACGGAGAGCCAACTCACCGATCCACTTTCAATGCACGCAAGTAATGAGTCCTGCACTTTTCTTAATATTAGAAGCATTTTTTCAAACTTTTTCGCATACTTTTTATCAATTTTGTTGTTTTCTACATCTTTTTGACATTTTTATGAGCAATACTTAATTTGTTTCAAGATTTAAAAGCTACATTAGCTATTTTTTACTTGCTATACAAAAGTGTCTAACTGCTATTCAAAACTGACTTTGTATAGCAGTTACTGCTATGCAACTTTCTTTTTCTAAATCGACCCCTGCTTATAAGCATGTCATTTATTTTATCTTTATAATTATTTTAGATAGAGATTTTTCAAATTTTACAGATCATTAGTCCTTTTGGGACATTATATAAATATCTACATATATATATATATATATATATATATTACGCTATCGTACGTGGCACAGAAATAGCGATTATTTTTTAATTGTTTAATAGCAACGCTCGAATGAAACGCACCTCATTGTTTATTGAACAGCATTTAATGCATCTCCATACCTATAAGGGGTTTACCATAGGGGGACCCTGTTATGTCGCCAAATTTGGCGACCAACATTAGTCTCAAAAAGTGACGCCAACTTGGTGATATCTCTAATATTCCGCTAAATTCTCATAGACATCCATCGTAAACCAATAGGGTTTACTTGCTTACAGAAAATCAACAAATTGAGATATTTCAATACAACAAAATCTAATAGTAGCTTAAGGGATTATATTAATTATATTTAAGGAAGTCCAAGTAAATTATGAATAAAAGTAATATGATACAATGCTTAGCATGTTTTCTTTTCCAAACATTAATTTTAAGGGAGATCAAACTGGTCGCCAAGGGCGGATAGTTTTATTATAATACCTTCAGTATCCTGAAGAAAATAAATGTCATCGTCAAAAACAATGTCACACAGGACATTTAGATGCTTAGCTAAAAAAGGAGGAATTTCCAGGCGTTTTTAGGTATGTGTTCGTAATTATACAAATACCACTTATAGTCGTCGTCTGATCCGTCCCTCTGTCCGCATATAAACAATGCAAAAACAACTCAACCAAATGGTTTGAAATTTAATCTATATTATCGTTGCAGAATTTTGTCGAGTCGTTTCAAATTTTATGAAAATCGAATCAAAACTTGAAAAGATATTAATAAAAGTTTTCTTCATTCTATTAAATCCTATCATACGTAATTAATTCAATGTTATCCCATAATAGGTACTAATTCTAGTTGCCATTGTGATTGCGTCCTATTTAAGATGAAGTCATATTACTTCCGTATTACTGAATTAACATATATCTATTTATATAAAATCCAAGTCTCTGTGTGTCCCTCACAATTCCAGTTGGACCGCCTCATTCATCGCGGTCATGTTAGGATTTCTATGGAGAAATCTGTATGAGCTTCAACAATGAAAATTGTTGAAAAGTACTAATAGCAGTCACAATAAGTTACCACAATACAGCCAAATTTTGACCAACTTGCCAAGGCATCGCCAAATTTGGCGACAAAAGTAAGTTGCCATATATAACGCCAACTTGGTGATAGTTGGCTAATTGGCGAAATTCCCATTGAAAACCACAAATTTTTCATAATCGAGCTCACCGAAATTTAATTTAAATTCCGTGCATTTAAGGTTGTTTTTTTTTTTTTTTTTTTTTTTTTTTTTTTTTTTTCAAAATCTATGGGTCAGAATTTAAAGTGTGTTTCCAGTAAAGGGACCTTGGCGAAATAGAGAAAATTGTTTTGGCGAAAACTGAAATTTGGCATAATATTTTCAGGCAATCTATTCACTCTTTCATTACATCTACACACGCTTTATTTTAAATATTTATACATTTTGTTTAGCATAAAGAAGCTATTTATCTAATTTTATTTAGAAACAGAAGTAATTTGTACATAAAAAAGAACAATAATATACATTTAATGGAAAAACACATATAAACAAACAAACAAATTCATCAAGTTTGTTTCCATAGCTGTTTATATCATTTGACAACAAATCTCACCTTCTGGTGCCCGAATTACGCTAAGCTTGAAAAAAAAATGCCAAGGCCCCTATAGTGGAAAAGTACTAAATTCTCTATTATTTTGCACTACCTGCACCATAGTTTATACTATATGCAGGTGAAGAGGACGAAAAGTTAAAATATTAAATTTCTAGTAATCTATCTTTCTAGTAATCTTAATAAATTTTGTATTCATGCGTTTTTGCATAAGCGTGAAACAGCCATTGCACCAAGATCTGAATATTTATAAAATTAGTTATACTACGAACGCACCTCATTTGCCACTTTTGACATACAATTTCCGACTTGTTTCATTTTTCAACTTTATATTCATATATTTATTTTTTTCAGTTATTTGAATTTTTTGTCACTGGTGTACTCAACCAAAAATGTTTACTTTCGTTCTAAAAAATTACTGAAAAAAAAAAAAAAAAAAAGAAGAAGAAGAATGTATTTTCAAGAAAGAGGGGGGTTCAACTAATCTGGCAATGTTTGATATGTTTTTCATCGATTATGCAAGAATAAACCTTTAAAAAAAATCTATTTTTTTAATTAAGTCATTAATTTACTTTCTGCAGTTCTGTAAGATCCTATTTTCAATTTCTTAAATTCATTTTCTTTACATAATACAATTTCCATTGATGGATTTATCTTATTACTTTTGTTTGAAATATTCTATGAATATTTTTTTAAACTAATAATCGATAAAACTATACATTTATTATTTATAAAACATTTTCTTGCAGGCAACAGTATTCCTATCTTTGTTGTGTGTCTGTTACTGCCAAATGTCACTTCCTGTGCCTCCCATGCCTTTCACAAGGCTTGGAGAAGATGGAACTTCATCGATAACTGAACACTACAGAAATGACGTAAGACTATACACTGATTTCCATGCATCTTTAAAACTTTATAATAAATATGTTAGCATCTGTTATTGTTGACATTGCAAAGATTCCACTAAAATAAACTGGCCAGTTTCTGACGCATTTTTTTGATGCATTTTTGTTTACAAGTGTGTCAATTTAGCAGGATCCCTTCTTAAAGTATTTAATTGAACTTTTTTGTTTTTTTTGTTTTCCCGAAAAAGGCAAAAATTCTGTCAAATTTGGTATTTTGAAAAAAAAAAAGAAAAGAAAAGAAAAGAAACTACCGCCCTCGGAAGACAATCACTTATAGCTCAAGTTTTAATTCATTTCTAGTAAAATAAAATAAAAATACGATTACAAATCACATCAATAATCATGCCTGCAAGTCTCATGCTTTTATGTTTAAAAATGAGTCAGAAAGTTTCGTGTTGTTGAGCGGAGCGAAATATTTTTTTAAGAACCGCCTGAAAGGAAAAAAGAAAATCTAAGATCTTTAACGCTGTAATATACTGTAGTGGGACTCTTTATTATAAATTAATAAATTAGTCGCAGCTTTTGAAATGGATCTAAAAATAAAAACGTTTGTGTACGTTTGCCTTTGAGTTTTATATTTCAAACCAATTTTCACTCTTTTTCTATATTTCTTTGCGTTTTGGCATCACTTGAAAAAGAAGAGCTCTGAATTTGTATTCTATTCAGTGAAAAAAGAAAAACCTGTTACTAATTATTCAAACTATCTCCTTGTAACATTTACTGGTGTAATGAATAATGTATTAGCTTTTGTACCTGGTATACGTATTAGTTCTCAACTTAATGGTACTTACACGAAGTAAAAGTGCTTTGGTAATTACTTGAACTGCAGTACAGAAGCAGCAAACTTTAGCAGTTAAATTACTCATGTTCATCTGTTAATGCAAAATATCTCCAAGCTTACCGAATTATCTCTCAGACTTAATTCGAGTAGACTTGTAAATTATCAGAATTATCTTTTAACCCTTCACTGCATGAATTTTTCTATTTTTATGAAAAATTATTTTTGAAATCTATATATCGGTCTAATAATGGGAAAAATAGTAAAAAATATTAAATTTCAAATTTTCAGCTAAAATTTGATATTTTATGATGTGTGCTATATGTACACATTTAGGATTTTAAAATATTGCATTGCTATATTTTGCAACTAAATGAAATTAAATTAATTTTACATGGTTAGCACTCTGCAAATATTTTTATAATAATATTTTTAAGTATTCAGTAAAAATAACGAAAGTAAGTCACCTTAATAGCTTGATCGAAGCTTTTTTAGTTTCCGTAGAACAAATTCTAATTTTTTGTCTAATGCAGCCATCTGACGTGGACAAAATGAGTGTTATTTCATGCTTTGGATTGTTCTTGATCAGTTACAGTGATCATATTAGCCAAATTCATGACACATAAGGAAAATAATAATGTGTTTAGGTATGTGCCAGATATGGCACGGGGTAAAGTGAACGGTTAACGTTAACTTCAATGTAATTCTCATTTTACTGAAATTAATCACTTAGAGAAAAATTGCTTTTTTGCTTCATTTTTGATCAGAATTAGAATATCGGATATCAAATCGAACTATACGAGTTTTCTTTTGTGCGTACGTGTGTTTAACTTGCTTATGTGCTTATTGGATATCAAATATCAAAGTTAATCCCATGAGTTACTTTTTATTTAGCTTGCTTTACTTTCTTATTTATATCAGAGATCAAAGCTAATTTTATGAGTTGTATTTTGTTTAGCTTTAACTCGCGTATTTACCAATTGAGTGTCAGATATCAAAGCGAACATTATGAGTTATTATTTTATTTATTTATTTGTTTGTTTATTTATTGCTATTAACTCACTTTTTTACCAATTAGATATCAGATAGCAAAAGAAGTTGATGTTACTGTTTGTTTAGGTTCAGCTCGGCTATTTACCTATTGAGTATCCTATATCAAAGCAAATCTTGTGAGCAAGCCCGTAGTCAATGAGGGTATAAGCAAGATTTGATCCCCCACCGAAAATTTTGTCATGTTGACTATAAATACACCATTAAGTATCAATCAAAACAGTTTAAATTAAAAATTCAACTACAGTTAAAAATCTCAAATCCAAATTCTATACGCTCGCATCTCATATTTTTTTAAAACAGAATAATTTATCTTAAAAAAAAAAAAAAAAAAAAAAAAATTAAGTTAATGATGCATAGTTGTCTCTATTTTGCCCTACCTTTTATAAAATTCCTCAGATCGAGATTAAACTTTTGTATGTTACAGAGAAATCAAATGTGAAAAAGACAATTACAAACAATTTTTTAAATAAAGTTTTATTTACTTTTTTACAGAGACACAGTAAAAACTACAAAACATTGCCATCACAAATTGTTAGATTATATAAACTCAAAAAATTTAACCAGATTATTCAAATGAACTCTTGACGGTTCATGTTAAAATGTTTGCTATAACTGATGTAGTGATTGCGTGATTTTTATCAAATAAGATTTTTAACTAAAAAGAAAAAATCTTTTATGAAAATCTTAAATATTAAACAAAAATGAAATCATTTTTCTTTTCAAACAGGCTTTTCTGCTAATACAACAGCTCGATCTTTAAAGTCGATCATGATTATACATTATAAATAAATTATTACCCGATTGCCAAGAAGGGTTATGTGTTTCACGCGTATCTGGGTGTCTGGATTTCTTTATAACTTCGAAACATCCCAACGGCTGGATGGATTTTAATGAATGAAGTCCCTATCGATTCGTCTTAACCGTCCGATGGTTAATGGCTGGGTTTTGTTTTTATAAATTCAAAATGGCGGTATAGACGAAAAAAGCATTACGCACCATATTGAGTGGAATATCATTGGATAGATCTTTCAAAATGAAGAGGATGTTTCATTGACTATTTTACAGTCAGAAGCTCCGTTTAAATATTATACAACCTGGAAGTTGTGTAGGTAGGATCTCCAGCTTTACCGCAACTCTAACCATCATAGATATCTATAGGCCTCATCAAAACAGTGTTTATAGATAGGAACTAACAATTAAACACAACTTAAAAGTCATCAATACAGGTAAATAAAAAAAAATAGGTAAGTAATATAAAAAATAGTTTCACATTGATGAGAAATAATTAATTAGTTCGCTTTTAACGCAGTCGAGTTTTTTTTATTTAATTTTTATTTTTTAACCATCACAGAACGTTTCTTCATTGAAAAATATTGTCGACTGCTAATTTTCTGCATTTCTTTTTTCCAGAACCAAGGTAACTACGACTTCGGATATAACGAAGGTCACAATGAAGGAGGAACTTTCCGTCGTGAAGTTGGAGATGCATACGGTCGGAAATACGGCACCTACGGCTATACAACTAACGAAGGACTTATTCGTATTGTGAACTACGTAGCCGACGAAAACGGTTTCCGAGCAGAATTCAAATCTACGGAACCAGGCGTTGACGAGAAGGAGCCAGCTTCAGTCATTGTATTTAAAGAGGACACTCCAACACTCATGACCTATCCAGGGCCTGAAGCAGCCTCGGTTCCGGATGCCAATGGAAATATTCCTGGATTCAATGCTGCAGCTTCTGCACCCATACCCTATGCTTTGCCAGCAAATAATGCACAGGCTCTAGTCAACAATAACCAAAGAACTCAAAATGTTAATATGCAATATAGGAATTAATGTACCATTTCTGTCATTTCAATAAAACAGTTTATGAAGCTTAATTTCTACAACTTCAATATCTTACTTTCATAGGCAATAACGCATCTAATTTCTTTTGCGTAGTATATGAATTTATTTATATTCTACAAACACTTCTTAGTATACCAAAATATAATTCAGCTAAAAAATGAATAACGCAATTAAAAAGATACTTTAATGCGTGCCATAGGCGGTAATGCTTAGGTATTCTTTTGTGCAGATCTATATAATCTATAGAATTTAAACACAACCTAGTAATGTGATAAAATTAAACTAAAATTAATCTTTAAAATACATACCGGAAGTAAAAACACGCTTCGAGTAATTATCGGAATCTTTTGTGTGTCCTTAAAAATGAACGTTAAATGCTAAGCAATTTATATTCTATAGAAAGTATGATGCAGGGAATTTTAGTAATACTTATCAATACCGTTATGTTTGAAATAGTATATCATCTTTAAAATACACTGCAAACAACTTTTCCCCATAGACGATAATGTAATGAAATTATTTGTGTGCCCCTGTAATTGAACTATAAATGCTACACACATGCCATTTTCAATAGGGAACGTCCTATAGTAAAGCTCACTAACGTATAGCAATGCGTGACAATCCAAGTATATTTACATAAATTAGAGCCCGGCCAGACAGCCGACCTTGCGAACCGAAGTCATATACACACAAGATTGGAAAGTGTTAACTCATTTGCGACGAACGCCGCATATGCGTGACGTATATATACCCTATATTACCTGATACCATTGTTAAAATTTTCTGTAAAAACACAGAAAAAAACTGAGACTCCCTGTAAATTTACGCTAGTTCTCGGTTAAATGCATTCGATTGAGATTCTCTGTCAGCATTTTACAGCCATTTTCTTTTTTCTTATATGGAATCCTTGTAAGGATTTCCATGTGTTTATTTAAAGATATTTTTATCTTTGTTATAACATGTAAGTCAAAATACACACTTTAAAAGAAAAATTAAAATTTTATTAGAAATATTAAATACGAAAATTTTATTTTAAAATTGTTTTATTAAAAATTAGAATAATTTTAAAAGGAAAAATTCGTCTCTGCGAAATTTAGTGGGGATATTTTATATAATAACTTTGCAGTTGTTTCGTTCACCATGTGCATGAAGCTTGGTAATATTAAAAGTAAATTACATAGTAATATTTCAATGCTATTATTATTATTAACATTTCAATGGTAAATGCTTTGTAAAAATATATATCAATCTTTTAAAAACATATTACACAAAATGCATAAAATAATTAAAATGTAAAAAATCAATTTTTAAAAATAAAATTCATTTATTTTCTCTCTAATTTCTTGCAAAAAAATTCTTTTAAAAAATATTAGCTCATTAATATAATATAATATATATATATATATATATATACATATGATTAAACAGTTAAATAACCTTCATAATAAATATTTAATTGATTACAATTGGAAATTAGTCCGTAAATATATCTTTGCAATAAAAAAGAAAAAGCTTGCACAATATTTAAATATATTTCTTGGTAAAAATTTCTCGTTACATTTCTCAGATATATTTTTTGATCTTATTTTGACAAAAGTCAATGAATTCAACATTAACTTACAAAAAAAACCTAAACTTAAAAATACAAATACACAAATGTTAATTACTTTCACAAATCAAATATTCAATAAAATTAATATTAATTCTATTATAAATGACAAAAAATGTCAATTTCCTATTCATAATTTTCAGTTATCTAGAACATTTAAATATCCAATTCCATTAGGTAGAAAGATTTTTAATTATAATTCTTTTTCAAAAAATACATCTGCTACAAGTACTTTCCCTTGTAACTGCAACGACCCTTCACTACAGCAATACATTAATAAAAATCATGGATATATAATCACTGGTAATCTTAATATAGTTAATGATTTTACATTAAGAAAATTAATGGGATATGGCAGTAAATATAGACTTCCATCAAAACTTAATATAAATTCAATTATAAAGCAATTTACATTTGATATTGATTTGTTTATATATAAAATTTCTATTTATTACAATAAACCTATTGCATATCAATGGAAAATATTGGTAATTGAAAAGTTAACTGATGCTCTTTGGTCAAATGTATCTAATCTTGTTAAAGTCAATACCAAACACACCTTCCAACAAGTTAAAAACATTCAAAAAGAGTATGTAATCACATATATTGACAAATCCCCTAATAATTATGCAATCATATGCAAATCTTATTATCACCATCTTCTTACATCTTGCATTTCATTAAATAAGTCTTTCCAAAAAACTAATGATGATATTATTGTTAACAATCGTAAAATTATTGCTTATTATAAACTACTAAATTTTATTCCTACTAACTTTAACTATCCATATTTAGTACTCATTCCTAAATTTCATAAGACGCCGCTTAAATTCAGAACAGTTACAATTGGATGTAATACATATAATAATTATGCTAACAATATTTTATTAAAAATTCTGACTCAAATTTATAATCTAACAACAGAAACAGATAATAAACATTGTATAAAAAATAGTTATCAATTGATTAATGTACTTAAAGACATTAAATGTGTAAAAAATATACGTACATATGATTTCAAAGATCTGTTTAATAATATAAATCTTAAAGACCTGCATAATATTATTAATACACTTTTTAAAACATACAAAAATAAATTAAATCTTCCTACATATATGGATATAAAATATTTTCGCACTTTAACTAATTTTATAACATACAATAACTATATCTTACAAGATAATATTATTTATCTACAAATAGAAGGAATCCCCAAAGGCGGGTCTACATCCAGTTTGATGTCTGATTTATATTTATATCAATACTAGGGGGCCCTGCCCCCTACGAGCTACGCTCGCCAACCCCCGTTCAGGCACACCAAAATCCAAAAAGCACGCTAATTGCACGCATTTGATCGGCTTTAAAAATATTTAATTAAAATTTAAAAAAAAAAAAAAAAACAGTAGCGATCTCTCTGTAAACGGGTTTCCATTCGTTTTTCTTGGATTGGGGATTTTTAAGACCAAATCTGTTGCTGGTAAGAGATACAATGGCTGTTTTCGTATTTAATTAAACACATTAGTTATTTGAAAATAAGCTAATGTAAAATGAATTAAGTAAACAGTGTCATTGTCTCCCGGTATTTTTTTAGCAGCGCTATAAGATAGTTCTTTTAAATAATTCATTTTAAATGTATCGTTTCAAATCTGACGTAATTTACACCAAACTTTTATTTCTCTTATTAATATTCACGTTAAAATACTTTTGTTGTTAGAAGGAAATATTTGCGCTGTCTTGGAATTCACGATAATAGTTGAAGAGATTATCTCAAAATATCTCGCGCAAATATATTTTTCAATTTAAATTGTTTTACCATATTTTTTGGGCATTTTAAATATGACGTAAAATTCAAGTGTAAATATGGTTCTTATGACGTAATTTTCCTGCTTTTAACATGTAATCATTTAATTCTAATTTTAAAGGTTTTTTTTTCTGTTTGTAATAGTCACGTGTAAATAAATTTTTAATTTGAAGAAATATTTGATATGATAATTTGTTTCGCTGTTTATACAATTGGCAACAGTTTAAATTAATGACATTTTCTAAAATTTGTAAAAAACATCTCCCGAAATGCTGAAAATTTGAATTAAAAATAGAAATAAAACCTCAAAAAATGCATCAAATAAGAAAAATAAATGCAATCTGCGCATTGGGAACTTATAACGTATAAAATGACCTAAAAATGATTAAATTCTCATGCATAGTTTTTGCTCAAATAAAACTTTTTTAATGGAACGACTTTGTCCAACTTTAGCATTAAATATCTCTTAAAATAATTCTTCGATTTGAAAACTGTCTGCATCAGCGTGTTTATCAAACATTTTTCTGTAATACCACCGATTTTCATATTTTTGTATGCAACAGTTTTCTTAATATTAACGATGAAAGGCCATGTTTAAGCATTCAAATTGGATGCGGATCAACCCGGAATATCTACGCAGATGTTCATTGGTCCATTTCCAAATCAAAACTTTTTTTTATATATAGAAGGATGAATGGAATTTAAGTAATCATGATATACTAATGTATCGCTATATTGATAACATTATTTTAATTGACACTAAACAATCAAATATTGCTCAATTTCCAGTTGATTATCCAACTAATTTAGAATTGACAGAAAACCTTTTAACAAATAATACTATTAACTTTTTAGATCTAAAAATCTTAATCGCACAAAACAAAACAATTACTGATCTTTATGACAAACGTAAAGACTTTAAATTCAAAGTTAATATATTTACTCATTTAAAATCCTGTCTACTTATTTCAGTTTACCGTAACATACTTATTAATCATTTGTATAGAATCAAAAGTTTATGTTCAGCACATCTTATCAATAAAAACATTAAACAATTCATATTTGATGCTTTAAATCATGGTTTTCCTAAGATATTTATATATTCCTTAATCTACAATTAATTTATGATCTAAACAATGTATAGTAGGGTGATTTCTTGTATGTTACTATTCACATTTTGCGTATTAATATATATATATAAATTACAAAAAACTAAAAATACACGAAAAAATTTTAAATACAAAATATATATAAAATTTTTTAAATAGGTTGGATGGGTAGGTAGATGTTAAATTATGGAGGAGGGCGGTGTTGTCTGGATAATTTATACGCAAATGTTGATTTAATATAATAAAAAAAAGGAAGTGTACGTTGAATATACGAGTTTCTATGTTTATTTTCGTCCTTATGAGGTTGCTGTCCTTTGTACTGTATAAAAATATTTAAATTAAATTAATTGACAACAATTTAATTTACTTTTATTGATTTATATCAATATATTTTGCTTTGTAATGATATACGCTTATACAGTTTATGATATATGTATTTATGAGTTTGTAGAAATGTTGTAATCTGTTGGTATATAACCCCCTCCCCCCCAATCAGCAAAGAAACATTAATTTTATTAAGTGATTAATATAAACAAACTTTTTTATTATTAATACAGTAACTTATTTGAAATTATTATTAATTTGCTTAATTTTAACGTAAATAATAAAAAATAAAAAACAATTATAACACATTATATTAAAGATGTTAAATTATTATTATCAATATTCTTGATGAGCTGTTTTAGAATGATCTTGTTGTGCTGTCTTAAAGTGCTATTATTGGTTCAAATATCAGCATTTTTTTAAGCAATTTGTCTACTGTTATATTTGGTAAATTACAATAGATGGAGACACTAAACAAATATAACAACTGATTTTAGACGTAAATTTTTTCATATCTAAACAGTCTTAATTTTAATTTCATGTAGTACCGCTATATGGCAGCATTAAATAATTATTCATTTTGTTCTAATATAATAATGTTGCCATGGGCTATTATATTAGATTATGTCACTTAATTATTAATTGTTTAATTTTAAACAAATACTTCTTAATGTACTTTTAGTATTAATTTATTCCAGGATCATTATAATAGCATGTAATAATAATTATTATATGTTAATTATAATTGTTATATTTTATGAATGTGAATATTTCCTGCGGCAACCGTGAATATTCGCTTTTAACTGTGCAAGTTATATGGGCGGGATTTTTACTATGCCAAAATCATTTAAATTTTTGAGTTCTATCACTGGGTATGTCTTTGATTTAATTTGTTTCATTTTTTAATGTTTTTCATTGTTGCGGATTTTCCATTGATTAATATATTTTCTTTTTAATTCAATTTATTTTGCATGGTGGATTTATAGTTTTTGGTGTATAGTCGACAGGGTACATAATGGAATTCAATTTTTAGCTTATTGCTGAATTCCATTACAGAAATCGACTATGTTTTTTGCTTATATGTGTATTTTATGTACCCTTGATAAAGTGAAATACTATATAAGCTTCCGGCTTCATTCATCCATTTGATCTATTATTTGTTTATGATACCGCTTTTTCTGGTTCAACATTATTTAGCTGGTTATTTGTATTTTTCGTCTTTAATAGGATATTTTATCAAAATATGGTGGTTTTTCATAAGTTTTATATGGATTTATCGCCCGCAATGTGCTAGTGAATTAGTGGAATTTAGCTTGATTCTGTATTACTAGCTACAAGTTCCATCTATATTTTGTATAATGTCAGTGTCATGAATTGTAGCTAAATTTATTAATTTAATTTTAGTAATTGGAAATCAATGATGATTTGTAATTATATAATGGTTATATATATATATGTATATGTTGTAGGCTAATTGAGAAATCCGGCTCTTTGCGAACAGCCTAGGCTCTTTGCAAAGAGCCGGGCTAATTGGAGAATCCATCTCCCTTTTTCCAATTAGCCTGATATTGTTCAGGCTTATTGCAAAGAGCCTAGAAAGCGTTAGGCTAATTGAAAAATGGCCACTTATTATCCGATCAGAGTGATATTTTTAGCTCACAGGCTATCAAAGCCTGAGAGCTTATGTGCCCGCCGATTCTGTATGTACGTGTGTACGTAAGTACGTACGTTGTACGTAACAAGATAACTCTTGATAGAAAAATCCGATTTGCTTCAATTTTTTTTTCTAGATTCATTCTGATAAGGTGCTTCCTTGATTAGTTTTTGGGGTTCATTGGTTAAGGATAAAGGGGGAAAAGGGGGCTACCCCCCCCCCCTTAATTTATATTGGTTTTTCATGCAGAAATATTCGATTTGCTCCAAATTTGGTATACCGGTTTATTGTGTTAAGGAGCTTCCCTGATTATATTTGGACGCTCATTATATAAGTATAAAGGGGGGGAAAGGGTGGGCTACCCCCCTTAAATTAGATAAATCGGTTTTTCATGATGAATTATTCGATTTGCTCCAAATTTGGTATACCGGTTTATTAAGTTAAGGAGCTGCCTTGATTAGATTTGGAGGTTCATTAGTTACATATGAAGGGGGGAAAGGGGGGGGCTATCCCCCCGTAATTCAGATAATTGGTTTTTTCCTGCAGAAATATGCGATTTGCTATAAATTTGGTATACCGGTTAATTATGTTAAGCAGCTTCCCTGATTACATTTGGAAGATCATTATTATGTATAAAGGGGGGAAAGGGGGGCAATTGCCTCTCCCCTTAATTTAGATAAATGCGTTTTTCATGTAGAATTATTCGATTAGCTCAAATTTGGTATACTGGTTTATTATGTTAAGGAGATGGATTGATTATATTTGGAGGTTCATTAGTTAAGTATAAAAGGAGGAAGGGGGGGCTACCCCCCCTTAAAGGTAAATGCGTTTTTAATGCAAAATTATTCGATTTGCTCCAAATTTGGTATACAGGATTATTATGTTAAGGAGCTCCCCTGATTAGATTTGGAGGTTCATTAGTTAAGTATAAAGGGAGGAAAGGGGGGCTAGACCCCCCCCCCCCTTAATTTAGATAAATGGGTTTTTCATGCAAAGTTATTCTCTTTGCTTCAAATGTCGTATGCCGGTTTATTATGTTAAGGAGCTTCCCTGATTAGATTTGGAGGTTCATTAGTTAAGTATAAAGGGAGGAAAGGGGGGCTAGATCCCCCCCCCCCTTAATTTAGATAAATGGGTTTTTCATGCAGAGTTATTCGATCTGCTCCAAATTTCGTATACCGGTTTATTATGTTAAGGAGCTTCCCTGATTAGATTTGGAGGTTCGTTAGTTAAGTATAAAGGGAGGAAAGGGGTGTTATACCCCCCCCCCTTAATTTAGATAAATGGGTTTTTCTTGCAGAGTTATTCGATTTGCTCCAAATTTCGTATACCGGTTTATTATGTTAAAGAGCTGCCTTGATTAGATTTGGAGATTTATTGGTTAAGTATAAAGGAGGGACAGGAGCTAGTGTCCCCTTAATTTAGATAAATGGGTTTTTCATACAGAATTATTCGATTTGCTACAAATTTGATATATCAGTTTATTACGACAGGGTTTCCTTCATTTTATTTGGAGGTTCATTGGTTAAGTATAAAAGAGGGGAAAGGGGGGCAATTGCACCTCCCCTTAATTTAGATAAATGGGTTTTCATGCAGAATTATCTAATTTAGTTTAATTTTTTTTTCTAGGTTCATTCTAATAAGGAGCTTTTCTGATTAGATTTGAAAGTTCATTGGTTCAGCATAAAATGAGAAATGCGGGAGCTAATACTCCCCCTTAATTTAGTGAAATGGTTTTTTCATGCAGAATTATCTGATTTGCTTCAAATTTGGTATACCAGTTTATTATGTTAAGTAGCTTCCCTGATTAGATTTGGAGGTTCTTTGGTTAAGTAGAAAGGGGGGCAACGGGGACTAATCCCTTCATTTATTTTTCGAGGGGCATTATTCTTTGAAATAAGAGTATAATATACAATTAGTGTGAATAGCCTATGAGCTCAATGCCATCAGTTTAACTGGGCAATTTTCTTTTTATTAGGTTTATTAACGCATAACCCTACCCAAACCCGAAAAATAAATTACAACAGACCGTACCCCGATCCGAGCAAGACAAAATAATTTCAGTCTACATGCAACCCGACCCGAACCTGTGAGTTCCATTTGAAAAAACCCGAAATCCCGAACCAAATCTGATAACCAACAAAAAATCTTCCAAAGATGCATAACCGGATCCGAACAAGATAAATTAGTTTCCGTGGTCACGCAACGCTACCAGAACCTAAAAATTCCATTCGAAGTCAACCTGAAACCAGTCCCGAACCAAATTTTAACCGACAAAAATATTCCAAAGAACTATAACCCGATGCAAGCCAGACAAAATAATCTCAGTCCACCGGCAACCCGATCCGAACCTGAAAGTTCTAATATAACTCAATCCGAAACCTGGTTGTGGTCGTTTTTCGGGTTGACTTCAAATGGAACCTTCAAGTTCAAAGTAAATTAGATAATTCTGCATGAAAACCCATTTATCTAAATTAAGGGGAGGGGCTATTGCCCCCCTTTACCCCCTTTTATACTTAACCAATGAACCTCCAAATCAAATGAAGGAAGCCATATCGTATAAACTGAAATATCAAATTTGAAGCAAATCTAATAATTCTGTATGAAAAACCCATTTATCTAAATTAAGGGGACACTAGCCCCTGTCCCTACTTTATACTTAACCAATACATCTCCAAATCTAATCAAGGCAGCTCGTTAACATAATAAACCGGTATGCGAAATTTGGAGAAAATCGAATAACTCTGCATGAAAAACCCATTTATCTAAATTAAGGGGGTGGGTTCTAGCCCCCTTTCCTCTCTTTTTACTTAACTAATGAACCTCCAAATCTAATCAGGGAAGCTCCTTAACATAATAAACCGGTATACGAAATTTGGAGCAGATCGAATAACTCTGCATGAAAAACCCATTTATCTAAATTAAGGGGGAGGGTCTATCCGCCCTTTCCTCCCTTTATACTTAACTAATGAACCTCCAAATCTAATCAGGGAAGCTCCTTAACATAATAAACCGGTATACGAAATTTGGAGCAAATCGAATAACTCTGCAATAAAAACCCATTTATCTAAATTAAAGGGGGGTGTCTATCCGCCCTTTCCTCCCTTTATACTTAACTAATGAACCTCCAAATCTAATCAGGGAAGCTCCTTAACATAATAAACCGGTATATGAAATTTGGAGCAGATCGAATAACTCTGCATGAAAAACCCATTTATCTAAATTAAGGGGGAGGGACTATCCGCCCTTTCCTCCCATTATACTTAACTAATGAACCTCCAAATCTAATCAGGGAAGCTCCTTAACATAATAAACCGGTATACGAAATTTGCAGCAAATCGAATAACTCTGCAATAAAAACCCATTTATCTAAATTAAGGGGGGGGTGTCTATCCGCCCTTTCCTCCCTTTATACTTAACTAATGAACCTCCAAATCTAATCAGGGAAGCTCCTTAACATAATAAACCGGTATACGAAATTTGGAGCAGATCGAATAACTCTGCATGAAAAACCCATTTATCTAAATTAATGGGGAGGGACTATCCGCTCTTTCCTCCCGTTATACTTAACTAATGAACCTCCAAATCTAATCAGGGAAGCTCCTTAACATAATAAACCGGTATACGAAATTTGGAGCAGATCGAATAATTCTGCATGAAACAACTATTTATCTAAATTAAAGGGGGTAGCCCCCCTTTCCCCCCTTTATACTTAAATAATAAGCTTCCAATTCTAATCAGAGAAGCTCCTTAACACAATAAACCGCTATACCAAATTTGAAGCAAATCTAATAATTCTGTATGAAAAACCCATTTATCTAAATTAAGGGGACACTAGCCCCTGCCCCTACTTTATACTTAACCAATACATCTCCAAATCTAATCAAGGCAGCTCGTTAACATAATAAACCGGTATGCGAAATTTGGAGAAAATCGAATAACTCTGCATGAAAAACCCATTTATATAAATTAAGGGGGTGGGTTCTAGCCCCCTTTCCTCCCTTTTTACTTAACTAATGAACCTCCAAATCTAATCAGGGATGCTCCTTAACATAATAAACCGGTATACGAAATTTGTAGCAAATCGAATAACTCTGCATGAAAAACCCATTTATCTAAATTAAGGGGGATGTCTAGCCCCCCTTTCCGCCCTTTATACTTAACGAATGAACCTCCAAATCTAATCAGGGAAGCTCCTTAACATAATAAACCGGTATACGAAATTTGGAGCAGATCGAATAACTCTGCATGAAAAACCCATTTATCTAAATTAAGGGGGAGGGTCTATCCGCCCTTTCCTCCCTTTATACTTAAATAATGAACCTCCAAATCTAATCAGGGAAGCTCCTTAACATAATAAACCGGTATACGAAATTTGGAGCAAATCGAATAACTCTGCAATAAAAACCCATTTATCTAAATTAAGGGGGGGGGGGGGTCTAGCCTCCCTTTCCTCCCTTTATACTTAACTAATGAACCTCCAAATCTAATCAGGGAAGCTCCTTAACATAATAAACCGGTATACGAAATTTGGAGCAGATCGAATAACTCTGCAATAAAAACCCATTTATCTAAATTAAGGGGGAGGGTCTATCCGCCCTTTCCTCCCTTTATACTTAACTAATGAACCTCCAAATCTAATCAGGGAAGCTCCTTAACATAATAAACCGGTATACGAAATTTGGAGCAAATCGAATAACTCTGCAATAAAAACCCATTTATCTAAATTAAGGGGGGGTGTCTATCCGCCCTTTCCTCCCTTTATACTTAACTAATGACCCTCTAAATCTAATCAGGGAAGCTCCTTAACATAATAAACCGGTATACGAAATTTGGAGCAGATCGAATAACTCTGCATGAAAAACCCATTTATCTAAATTAAGGGGGAGGGTCTATCCGCCCTTTCCTCCCTTTATACTTAACTAATGAACCTCCAAATCTAATCAGGGAAGCTCCTTAACATAATAAACCGGTATACGAAATTTGGAGCAAATCGAATAACTCTGCAATAAAAACCCATTTATCTAAATTAAGGGGGGGGGGGTCTAGCCCCCCTTTCCTCCCTTTATACTTAACTAATGAACCTCCAAATCTAATCAGGGAAGCTCCTTAACATAATAAACCGGTATACGAAATTTGGAGCAAATCGAATAACTCTGCAATAAAAACCCATTTATCTAAATTAAGGGGGGGGGGTCTAGCCCCCCTTTCCTCCCTTTATACTTAACTAATGAACCTCCAAATCTAATCAGGGAAGCTCCTTAATATAATAAACCGGTATAAAAAATTTGGAGCAGATCGAATAACTCTGCAATAAAAACCCATTTATCTAAATTAAGGGGGATGGTCTATCCGCCCTTTCCTCCCTTTATACTTAACTAGTGAACCTCCAAATCTAATCAGGGAAGCTCCTTAACATAATAAACCGGTATACGAAATTTGGAGCAAATCGAATAACTCTGCAATAAAAACCCATTTATCTAAATTAAGGGGGGTGTCTATCCGCACTTTCCTCCATTTATACTTAACTAATGAACCTCCAAATCTAATCAGGGAAGCTCCTTAACATAATAAACCGGTATACGAAATTTGGAGCAGATCGAATAACTCTGCATGAAAAACCCATTTATCTAAATTAAGGGGGAGGGACTATCCGCCCTTTCCTCCCTTTATACTTAACTAATGAACCTCCAAATCTAATCAGGGAAGCTCCTTAACATAATAAACCGGTATACGAAATTTGGAGCAGATCGAATAATTCTGCATGAAAAAACTATTTATCTAAATTAAAGGGGGTAGCCCCCCTTTCCCCCCTTTATACTTAAATAATAAGCTTCCAATTCTAATCAGAGAAGCTCCTTAACACAATAAACCGCTATACCAAATTTGAAGCAAATCTAATAATTCTGTATGAAAAACCCATTTATCTAAATTAAGGGGACACTAGCCCCTGTCCCTACTTTATACTTAACCAATACATCTCCAAATCTAATCAAGGCAGCTCGTTAACATAATAAACCGGTATGCGAAATTTGGAGAAAATCGAATAACTCTGCATGAAAAACCCATTTATCTAAATTAAGGGGGTGGGTTCTAGCCCCCTTTCCTCCCTTTTTACTTAACTAATGAACCTCCAAATCTAATCAGGGAAGCTCCTTAACATAATAAACCGGTATACGAAATTTGGAGCAAATCGAATAACTCTGCATGAAAAACCCATTTATCTAAATTAAGGGGGGGGTGTCTATCCGCCCTTTCCTCCCTTTATACTTAACTAATGAACCTCCAAATCTAATCAGGGAAGCTCCTTAACATAATAAACCGGTATACGAAATTTGGAGCAGATCGAATAACTCTGCATGAAAAACTCATTTATCTAAATTAAGGGGGAGGGACTATCCGCCCTTTCCTCCCTTTATACTTAACTAATGAACCTCCAAATCTAATCAGGGAAGCTCCTTAACATAATAAACCGGTATAAAAAATTTGGAGCAGATCGAATAACTCTGCAATAAAAACCCATTTATCTAAATTAAGGGGGATGGTCTATCCGCCCTTTCCTCCCTTTATACTTAACTAATGAACCTCCAAATCTAATCAGGGAAGCTCCTTAACATAATAAACCGGTATACGAAATTTGGAGCAAATCGAATTACTCTGCATGAAAAACCCATTTATCTAAATTAAGGGGGGGGGTGTCTATCCGCCCTTTCCTCCCTTTATACTTAACTAATGAACCTCCAAATCTAATCAGGGAAGCTCCTTAACATAATAAACCGGTATACGAAATTTGGAGCAGATCGAATAACTCTGCATGAAAAACTCATTTATCTAAATTAAGGGGGAGGGACTATCCGCCCTTTCCTCCCTTTATACTTAACTAATGAACCTCCAAATCTAATCAGGGAAGCTCCTTAACATAATAAACCGGTATAAAAAATTTGGAGCAGATCGAATAACTCTGCAATAAAAACCCATTTATCTAAATTAAGGGGGATGGTCTATCCGCCCTTTCCTCCCTTTATACTTAACTAATGAACCTCCAAATCTAATCAGGGAAGCTCCTTAACATAATAAACCGGTATACGAAATTTGGAGCAAATCGAATAACTCTGCATGAAAAACCCATTTATCTAAATTAAGGGGGGGGTGTCTATCCGCCCTTTCCTCCCTTTATACTTAACTAATGAACCTCCAAATCTAATCAGGGAAGCTCCTTAACATAATAAACCGGTATACGAAATTTGGAGCAGATCGAATAACTCTGCATGAAAAACTCATTTATCTAAATTAAGGGGGAGGGACTATCCGCCCTTTCCTCCCTTTATACTTAACTAATGAACCTCCAAATCTAATCAGGGAAGCTCCTTAACATAATAAACCGGTATACGAAATTTGGAGCAGATCGAATAATTCTGCATGAAAAACCCATTTATCTAAATTAAGGGGGAGGGACTATCCGCCCTTTCCTCCCTTTATACTTAACTAATGAACCTCCAAATCTAACCAGGGAAGCTCCTTAACATAATAAACCGGTATACGAAATTTGGAGCAAATCGAATAACTCTGCAATAAAAACCCATTTATCTAAATTAAGGGGGGGTGTCTATCCGCCCTTTCCTCCCTTTATACTTAACTAATGAACCTCCAAATCTAATCAGGGAAGCTCCTTAACATAATAAACCGGTATACGAAATTTGGAGCAGATCGAATAACTCTGCATGAAAAACCCATTTATCTAAATTAAGGGGGAGGGACTATCCGCCCTTTCCTCCCTTTATACTTAACTAATGAACCTCCAAATCTAATCAGGGAAGCTCCTTAACATAATAAACCGGTATACGAAATTTGGAGCAAATCGAATAACTCTGCAATAAAAACCCATTTATCTAAATTAAGGGGACACTAGCCCCTGTCCCTACTTTATACTTAGCCAATACATCTCCAAATCTAATCAAGGCAGCTCGTTAACATAATAAACCGGTATGCGAAATTTGGAGAAAATCGAATAACTCTGCATGAAAAACCCATTTATCTAAATTAAGGGGGTGGGTTCTAGCCCCCTTTCCTCCCTTTTTACTTAACTAATGAACCTCCAAATCTAATCAGGGAAGCTCCTTAACATAATAAACCGGTATACGAAATTTGTAGCAAATCGAATAACTCTGCATGAAAAACCCATTTATCTAAATTAAGGGGGGGTGTCTAGCCCCCCTTTCCACCCTTTATACTTAACTAATGAACCTCCAAATCTAATCAGGGAAGCTCCTTAACATAATAAACCGGTATACGAAATTTGGAGCAGATCGAATAACTCTGCATGAAAAACCCATTTATCTAAATTAAGGGGGAGGGTCTATCCGCCCTTTCCTCCCTTTATACTTAACTAATGAACCTCCAAATCTAATCAGGGAAGCTCCTTTACATAATAAACCGGTATACGAAATTTGGAGCAAATCGAATAAATCTGCAATAAAAACCCATTTATCTAAATTAAGGGGGGGGGGGTCTAGCCTCCCTTTCCTCCCTTTATACTTAACTAATGAACCTCCAAATCTAATCAGGGAAGCTCCTTAACATAATAAACCGGTATACGAAATTTGGAGCAGATCGAATAACTCTGCAATAAAAACCCATTTATCTAAATTAAGGGGGAGGGTCTATCCGCCCTTTCCTCCCTTTATACTTAACTAATGAACCTCCAAATCTAATCAGGGAAGCTCCTTAACATAATAAACCGGTATACGAAATTTGGAGCAAATCGAATAACTCTGCAATAAAAACCCATTTATCTAAATTAAGGGGGGGGTGTCTATCCGCCCTTTCCTCCCTTTATACTTAACTAATGACCTCCAAATCTAATCAGGGAAGCTCCTTAACATAATAAACCGGTATACGAAATTTGGAGCAGATCGAATAACTCTGCATGAAAAACCCATTTATCTAAATTAAGGGGGAGGGTCTATCCGCCCTTTCCTCCCTTTATACTTAACTAATGAACCTCCAAATCTAATCAGGGAAGCTCCTTAACATAATAAACCGGTATACGAAATTTGGAGCAAATCGAATAACGCTGCAATAAAAACCCATTTATCTAAATTAAGGGGGGGTGTCTAGACCCCCTTTCCTCCCTTTATACTTAACTAATGAACCTCCAAATCTAATCAGGGAAGCTCCTTAACATAATAAACCGGTATACGAAATTTGGAGCAAATCGAATAACGCTGCAATAAAAACCCATTTATCTAAATTAAGGGGGGGTGTCTATCCGCCCTTTCCTCCCTTTATACTTAACTAATGACCCTCTAAATCTAATCAGGGAAGCTCCTTAACATAATAAACCGGTATACGAAATTTGGAGCAGATCGAATAACTCTGCATGAAAAACCCATTTATCTAAATTAAGGGGGAGGGTCTATCCGCCCTTTCCTCCCTTTATACTTAACTAATGAACCTCCAAATCTAATCAGGGAAGCTCCTTAACATAATAAACCGGTATACGAAATTTGGAGCAAATCGAATAACTCTGCAATAAAAACCCATTTATCTAAATTAAGGGGGGGGGGTCTAGCCCCCCTTTCCTCCCTTTATACTTAACTAATGAACCTCCAAATCTAATCAGGGAAGCTCCTTAACATAATAAACCGGTATACGAAATTTGGAGCAAATCGAATAACTCTGCAATAAAAACCCATTTATCTAAATAAAGGGGGGGGGGGTCTAGCCCCCCTTTCCTCCCTTTATACTTAACTAATGAACCTCCAAATCTAATCAGGGAAGCTCCTTAACATAATAAACCGGTATAAAAAATTTGGAGCAGATCGAATAACTCTGCAATAAAAACCCATTTATCTAAATTAAGGGGGATGGTCTATCCGCCCTTTCCTCCCTTTATACTTAACTAATGAACCTCCAAATCTAATCAGGGAAGCTCCTTAACATAATAAACCGGTATACGAAATTTGGAGCAAATCGAATAACTCTGCAATAAAAACCCATTTATCTAAATTAAGGGGGGTGTCTATCCGCACTTTCCTCCATTTATACTTAACTAATGAACCTCCAAATCTAATCAGGGAAGCTCCTTAACATAATAAACCGGTATACGAAATTTGGAGCAGATCGAATAACTCTGCATGAAAAACCCATTTATCTAAATTAAGGGGGAGGGACTATCCGCCCTTTCCTCCCTTTATACTTAACTAATGAACCTCCAAATCTAATCAGGGAAGCTCCTTAACATAATAAACCGGTATACGAAATTTGGAGCAAATCGAATAACTCTGCATGAAAAACCCATTTATCAAAATTAAGGGGGAGGGACTATCCGCCCTTTCCTCCCGTTATACTTAACTAATGAACCTCCAAATCTAATCAGGGAAGCTCCTTAACATAATAAACCGGTATACGAAATTTGGAGCAGATCGAATAATTCTGCATGAAAAAACTATTTATCTAAATTAAAGGGGGTAGCCCCCCTTTCCCCCCTTTATACTTAAATAATAAGCTTCCAATTCTAATCAGAGAAGCTCCTTAACACAATAAACCGCTATACCAAATTTGAAGCAAATCTAATAATTCTGTATGAAAAACCCATTTATCTAAATTAAGGGGACACTAGCCCCTGTCCCTACTTTATACTTAACCAATACATCTCCAAATCTAATCAAGGCAGCTCGTTAACATAATAAACCGGTATGCGAAATTTGGAGAAAATCGAATAACTCTGCATGAAAAACCCATTTATCTAAATTAAGGGGGTGGGTTCTAGCCCCCTTTCCTCCCTTTTTACTTAACTAATGAACCTCCAAATCTAATCAGGGAAGCTCCTTAACATAATAAACCGGTATACGAAATTTGGAGCAAATCGAATAACTCTGCATGAAAAACCCATTTATCTAAATTAAGGGGGGGTGTCTATCCGCCCTTTCCTCCCTTTATACTTAACTAATGAACCTCCAAATCTAATCAGGGAAGCTCCTTAACATAATAAACCGGTATACGAAATTTGGAGCAGATCGAATAACTCTGCATGAAAAACTCATTTATCTAAATTAAGGGGGAGGGACTATCCGCCCTTTCCTCCCTTTATACTTAACTAATGAACCTCCAAATCTAATCAGGGAAGCTCCTTAACATAATAAACCGGTATAAAAAATTTGGAGCAGATCGAATAACTCTGCAATAAAAACCCATTTATCTAAATTAAGGGGGATGGTCTATCCGCCCTTTCCTCCCTTTATACTTAACTAATGAACCTCCAAATCTAATCAGGGAAGCTCCTTAACATAATAAACCGGTATACGAAATTTGGAGCAAATCGAATTACTCTGCATGAAAAACCCATTTATCTAAATTAAGGGGGGGATGTCTATCCGCCCTTTCCTCCCTTTATACTTAACTAATGAACCTCCAAATCTAATCAGGGAAGCTCCTTAACATAATAAACCGGTATACGAAATTTGGAGCAGATCGAATAACTCTGCATGAAAAACTCATTTATCTAAATTAAGGGGGAGGTACTATCCGCCCTTTCCTCCCTTTATACTTAACTAATGAACCTCCAAATCTAATCAGGGAAGCTCCTTAACATAATAAACCGGTATAAAAAATTTGGAGCAGATCGAATAACTCTGCAATAAAAACCCATTTATCTAAATTAAGGGGGATGGTCTATCCGCCCTTTCCTCCCTTTATACTTAACTAATGAACCTCCAAATCTAATCAGGGAAGCTCCTTAACATAATAAACCGGTATACGAAATTTGGAGCAAATCGAATAACTCTGCATGAAAAACCCATTTATCTAAATTAAGTGGGGGGTGTCTATCCGCCCTTTCCTCCCTTTATACTTAACTAATGAACCTCCAAATCTAATCAGGGAAGCTCCTTAACATAATAAACCGGTATACGAAATTTGGAGCAGATCGAATAACTCTGCATGAAAAACTCATTTATCTAAATTAAGGGGGAGGGACTATCCGCCCTTTCCTCCCTTTATACTTAACTAATGAACCTCCAAATCTAATCAGGGAAGCTCCTTAACATAATAAACCGGTATACGAAATTTGGAGCAGATCGAATAATTCTGCATGAAAAACCCATTTATCTAAATTAAGGGGGAGGGACTATCCGCCCTTTCCTCCCTTTATACTTAACTAATGAACCTCCAAATCTAACCAGGGAAGCTCCTTAACATAATAAACCGGTATACGAAATTTGGAGCAAATCGAATAACTCTGCAATAAAAACCCATTTATCTAAATTAAGGGGGGGTGTCTATCCGCCCTTTCCTCCCTTTATACTTAACTAATGAACCTCCAAATCTAATCAGGGAAGCTCCTTAACATAATAAACCGGTATACGAAATTTGGAGCAGATCGAATAACTCTGCATGAAAAACCCATTTATCTAAATTAAGGGGGAGGGACTATCCGCCCTTTCCTCCCTTTATACTTAACTAATGAACCTCCAAATCTAATCAGGGAAGCTCCTTAACATAATAAACCGGTATACGAAATTTGGAGCAAATCGAATAACTCTGCAATAAAAACCCATTTATCTAAATTAAGGGGACACTAGCCCCTGTCCCTACTTTATACTTAGCCAATACATCTCCAAATCTAATCAAGGCAGCTCGTTAACATAATAAACCGGTATGCGAAATTTGGAGAAAATCGAATAACTCTGCATGAAAAACCCATTTATCTAAATTAAGGGGGTGGGTTCTAGCCCCCTTTCCTCCCTTTTTACTTAACTAATGAACCTCCAAATCTAATCAGGGAAGCTCCTTAACATAATAAACCGGTATACGAAATTTGTAGCAAATCGAATAACTCTGCATGAAAAACCCATTTATCTAAATTAAGGGGGGTGTCTAGCCCCCCTTTCCACCCTTTATACTTAACTAATGAACCTCCAAATCTAATCAGGGAAGCTCCTTAACATAATAAACCGGTATACGAAATTTGGAGCAGATCGAATAACTCTGCATGAAAAACCCATTTATCTAAATTAAGGGGGAGGGTCTATCCGCCCTTTCCTCCCTTTATACTTAACTAATGAACCTCCAAATCTAATCAGGGAAGCTCCTTAACATAATAAAC
This sequence comes from Maratus speciosus, assembly GCA_963932465.1. Taxonomy (NCBI): domain Eukaryota; kingdom Metazoa; phylum Arthropoda; class Arachnida; order Araneae; family Salticidae; genus Maratus; species Maratus speciosus. The sequence continues at coordinate 333,034,896 of OZ010800.1, forward strand.
CGGTATACGAAATTTGGAGCAAATCGAATAAATCTGCAATAAAAACCCATTTATCTAAATTAAGGGGGGGGGGGTCTAGCCTCCCTTTCCTCCCTTTATACTTAACTAATGAACCTCCAAATCTAATCAGGGAAGCTCCTTAACATAATAAACCGGTATACGAAATTTGGAGCAGATCGAATAACTCTGCAATAAAAACCCATTTATCTAAATTAAGGGGGAGGGTCTATCCGCCCTTTCCTCCCTTTATACTTAACTAATGAACCTCCAAATCTAATCAGGGAAGCTCCTTAACATAATAAACCGGTATACGAAATTTGGAGCAAATCGAATAACTCTGCAATAAAAACCCATTTATCTAAATTAAGGGGGGGGTGTCTATCCGCCCTTTCCTCCCTTTATACTTAACTAATGACCTCCAAATCTAATCAGGGAAGCTCCTTAACATAATAAACCGGTATACGAAATTTGGAGCAGATCGAATAACTCTGCATGAAAAACCCATTTATCTAAATTAAGGGGGAGGGTCTATCCGCCCTTTCCTCCCTTTATACTTAACTAATGAACCTCCAAATCTAATCAGGGAAGCTCCTTAACATAATAAACCGGTATACGAAATTTGGAGCAAATCGAATAACGCTGCAATAAAAACCCATTTATCTAAATTAAGGGGGGGTGTCTAGACCCCCTTTCCTCCCTTTATACTTAACTAATGAACCTCCAAATCTAATCAGGGAAGCTCCTTAACATAATAAACCGGTATACGAAATTTGGAGCAAATCGAATAACTCTGCAATAAAAACCCATTTATCTAAATTAAGGGGGGGGGGGTCTAGCCCCCCTTTCCTCCCTTTATACTTAACTAATGAACCTCCAAATCTAATCAGGGAAGCTCCTTAACATAATAAACCGGTATACGAAATTTGGAGCAGATCGAATAACTCTGCAATAAAAACCCATTTATCTAAATTAAGGGGGAGGGTCTATCCGCCCTTTCCTCCCTTTATACTTAACTAATGAACCTCCAAATCTAATCAGGGAAGCTCCTTAACATAATAAACCGGTATACGAAATTTGGAGCAAATCGAATAACTCTGCAATAAAAACCCATTTATCTAAATTAAGGGGGGGGGGTGTCTATCCGCCCTTTCCTCCCTTTATACTTAACTAATGAACCTCCAAATCTAATCAGGGAAGCTCCTTAACATAATAAACCGGTATACGAAATTTGGAGCAGATCGAATAACTCTGCATGAAAAACCCATTTATCTAAATTAAGGGGGAGGGTCTATCCGCTCTTTCCTCCCTTTATACTTAACTAATGAACCTCCAAATCTAATCAGGGAAGCTCCTTAACATAATAAACCGGTATACGAAATTTGGAGCAAATCGAATAACTCTGCAATAAAAACCCATTTATCTAAATTAAGGGGGGGGGTCTAGCCCCCCTTTCCTCCCTTTATACTTAACTAATGAACCTCCAAATCTAATCAGGGAAGCTCCTTAACATAATAAACCGGTTATACGAAATTTGGAGCAGATCGAATAATTCTGCATGAAAAAACTATTTATCTAAATTAAAGGGGGTAGCCCCCCTTTCCCCCCTTTATACTTAAATAATAAGCTTCCAATTCTAATCAGAGAAGCTCCTTAACACAATAAACCGGTATACCAAATTTGGAGCAAATCGAATATTTCTGCATGAAAAACCCATTTATATAAATTAAGGGGGGGGGGGGGACTAGCCCCCTTTTTCACCTTTATCCTTAACCAATGAACCCCAAAAACTAATGAGGAAAGCACCTCATCAGAATGAACCTAGAATTTTTTTTGAAGCAAATCGGATATTTCTATCAAGAGTTATCGCGTTACGTACATACGTACGTACGTACGTACACACGTGCATACAGAATCGGCGGGAACATAAGCTCTCAGGCTTTGATAGCCTGTGAGCTAAAAATATCACTCTGGTCGGATAATAAGTGGTCATTTTTCAATTAGCCTAATGCTTTCTAGGCTCTTTGCAATAAGCCTGAACAATATCAGGCTAATTGGAAAAAGGGAGATGGATTCTCCAACTAGCCCGGCTCTTAGGCTGTTTGCAAAGAGCCGGATTTCTCAATTAGCCTACGACATATACATATATAGTGTGACAATTTCGAAAAATTCTCAAAAACATTATTGTTGTAAAAAACGAATTACATTAAATATTTTATTTTTTTAGATAAACTAGTTTTTCAAAATTATCTTTAAAAATGATAACAAGTATAATATATTTTTTCCCGCTGAATCATAAAAGACATTCTCTGCAAGGAATTTTAAAAAAGCTCCAATAGCGCAGTCAGTAAGGTATGCGTCTCTGACTCGGGATCGAAACCCGTGGCGCCTGGAAATAGTACTTGTACAAATTATACTTATACAATCTACAGCAATTCAAATTTATTCGGACAACTCTAATTCTTCTTCGTAAAACTCGTTAATTTCGAAGAGCAATTAAGTTGTTTTTATTAAAAGTAAATTTACAGTTATTTTACTACCCGTAATGGATTTACCCGTCTCTGTAATTTAACAAAACAATTTTTAACAGTGTACAATCTTCAAAATTTCCTACGAGTACTTTCGAATAGTAATTTTTATCTTATTTAAACACAAAATTTCCTGCGATTGAATTGGGCAAATATTTCTACTTGTAAATTGGTGCTAAAACATGAAAAATTGTCAGCAAGACACTCGTCGGTACGGGCGGCGCGGCGTTAAAAAGTTCTTTTGCTGAGTAGTTCGATACACATAATAATTATTGTTAATGCCAGAAACTATAGAATGTAGCGAGAAAATACTTACATAATTTTAGTTGAAACTAATAATGTTACTCTTGGCGAACATGTAATTTGATTTATTTTTCTTCCCTTCAATTAAAGATATGTTAGTTACTATAATTTTGATGACATTTTATGATTCTAAATGCGAAATATCTTCTCAAAATGGGAGTTGGGAGTGCAGTTGCATAAAGCAGTTATTTTTTTATTTTGAGAAAATTAAATACATTTAAAATTATTTGGGTATGAAAGATTGTTCAAATTTTGACGTGCTGGAGACGTAATAAATATGTAAATAAATTCAATTCAATTTAAAAAATCAAAAACCCGACTGCATAAAAAGCGATCTAATTATTTCTCATCAATATGAGACTTTTTTTTTATATTACTTACCTATTATTTTTATTTACTTGATGACTTTTAAGTTGTGTTTAATTGTTAGTTGCTATCTATAAACACTTGTTTGATGAGGCCTATAGATGTCTATGAAGGTTAGACTTGCAGTAAAGCTAGAGATCCTACCTACACAACTTCCAGGTTGTGTAATATTTAAACGGAGCTTCTGACTGTAAAATAGTCAATGAAACACCGTCTTCATTTTGAAAGACCTAACCAATGATATGCCACTCAATAGGGTGCGTATTTTTGTTTTGTCTCTACCGCCATTTTGTATTTTACGGCCGCCATGCCTATAACCATCGGACGGTTATGACGAATCGATAGAGACCTCATTCATTAAAATCCATCCAGCCGTAGGGATTTTTCGAGGGTATAAAGAAATCCACATACCCAGATACGCGTGAAACACATAACCCTTCTTGACAGTCGGGTAAAAAATCACTTTCTTTGTTGCTCATAAATGTGCTTTAGTTATTGATGAGTTTTAAGTCGGTTGTCGCTTTAATGTTTTTTTTTTTTTTTTTTTTTTTTTTTTTTCCAGCAATATCTAATTAAACTAACATGACGCTTAAAGAACTGTATTCTTAGAAGCTATGGGCATGAAACTATTGAATACACTTTCAAGAATATTTCACATATCTATCTGAAATAATTTATTTAACAGGGGAATTTCAGGAAGTGTAAAACAAACATTTTGAGATATTGGGAACACAATTCGTAAAAATGCGATAGAGATAACACAAATACCTATATTCTAAACCTGCATTTGATCATTTCTTATCCATAATCACAGAGGAAAGACAATTCCAGAAACTCCAATATTTTCCCAAAAGCACACAAATAATTACACAAAGAAGCACTGTTTCTTTTCCTTGTGTACTACAGTTTCTAGTAAAGCGAAAAGCAGTAATGCGAACGGCAGTGACTGATGTGATAAGGGACAAGACAATGATTCAGATGTTTCTCAGATGATAGATAGATAACTTTATCATTATCTTCACATTATTAATGTACACCAATTTAAATATTTCATTTTAGCTAAACTCTTCTTTGGTATAAAAATTTAACAAATTGTTTTGCTTAAATGCGTATCGATTGAAGGTTTAACATGCTTATCTTCACTCTTATAATATTTATGAATCAGTGGCAACTTATAAGATCTGTTACCTCGCTGTGACGATTTTGGGACGACTTCCTCAAAAGCGTAGCCAAAACTAAAATCTTTTTTTGTAAATATTATTATCCTTTTGTCTTGAGAACAAGTTAAAAGTCAGAATGGAGAATTGATTGCGTTACTAAATAACTGGGTTTCTTTATTTTGTGAAAAGTAGAGTTTACGACTAGGGTAGACCGGGGCACGTTTACGCGATTTTTTTTTTTCAATGATTTTTCTAATTTTTATGTTTTAACTTAGGAAATTTTAAACATTGTGGTTTTATAAAGCAGTTAATAAAGTCAAAATTTGTGTATTCAGTTGTTGCCCTATTTGTGTTTTTAACCGTAAAAATTTTTTTTGTGTCAAGTCTTTTGTGTAAACTTGCCCCGGTAACGGGACAAGGAGTAAATGAAATAAATATTTAATCAAATTGAAATGTTTTATTTATAACTTAAAGCACTGTTTTAAAAAAAATTAAAGAGAATTAATTAAAGAACATTTTATAGGCTTAGGCTAAACTGAAAACATAAGGCTTATTGCTAATTAAAAACAGAAACTATTTAGTCATCTTCGTCCTCACTGTTACAGTTTTTACAAACAAAAAATAAAGTATTTCATTTTGCACACTTGTCATGGGACCACCTTTTGCATCTAAGACATTTAACCCAGTCTTGTCCTTTTTTGGATTGGTTGTATGATTTCAAACAATAAATACACACACAGTTTTCATCTTCGTCATCAGATTCATTCACTATTTTCTTTTTTCCAGAGTGTACAAACTTTTTCCCTTTTGCAGTTTTTGGGTTTCATACTTTTTCCTTCGCTGTCTTCTTGTTCTGCTTCCATAGAAACTAGTAAATTTTTACGTAATTTCTTCTTTTTGAACGTGCGCAAAGGTGCCCCGTTGTGAATGCGTAAACGTGCCCCGTTGCCATGCTTGGATTTATTTTTAACGTGCAACGAAAATTAATAACATTTCTGTTCATACAAATACAGTTCTCAAAAAAGGATAAAATTCTGCTAATGTTCATATATTTGTTTATCCTTAACTAAGTATTATTAGTTAGCAGTAAGTTTCAATATCTTCAACTCAAAATTTACCCACCTTCACAGAAAACGGGTTATCTTTTCCTCATGCTAGACCGAAGCGCGACTGAAGCTCAAAAACGTGTGAGAATACCCACTAGGGAGCAGCATCAATCTGTCATGACTGGTGGCGTGCCAGTTTTTAACTCGTTTCGAAAAAAGTGCACTGCGTAAACGTGCCCCGGTCTACCCTACCATATAGTGGCGATGAGACGGGGTCGGACTCTAATTTTATACGTCTTTGAACTCGTTCTCAAAGAGAAACTTCTATTTATTCAAGAAGAAAAAAAAAAAAACTTGCTATTTTGGCAACATGTAGTCTAAATTTCTTAATGCGTTTTACAATCGTTATAAAATCAGTTTGAAAGGGAATTGAATCGTTATGTATGAGATAGAAGGAGAAATATTCCATTTGATTTCTGTAGCCTTTGCACACAGTAATTGTTAGTGACATATAAAAACGGCGTGGGGAGGGAGGGATATCCCTTGTCTATCCTCTCTTTCTATTTGAAGTCCTTTTCCACAATTGTTGTAAAACAGAACTCATGCCTTTCTGTATAGTTAGTTGTTCAATCATATTTTAAAAGTACAAGAACTGTGACTTATCCAGATTTCTGCTAAGGGTTGGATATAGATAAGAAATTTGCTATTTTAAACAGATTTTCAGGGACATGAAAATGAGGAAAAGATGTTATGAGGGAGTATTTAGGATTAATACTTATTTCTATATAAGAAGAGATTCTTAAATGAGAAAATTAATTTTGAAACAATTTTAAAATGCTATAGTAACAATTTTCACATGCGTACTTTCGGTATCGGGCTCGAGCTCTGATGACACAAAATTTTTTGGGCTCAAATTTTAAATCGTCGGGCTCGGGTTCAATGACGGATCTTAGGGAGAGGTCACGGGAGTCAGGACCCCCACCCCTTCCTCCATTGTACAAAAAAAATGCTAAAAATCATTTTAAAAATTAAATATATATGTCAAATGACCACACTTGTATTCTTTTACTTATTTTAATGAAAACTAGGTTAAATAGAAGTATTTACAAGGGTGGTTGAAGTTTAACAGATTCGGTCGAGACATCGCACGACCGTATTCATCCTAGCACAAGGAGTAGCCTGATGATATAAAGGATTTTGGACAGTATTTAAGCAAAATAATTGCTGATCAAACAACATCTTAACAAGGAAATTGTGCAACGTGGCTAATTTTCTGGTATATGACGCCAAACGCTGGCATTACCATTTTCCTTTAAACGGAACTTCTGTCGTCTCAGCGCCATTAAATACTGAGTCTGCTTGTTGCCATGCGTTTGCTGTTTCTGGATGTGTTATGCATCACTGCTATCGGCCGATGACCTAACCCGTCTCTGACCTATATTAAATCCTTTCAAATTTTTCCCCCGCTTAACAGTGCAAATCTTTCTGACTCCTTAACGCTCTTCTCAAATCAAAATTAGGTAATTTCCGACACATCCGTGAAATTATTTTTTATCTCAAAAAATTTGCAAGTGCACTTATTCAGAAACTATATGATTAAATAGTGTTTTCCATTTTTCCAAAAAAAGCAAAGAATATTTCGAAAATTTCCATAAAATTTGGCATTTTAAACTGAATTTCCGGACGCGACTGCTAATTTTGCTCCCTCATGACGACATTTCTATGGCTATCAAGACCTAAAACTTCGCTCAAAATGCTAACTTTGACATCACTTCTGAATCATTCTTTTCCTTTATAAGAAAATGGGAAACACTTTAATTTCTTGGTGTCTGAATGAAATCTGTAAATTATATATATTTTTACGAATACTACTGCAATTGTTTTGTATTTACGAATGAAAATGAATTCGCGAAAGTATCAGAAAAATCGTCAGTTTTAATTTGGGAATAGCCTTCAATATAAAAATTCACCACGAAGTGATGTGACCCCCCCCCCCCCCCCCTTCTCCGTCTAAATGGAGGGCTGGATCTGCACTTGTTCGAGTTCCGGTAAAAGAGCCCAAATTCCTCTTTACCATATTGTGTAATTTTATCTGATTTATAATTTTGACTAGATCCAGTTGAACATTAAACTCTTTTTTCAAGGCCGTAGCCATAAATATATTTCGTAGGGGGATTTAATCATCATTTGATCATTATCTCATTTTGGATTTTTATTTTTAACCGAGTTATTTTCTTCTGATGGACTGATGGCTTCCATTGTTATGAAGCAGCCATTATAAATGAAGCGTTGACTGCTCTTTCATCTTCACCTAACACTTCATTTATAATGGCTGTTTCATAATAATGGAAGCCACCAGCCCACCAGCAGAAAATGATCCATTCAAAAGGTATAAGTTCGATTGAAAAAAAAAACTTTTTAATACTTTGAGCAGAAAGAAGAGGCTGCACCTGCAATTTTCATGACACTAATAGAATCGCATAGCTGCCAATTTGTACGGTTTTGTTACCTCTAAAATTGAATACAAATTTTTTCCATATTTAATTGTTGACAATTGTTAGAATTCGGTGATTGAATTAGGCAAAATTTACTGGTAAGTTTTAGTGATAAGGAAATATCTTAGAAATTGAAAGTTATACAGTAGCGTAATACTAGAACAAAAAAAAAAAAAAAAAAAAAAAAAAAAAAAAACTGCAGCAAAATTGACATTTAACAAACAAAAATCTATCAGGGTTTTTTTTCAAATAAACAATTTCATTCCCCGTTTTTCTTAAAAGTAACGGAAATGTACATCAAAGAAATGTTACTAGTATCATAAAAATGAATGAATTAAGTGGAAATTTATATTTCATCTCCTTAGTTGGTGACGATTTGTGTAAATCCGGTTTATCCGAGTTTTTTGCTTATCCGAGGTGAGCTTGGTCCATATTAACTCGTGTAAACGGGACTCTACTGTAGTTGAATTTCGAATCTTGACTGTGTTGAGTGATAATTAATGGCATATTTATAGACATGTTGACAAAAACTTCGGAGGGGGATCAAATCTGGTGATCTCCCATTGGCTACGGCCTTTTTTTTTCTTTCTTTCTTTTGTAATGATATGTTAGGTAATACGAAACTGCTCATTCAGTGGTGACTTTTAAAAAATTCGCTAAAGCTAACGATCAAAACCTACTCACACATACGAGGGGTGCAAAATGACAGGGACGATCATTTAATTGAATAAATAATTAATGTAATTATATTAATTTGCATATTAACCGCATAAATTAATTTTACCAAACTAAATAGGCCATATAACATAAATAAAACGTTGTCAAACAATCGTTCTTTTTACAATAATATAAATTTCATTTTCACTAGATATGCAATAGGAGCAAAATGATAAGAACGCAACAGATTTTTCTAAATTATAGAAATATTACATGTCAATTCTGTTTCTTTTGTGCTTAATAATTTCAATTCAACGTTGTGGCATAGAGTTCCCGAGGTTTCGAATTTGTCGAGGTAACAAAACACGCCATGACTCACAAATGAAAGATTTTAATTCTGCTTTCGATTTATTCCCGACCATTTGACTATTTCATCGTTAGCTATAATTTGTCAAACTTTTTTTCCCATTATAATTTTTCAAACATTCTTCGTGGGTGTTGTTCTTGTGTGTTTTGCAGAGTGAAGTGAAGCATTGTTGTGTTGAAAAAATGTTATTAAGATCAATAATTTTTCACTTTGTCTCAACAATTGCGCTCTAAAATGAATATAGGTATTTCGTCTCTATCTCGACTCGAATCTATTTTGCCGTCTCTCTAATAAAGCAATTCAAAGCTTACTTCCCGAAGAAAAAACAGCCCTAACTATTAAGGAGGCTCCATCTAACTGACGCGTGGAAAATATACGTTCTTTTCTTCTGGAAGGTCACTCCAACATGAATTAATACCAACTGTACCATCAAAATTAAACTTCTTTTAATCACTGAAACTAATGTTAGACCCAGTGTTGTAGTCGTAAAAAAACAGAGGGTATGCACTATAGAGAGGGTATACACTATAGACAGAGGGTATACTCTAAAGTCATGAATCCCATGCCTAAAGTATATGCTATAGCTTTATTTGAGAAACAGAGGGTATACGGAGCTTCTTAAAGAATCCAGAAGGTATGCAGCTGAGTTTGATAAATTTATAATCTCAATTATCCGCAATGTAATTACAAGTTAACTACATGTAATTTATTATATTTACAAACATCAAACACAGAAATTTTGTCAAATAATGGAATAGGCGCTGTTCCAGTTACATTACTGCAAGAATTTTGTACGGCATGTAATTTTAACTATAATTAATTACATAGAATTAAACTGTAATTATATTGCAGATAATTGAGATTACAAATTCGCCCAATCCTGGTATACAGCGTATACCTCCGTATACCCTTCAGCACACCCTTTACTTAGACCATTTTGTTGGTTGCTTCAGATGATTCTCTTCAAACTGAATGCGAATTTTTATGTGGTCAAATATTAAATGCGGACACTGACGTGGTTTTATATAAGTATTTCCGTCCTTCTTATTGTTCTTTTTATAGTCCATACTGGACAGGCGTCATTATCTGGTTTTCAATTTACTTTGCTGTCATTCTTTTCTTACGAAAGACCAAACTTGCGGATCGTTTCAAAAGAATTCTCGGCCTTCCTGTAGACTTTGCAGTAACATAAGTAGTTGGATTCTATAAGAAATTTAAAATGGCATTCTTCGATCGTATAATTTTCTCAGCAATTCTTTGAAGTGACATTCCAATGTTGTTATAAGCTAGAATTTGGCCTCTTTCTAAGATAGAAAGCTATTCCCCCCCCTCCCCATGGTCAAAAAGATTTGCGAACTAAACGATTGCATTCAGAATCACTTATAAATGCTTTGATAAATGACACGCAAAAATATCCATTAACCACCAGTCAGAGCTTTTGAAATATTTACTGCGTTCTTATTCATTTTGCTCCAGCGTAAATTTAATAAAATATAGTAAAAAACGTACACAATTTCTGTAAACAATTGTTGTAATATTAAATGAAATATCGTGTGTTTAATTTTAACACAAAGATTTGCCTATTTTGAATAGTAAGCGCGAACTGATATCTTTGCTTTTGTGTCGATCTTACTATCTTGCACCTCGCCGTAATTTCCAGAAGCACAGTCCTTCATAAAACACTAAAAATTATAGACAGGAAATATTAACGAACCCTCTTAAACATTCTCTGATTTTACTGAATACAAAAACATTAGCACATACATGGTACCGTATGTATAGTTCTAAATATTTTATTCAGATTTCAGGGCTTCGGTCACGTTCATTAAACAATGAACAATCTGATCTCTTAATATCGTGGTCATGAAGTTTAAGAGCGAATCTCTGGGTTCCTTACGAAGATAACATACATATTAGACTTTTATCTTATGTATTTCTTTTGGCTTGTTACTATTAAAAAAGCATTAAAACTTTGAAGCAGACGAAAGATCTGCAAAATATATGACGATTACGAAGATGACGAAATCTTCTGATTTTATCCTTTTATCACATCGTAATCTGAAGGGGTTTTGAGGAAAAATAATGACTAGATGATTTTTATATCGAAAATATTTTAAGGTGACTGCTGAGCTTCTGAGCACTCTCTTTTAATGCAATATATTCACAAAATTTATACTAAGAAAAGAAAGTTTCACTCTGTGTGTGTGTCTTTCTGCGATAGCTAGTGAAATATACCGCTGAAAATTTTTGTAAGGCCTCTTCTGGTGCACTTGAGGCTTAGAATCTCCCTGTAAGTTTGCTTTCACCCATGGGAAGTGTATGACATTCCAGTCTCTTTTAACTAAAGTCTACTTTAAACCAACCCAGAAATAAGGCTGTTATTCTCTTATATTTTTAAAAAATAGGGTAGATAAGTGAATGGATGTCTGGAAGAAGGGCCTATGCTACAAATTGGAAATTTTACAGAAATGAGGAAAAGCTATTAATCTCATCTAATAGCGATTTCCTGAGCAACTAATGCAACATAGGCCCTTCTTCTGATCTTAATTAACCTCCCTTCTGTCTTTACGCTGAGCATTGAAGAATAATAAAAAACTAATTAGGTAAGTAAGGAAAGCAAAGGCAAATACACCCCCCCCCCCCTTTAGGTTGAGTAGTCTGAAGCCTAGGGACCCCGATTTCAAGATTTTCTTTCAGATTTTTAATTCATATCGGGCTAATATTTTATGAAAAAAGAGAAATGGTGTGTAATATTCTTCGTTTCAATCATTTATTGAATCTTGTAGATTATTAACATATAGGGGAGATGGGGGCACATGTGAACAGTTCGCATAAATATAGCTTTATCTCATAACTGGTTTAATTTCTATAAACAAAAACTACTCAATATAGTAAACAGAACTTTCTTTTACGCATGGTATTTTTTTTTAAATCACCTGCGTAATTCTTCTTACATTTTTTTAATAGATTTATAAATTCAAAAAATATTCACATGTGCCCCATCAGCGGGTAGTTGTGAACACAAACGGGGCACATGTGAACACAAGGAAAAAATATCCTTTGACATGCCTTTTACTCTGTTTTTCATTTGTCATCATAATCATTACTTATATTACCTGTTAAGTTCACCATAAAGAAAATTGTATATATATATATATATTTCTCTGGTTTCTGGGTGATATGTTTGAGCAAAAAATTATAAAAGGAAAATAAGTAGATTTGGCGGGGAGGGGGGGGGAGGCTTAGAATATTCATTAAGTATTTTTGCAATAAATTTAAAAAAGAAGCAATTTTAAAAAAGAAATTAAAACTTTTAAATTTTGCTTAGGGGTTTTTGTTTGAAGGGGGGGGGGGGAATTTTAGGAAGGGGGTATTTACATACTATTTATCGGAAATCTGCCGAAATACACACCTGTATTTGCCTTATTTACTTGTAAATTATAGATAAAGAAGGGTTTTTTTCATGATATAAAATTCTCGACTATAACCCCCACCCCGTAACTTCCTTTGCTTTTGAAAGAGGGGGGAGGTTACAATCGGGATTTTACGGTAGTTATCAGTTTAAAAATTTTACTTTCTTAAAATATTACTGATATATATCTCCATTCAAAGCATCATCCTACATAGCACACATTGTTTTAGAGATGGAAGTAAGCCATCATTGCAAGTTTAGAACAAATGTAATAGAAAAATTTGCAAAGATGTTTAAGGTAAGACTTTTGTATTAACAATGCATTAAAAAATATTGTTTTAAACCGTTTAGTAAAATAATACATAACACTTATTCCATTTTAGTAAACATTAAATTTATTTAAAGTACAATTGAAGGTAAACGAGATTGTTGCTCTTTATGTATTTGCTGAATGATGTGTTTGTGGAAGTTTCAATATAAAATCAACTTTGTGTGAGGAAAATATCTTCTATTTCAGGAAAATTATAAATAATGGAACTGACACTAATTCTAATTAAGTTAACAAAAAGGAACAGAATCACAGAATGATTATTGGGGCACTTATGAATTGTCCATATCTGCCCCAACTAGTCTGTTCACAAGTGCCCCACATTGCTGCTTCTATTAAATTGATAAATAATTAACACTTCTAAATTTTAGGAGAAAAAGAACATTATCAAAAATATTTATTAGTATTCATAGTATATGTTAAAACACTCAAATTCAAATAAATGAATAAATAAAAAAGGTATTCGCTTACCAACTTGGAACAAATATATTACTTTTGAGATCTAAAAACAGTGTTTTGGCTACAGAGGACAAACTAAATGTCAAAGAGCTTCAAAAATTTTTTACCATATGTCTAAAGGTGCAATCATCTTTAATAATTTTTTTTAAATAAAAGAAGTATAATAACTATTAAAAAATTGCGATGCTCACGTGTGCCCCCATCTCCCCTAGATCTATTACAAACTCTATTCCTCTTTTATTTTTTTTCTATATTCATAAGAAGAAAATATTGGATTCTTGAAATTTTTTGGCTTCTAATTTGCGATGGATTTACACAGAGGAGGCTTTTGTAGAGCGTGGCCTGGAGTATATTTTGTTTGCACCTCTACGAATAATATCTTTTAAAGAAGCTATTGAGTTTTAATCAAGCATTTTGTCTTTTTCGCACACTGAGCGATCACCCGACTTTGCCCACTTATTCTAGTAAAATTCATTGTTAAACGAAAAAAAAAAAAAAAAAAAAAAAAAAAAAAAGTTGTTTTGAGATTAGAGACTCCAAATACATTAATTTGTAAATCTATTTAATATAAATCCATTCTGAAAGAAAATGCATGCAAAAGATTCAGAAATAGCCTCAGATCTGTATCATACTGAGTGATTCAAAATAGTGGTTATTACGATTATCATATAAACGGCTGATGACAAAAACGTACTTCGAATTCCAAAAAGTATACAAATCAAGTATATATATATATTTTTTTTTTTTATGAGGGATTGTAATACATATTAAGATACAAAAAAAAAATTATCTAGTCTCTGGGTCCTAGTAACTTATATTTAAAAACATGTTGTCTCATGAAGGACATAAAAAAAATCCCAGCCTTTTAAAAGAAAAACTTACCGAATTATGACACTTTAAATTTTATGAAATTTCAATGTTTACCTGCAATAAAAGTGCTTCTTTCCATTTTTAGTGCCAGAAAACACTGAAATGTATCGCTTTGAAGGAGGGGACGAGATTCCCCTAAAAAAGGGCCAGCTTAGGGGCCTGAAAGGTAGTTCATCCGCTTCTAAGGAAAGTATAATAATATTATTTGTAGTTCATTGTTTTAAATTTTTATTTAAAGTAAGCAACCTATTATTGTATATTAAGAAATTGCAGTTTTTAGCACTGGGTATTCATCAATCATTCCGCATAGGCCCTTTTCCAACAAAAAAATTAAACTTTTCAAAATTTGTAACATAGATTCTTCCAAACACCCATTCAATTATTGATTTTCGGATCCCCGACAAACTCGAGGTTTTTTTTTGTTTGTTTGTTTGTTTGTTTTTTTAATACAATTTAGAATGTGTATTTCGTTGCCTCTCTGATTTGATTTTTTTTTTTTTTCACGGTTCCGTACTTAAAAGGTAAAAACTAAACCATTAAAAGACCACTCTTGTGTCGCTCGGTCCGTCTGTAACGGCAATTTTTCTCGTAAACTATGGAACGTGGAAAGTTCAAACTTGCCAGAGTTATAAAGGCTATTGACCCACATATTTATAGGTTATTAGGTATTCACAAATGTTTTTAGAAAAAAATTACGGAGGCTAATTAGGTTACTTGAGTTATTTATTTTATTTTGTTTATTTATTTAATTTGTGTGTGTGTGTGTGTTGTGTGGGGTGCCATTCGAAAGTATCTCATAACAGCAAACTGGAAATATTTGTTTTAATTTTAGGTATTATATTTTTTGAGATATCGTCGGAAATGTACAGCAAAAATATGTCCCTCTCTATTTCCGAGTCTACTGAAGCTAAAATTAAAATAAATAAATAAATAAATAAATAGGGGTTGTAGGATTTATTTTAAACCTTGTAGGAAAACTATAGTGATTATCCTAGGTCACATGATTTTTGAAAAAATCGCATTTTTCCGTTCGCTCAGCGGGAGAGTTGGGAGGCGCTCGCTGTACCCATCGACTTGGAATCATCAAAGGATTGTTGATAATGGTTTTCTAAGAAATTTATCAGTAATTAGCCGAGATATTAATTAAAAACCTATCTAGAAAACACCGACAAGGACTAAGACAGCGTCGGAAATTTGCGGCCTGCTTTCGAAACGTGATTGGCACAATACCAAGTTTAAACTTTCTACAAGGTACTTGTTGAACGGAACCCTTTGTGCGCAACTGGAATTCGCACTTCACCGATTATTTTTTTAGATTGTTTAAACCGTTTAAGCAAGATCAGAAACATTGGTTTAACGCCATGGATCATGGGAAATTTTTAACGCATTTCAGTTATATCGATTTTCTTTTCAACACAGGGCTACAAAATAAAACCTTTTTTTATCAGTTTAGATCATGTTATTGTTTTTCGATCGGGTTATTTATTTAAAAAATGCCAAACTTTTCTTTCTATCACGTAAAGTTTTTCTACTAAGTAAAGGATGAAAATTGAGGAAAAATCATACGAATGATCTACAGAGTCAAAAACATTTACTGAAAAAACAGTTAAAAATAAGACTTATCCTACATTTTATTACCCCGGGAGGACGCGCGCCGGGTCTGATAGACCCAGAGTGCGTATTTTTTTTTTAGAGTTGTCACCACTATTTTTTTGTAAGTAATCTTCAACTTATTTTATCGCAGAATTGTAAGGTGACGATTATTATTTGTATTTATTGGTGACAAAGTAAAAACCATTCATAACCTGGATATGCGCGCGTTCTCCCGGGATAATCTGATACGTTTGAAAAGTGAAAAATCATTATAAGATGTTTTCTTCCCTACGAAGAAAGATGCCTTCTTCCCCTCTTTATACCATTTTGCCTTATTTATGGATATGGTAACGTCTATATTCGTTACTTTTGTGACCATAACAGCAATTTTTTTATAAATAATTCCAATTATTTTATTAAAAGATATAATTAAAATAAAAATTAATATAAACAGTTAAATATAATTATGCTCCACTCACGTAACATACATCTAATTTGTTACATAAAGCATTTTACTTAGTCTATATATTAAATCAAAATTTTGTTACTCTCCTGACACTCTGGTCACAAGAGTAAAAACATTTTGATTTATAATATAGTCAAGCAAAATGTCTTTTGTTACAAATTACATATACTTTATGTGAGTGGAGCACAATGGTATTTAACTGGATATATCAATTTTTATCTTAGTTATATCTTGTAATAAAATAATTGAAAGTATTTATGAAAATTTGCTCTAATAGTGGACGTTCCCATATGCAGCCGCTTTCTATTCAGCAACCAACCGTAATCAGCTATCTTGTTCGTTGGTACCTAAAGTCTTTATAAGGTTAGTTGAGGAAACTGGGCCATAGGCTGTTTTATAAAAAACCGTTGATGTATTATAAGTTTTAGCTTTTGTGAACAATGCTCCTTAACCCTCTACTTCCTAAAACAACGTGTGTCAATTCAATCATAACTCTCTCTCTTTGTTGTGATAGGTTTCGAAAAATTACGTTTATTTTTCTAAAAACAACGTCAATTTGGTTGAACTTCATCGGCTTTTTATTAAAATACTGTAAGTACTTTTATTAAACAATCTTTTTTTAAAGATTAGGCATATAACTACGTTAATATTATTAGGTATCTATACATATTTACTTCCTGTTTCAAATGTAAGCCCGGTGTCCCAGTTACCCCATAAATTTTTCAAGAATGGGGTAACTGGGACATGTATCTGGAGTAACTGGACCATGCTGGATCCAGTTACCCCAATAGTTATAAATAATTTTTTTGAGTTTCTCTTACAACGGGAAGTAACTTTCTCCATTATTTTCTGCTCACAATAAAGAAAATTATAAGAATACCTTATTGAAATTACGTTATAAAATTTAAAAAAAGCATATTGGGTGGTATCAAACCAAATTTCTTGACCCCTTGAGAGGCGGTGATGCCGTTATTGCATCACATAATTTTAATTTCTAATTGCCCCATTGCACTGGAATTTTATAATGAAAATTTCATCTTTATTAAGTACGCGAAAATATACTTTTACTTGTTTTCAAATAGATTCTCTTGTAAATACAGGTGTGATTAACTTATTTCAACATTTTACGAATGCAAGTACCTTGCCCCTGAAAGCGAGATAGCCAAACCTTGAAATTGTACGATAATGTAGCCGTTTGTTCATAGATTTACCTTGCTATTTTTTTCCTTAAAATACCCATGTGATTTTTATACTTATTAGCTATACTAAAGTACATAAGTACTTACTTAATTTTTATGTTTTTGGTATAAATAAATCTAATATTTTCACTTTTAGTGCTTTCTTTAGACACATTGACAGCAAACGTTTGCCTTACAATGCTTTTTATTGACATATAATTTACATAATCTGCCTGGTTTAAATTTTTTTAAGTTGTATACACTTTTTCAAACAGGACCTGACATCCCATGTGAAAAAAAAATAAATGTGTGTGGAAAATAGTCCCTTCCTGGTCCACTTACCCCATTTTTATGGGGCAACTGCACCCATGAGGAAAGAAAGATGAAATATGCATATTTTTATATTTTTAATATTAAAATGCAATTTTGAGCATTTCTATCTGATAAGGGGAACCTAACTGAGCCCATTTGCAGAAGTTTAGACTTTAATTCAAATTATCATTAAAATCATTCAAATTGAGCATTAGCTTTTTGAAGCTGAACTGTCAGAAGCTCCAGAGTCACATTGTAAAATCATGGCCCAGTTGCCCCAACTAACCTTAACTAAATTTATGACTTAGCAATTGAAAAAACTGAAATATTTCTGTCTAATTTTATAATTTGTCAACTAGACAGAACTTTTCGATTTATGTCGAAACTGTACGTGATAGAATTATTTAAGTTATTTCCCCCAAAGCTTTAGCTTTAGCTTTAAAAAATGCATAAAAACACGCTTCACTTTTAAGAAGAAAATTGTCATCGCAGGCCAGTGTAATTAACTGTTGTTATTCCAAAATTTATAGTTTCTAAAGCAGAATCTAATACATATAAAATCTACTTTCAGAAAAATATGTTCTGCAAAATCTTTTGTACCGGAAATAAAAATCTTTATTAACTATTTCAAACATTATACAAAATATTGATACTGGCCATAAGGAGCAGATACTATAACTTCTGCAGTTCCAGTATTTGATCTCAAGTTTGATCTGTGAAATCCATTTTGAGAAGTCATCACATAATCTTTAACAACATCTGAAGAAGAAAGAATCGTTGGCTGCGAACTTTGCACACCCGTTGGTCCTCGTGCCAATGCTTCAGGATCTGGCTCTTTTTCCTTGGTGACAGTTACATTAGAGGGATTAGAAATGCCTATACCCGGTTCGTTCGTTAATAATTCGGCCCTGTAACCGTCTTGGTCAGCCGTATAAGTCACTATTCTTATAAGACCGTTTCGAGTGGTATATCCGTAGGATCCTTGTCGGGTTCCGTTTGCGTAGCCTCTTTCGCGATGAAAGGATGCGCCGCCTGTTAAAAGGTTTTCATTGTATCCGACATCGTAATTGCCGACGTTCTGAAAAAAAAAAATTTTTTTATAAATGTATTTAATAAATATACTCTATTAAATATTTTACTGCCATATACTTTAACCGGTATTACTTGATTATCCCGTCGACCAATTTCGCCAAATTATACAAATTGACATAATTTTTACTTTAATTAACGAAAAAACAAATAAATTAGTAAAACATTAATAAAAATACAAATAAAAAGTCGAACTAAAAATCACTTTGTGACGCAACAAATACGTGTATCGTGTTTAATGTCAAGAGATTGTGACATTTACGATCAACCATTATTGGCATTTAATCTTAAAGTTTGGCGATAGTTTTTTAGTCGACGGGATAATCAAGCGGTACCCTTTAACCTTCCAGTTCCCAATGCATCCTCCAGGGTAATCCCCCTTCTTGCTCCGTAATTTTTGAAAAAAATCATCACAAGCAAGTTTAGGCGTATCTATTGGCTTCTTTGCGAACTAATGAAAGTATTGACATCTAATTAACACTTGCTGTTATAAACAGATGCTTTTTGTTACTTTCAAAACTCCCTAGTGCCCTTTTCACTCACGAGATTTTGACTTCATAACTTTTCTATCGGCCATGACTTGTAAAGGATACTAAGTAACTCTTTTTCACGATTTAGCATTAGCATTATAATTTCATAAGTCTTGTGTATGAAAATTGTCAAGAAATTATGGCTCCAATGCCTAATGCACACTTTAGTATACAGTATTTTATGTACCAAATGAAAATTAAAAAACATTAAAATTGCATGTATTCGTCTTCTTTAGAGGCCAAAAGCCTAAAAGCATTTGAAACAAGAAAGAAAAATCATGCGTCGAGTATAGATTATGAAACGCTTTCCAGCATATTAAAAATACTGTAACAAAACTTCGCCGTTTATTAAGGTGCAAAATTTGGAAAACACATAACCCATTTCAAAACCCAATTTCAGCAATTACCATCAACAGTTGAAAAAATATTCGAATTATTTTCTGAAACCCTATTAATGATATATAGATTTGGATATATACACTAAATAGTATGCTAAAATTTAGTTCAGTTTGGAAACGCATCAGACAGCTGAAAATTCCTCTTTAACAATTTCCATGAATAAACAAAAATGCGCGCGAATTCTTTTATGCCGCTCTGTATATGATCTATACAATTTATAAAATACGCCAAGTAACATGGAAAAATTTATCTATTCTTAAAAACGCCTACCACAACGGAAAACGCACTTCCAACAATTTTCGCTCATAGATAGTGCTACGACCGTATTCTTTTATATGTCTTTCTGTAAGTGAGTGATAAATGTTATGCATACTATACATATTGTACACAAAAAAAAAATAGACCTTAAACGGGTAGGAAAATACCCGAATTGGATAGAAAGATTCTTAGGTATGAGGTTATCGAATTTGGGTCCATATGCCTGCTTAGGTTACCACTGTGTATCCAATTTGGGCACTGTTAAATACCGATTTTGAGAAACCCCATACCTAAGAATCTTTCTACCCAATTCGGGTATTTTCCTACCCGTTTTAGGTCTTTTTTTTTCTGTGTAGTGCGCCTCACTGACATATATCAATTTCGACGTGTTTGAAATAGTGTAAATATCATTAAAATAAATCACAAATGAATTTCTCGCATAGACCATATGGTATCAGAATTCTTTTGAGTGTCGCTGTAAACGAACTATAAGTGCTTACAGACTTCATTTCCATTAATGATCATGCTATAGTGAATCTCAATAACATACGTATATCAATTACATGGCAATCCGAGAATATTTACATACGAGTTAGAGCTGTTCGGATAGACGAACAGACAAACCGAATTCATAAACACTTTTCGACAGCATGGACAGTGTTAAAAATGGAAATTTCTCTGTCAGATCTTATGGGAAAACTGAAGCCTTATAGGAAACTGCTTTCTGCTAAAAAAATGTTCAGTTTGCTTCTCTTACACTTATTAATATTATACTCATTGACTCTATCAATATCGTTGCATCCGAATGAAAAATATGCAAGTTGAATTGAACTCCAAGCTATATCTACTTCTTTATTCAGATTACATACATATCCTTTCTCGGCAGTAACGTAGAAAATCTGCAAAATGTTTTGCGAACTTGGCTTCTTCATTTCGCTATTCGAAAAAATATTTTTCCACCCTCAACAGCTCGAAATTTTCTGAGACATTTTCAGACTCATTTTGAGAAGTAAAGGCATGAAACTTGCTGAGGTGGTTTTTGAAGAGATGTTTAAGAGGCCGTGTGATTTCATTTTTCGCTCAATTCATTAGAATTTGATTTTTAAACAATTATTTTATCAGTATGACTATTTTTTTTTCATTCCCAGATCTCCCGCTTCGGAAAATTCGGTTCAAAACGTCAACTTTGACAGCCTTTTTTACAATATTTTCTGCTTTTATCAAAAAATAGAGAATCACGGCACATTATGTAGTTTCTGAATAAGAGAATTTCCCAGTTTGATGCGTTTGAGAGCAACAAATGAATTTAAAAATTAATCAGAAAATAAACAGTTTGGATTGGAATACGCGCTTAGGAGACCATTTTTTAAAATTTTAGGTCATGCATTTGTTGTATTAATGCAATTAATAGTCAATAGTTACTAATTAAAGCCGTGTTAAAACTTCCATCTTTGATAAATTATAAGAAACCCTGAAAATTCCAAGTTTTCCAATTCATTTAATTATATATATATGTATTTTTTAAGTACTCAGATTACATTGAATCGACTTCAGATGACATTACGCCAAATTTTGTATTGAATAACACCAGAAAAGGGTTTTAAAAAAGTAAGGAGGTGAATTCAGGCCGACTGTAGGTGGAAGGAATTAAAGATAATACACAGAATTCTTATTTAACAGTTATTTAAAAAGTCATTATTAATGAGCTGTAACTTTTTTTTCTTTTCAATATGTTTGTAACATCCTGCATAATTACTTATATTAATGATAAAGGATAATGGAAAATATTTATAAATATGTTTTATAATTTATAAAAGAAATTTTGATGTGCTTATTTGTAAATAAATACATGAATTTTTAGTTAAGTCATGCGTTTATGACCATGTTGCAGGGTTGCAATGGCTTTATAATATACGGAGAACAGACCGAAAAAGCTTTTATTTTCTTTTTTAATCGACGATCTTTACTTAATTTAATAGTTTTAATGTTAATGAAGCATTGATAAAACAATGTTTTAAAATGAAAGAATACAAATCTTATATATATATATTATATATATATATATAGATATATATATAATATATATAATATATATAATATATATATATATAATATATATATATATAATATATAATATATAATATATATAATATATATATATATATATATATATATATTATATAACCATTATTTAAACATAACCTACCACCGTCAATTATTATGTATTAAAGCTGTAAGCATAAAAAAAAAAAAAAATATTATAAGAATTATTATGGAAGAAAAAGAAAAAAGTGGACACCGACAAAAATTGAAAAGCTTATACATTGAATTACGTTTTCAAGGGCACAGAATTCAATGATATAAGCAAAATGGTTGTTTTCTGTGGGAAAAATAAGCTAAAGCTAAAAATTATTTTCCCCTGTGCCCAAACAACCATTAAAATCAAGTGAAATGATTAAAAATGAAAGCAGAATAGAAACAAATAATATGAAATGGAAGAATCAATAAAACGTATTTAAATATTTATAGGATATAAAATATAAGTAATAAACACCATACCGATTAATATTTCAGTATTTTACAAATATCCACGCGCACATGGCTATCAGAATATCATAAAGATTAAGGTGAATAAAACAGTTAAGAAATCACAGTAAATGATACCAAAGGATGCAGTTAATACATTTTGAAATAAAATTTGAAAAACCTTGTTAAACACATTTAATATAATAAAAAATAAATAGATAGTAATTACATTATTTAAAATGCACTATTAAATTAATTAATAACTGTTTAACAATATCGTCAAAATTTAGCTAAAAATACCCCCTGGTGTATTAAATTATAACTGAAATGGAGCTAGAAAAATTAAAATTGAGAGCTATCTTAAAGAGACAAAATTTGGTGCTGCCATCTAGTATTACTTTTATTAATTAACTGTCGCAAGATAAATATTTGTAAGCATTTGAATGTAAATAACTGTTTAAACAACAAAACCAAACATATCCTTATATATAGAGAATTATAACCCTAATATAAACCACACAATGTATTTAAAAAACTATTGTTAATAAAATTTAAAAGCATACAATATATTCTATTAGCTAACTTATTTAAACTAAACTAAGAATTTAAATAATTCTAGAACTTTGATAATATATAGCATATAGCTATATGCTATAAAACAAAATAAATTCAGTAATAATTAATATAAATAATTATTAAAAATAATATAAAAATTATTTTTCAATCAATTATATATAAGATATTTATAAAATGAACAGGAAATAAAAAACATGTGGAAGTATAGATGATACTTAAATTCCCATTACTTAAAAAGCACAAATATAGAGTGTGGATTATTTTCAGACATCCATAAAAATCCAAAAAGTGTGAATGTGGGACATTCAAAAACATTAAACCGATAATAAATATTAAAAAGAATAGAGGAATAATAATAAAAATAATTACCCAATTTTAATGCATACAGTATAACTATATTTATATTAAACATACTTATATGTATATTAATCACTATACGAATGGCAAACTATTAGTAATTAATATGATATTGTCCTAAGTAAATTAAAATTTAATAACAAATAATTGTAAATTATATTAATTAATAATTAAGCTAATTATAATATTAATGAAATTCTCCAATTACATATAAAATATCAAATCAACATCCATATAAAATACGTATCAAAAATATAGTAATAATACAAAAGCCCCCCTTTTTTTATATAATTAACCATTGCGTATTATCCAGACAACACCACCCTCCTCCGTACTCTAACATCTACCCACCCAACCAACCTATAATATTTTTTTTATATATTATTTTACAATTTTTTATTTATTTATTTTTTTTTTTTATTATTTTTTAATAATTTTTTTGTAATTTTGTTTACGCATGTATTAATTTGTTTTAAAAGATCATGTAAGAAAAGTACTAATTGTATATTAATGAATATATGAATTTTTTTGGAAAACCATGATTTAATGCATCATAAATTAGTTTTTTAATATTATTGTTAATTAGAGGAGAAGAACATAAACATTTTATTCTATATAAATGATTAAGTATTATATTCCGAAATACAGAATGATGTAGACAAGATTTAAAATTTGTAAATGTATTAACTGTGAATTTAAATTCTTTACGTTTGTCATATAAATCTGTGATTGTTTTGTTGTCTTTTATTGTAATTTTAAGATCTAAGAAGTTAATTGTATTGTTACATAAAAGGTTTTCCGTTAATTCCAAATTAGTGGGATAATCAACTGGAAATCGAGTAATTGCAGATTGATCAGTATCAATTAAAATGATGTCATCAATATAACGATATAAATGTAGATTATTATTAGTAAAATTACGTTCATAATGATATAAGTATAAGTCTGAGAGTAAACTGGAAGTACAACCGCCTTGTGGTAAACCGACATGCTGTAAATATAAAGTATTATCTTGCAATATATAATTATTATAGATAATGAAGTTAGTTAAAGATTTAAAATATGCAATATCTATATTAGATGGTAATTCCATTTTTTTATAATACTTGTTAAATAATGCATTTATAATTTTATGTAAATCTAATAGGCCTATATTATTAAAAAGATCTTTGAAGTCATATGTCGTTATATTATAAACACAATGAAGATTTTTTAAAATATTGACAAGTTGATAGCTATTTTTTATACAATGTGTATTATCATTGTTTGTAGTAAATACATATAATTGATTAAGAATTTTTAAGAGAAGTGTATTGGCTTTATTATTATATGTATTGCAACCAATAGTAACAGTCCTAAATTTAATAGGAGTTTTATGAAATTTGGGAATAAGAACTAAATATGGATAATTAAAATTAGTAGATAAAATATTTAATAGTTTATAATAACTTCTAATTTTACGATTATTTACAATTACATTTTCATTAGTTTTTTGAAATGACTTATTAGAAGAAATACAATTTGTAAGAAGTTGGTGATAATATGATTTACATATAATAGCATAATTGTTAGGAGATTTGTCTACATATGTAATAACGTAGTTTTTTTGTAATTTAGTAATTTGTTGGAAATAATGCTTTGTATTAATAGAAACCAAATCAGCAATATTATTTTTTAATGCCATAGTTAATTTTTCAATTATATATATATATATATATATATATATATATAGAAAACATATCCAAATGAGATAAATACTCAGAAATATATTTAGGTAATAGTTCGGATAAAAATAATATAACATACTAAATTAATTAGTAAAACAAGACTAGAGATTTCTATCACTGTAATTAAAATAAATAAATAAGAACAAGAAAAGAATGACTATCTTACATCCTGCTCTCTTATCATAGTCACTGAATCCCTATTTTCATTTCCAACAGGAATGGTCATTTCTTCGCAAAACATATTCATACCGCATGCAGCAAAAATCAAGAAACGGTAAAAATAAACCTGAAAAAAGAAAAGGCATTTATAAATAAAGCTTTAAAAAGCTGTCTAACATGTTTTATCGATGTAGCCAGAATGATTAAGAATAATTGAGACTTTTTAAGTTTGGAATCAGGGCCGAAACTAGCCTTTTTTGCACCCGGGGCAAACATGGATTTTGGCGCCCCCTCCCCCCCTCTTCCGCAAAGTGTATTTACAAAGAGATTTTTACTAATTTTCTAATAGCCAACTTATTTTAAAATTTAAAATATGTAATCATAAAATATGTAATACTGAACTACGTAATCTACAATGGTGGATCCAAGGGGGAGGTCACGAGAGTCATGACTCCCCTCCGAACACACACACAAAAAAAAAAAAAAATATTCTAAAGATCATTTTTAAAATGAAATATACAGCAGAGTCCCGATTATTCGAGTCCCACTTAACCGAGTTTCCGCTTTCACCGAGTTATTTTCTTCTGATGGATTAATGTCTTCCATTATTATAAAACAGCCTTTATAAATGAAGTGTTAGGTGAAGATGAAAGAGTAGCCGTGTACGCGTCGAAAGAGCAGTAAAAAAAATGGCCATAATTTTTTTTTAAATTATGGCCATTTTTTTTTCTCCCATTCTGACCAGAAAATCCGAGTTCTAACTTTTTACGACTGCTCTTTCATCTTCACCTAACACTTCCTTAAAAAAAAAATTATGGCCATTTTTTTTTCTCCCATTCTGACCAGAAAATCCGAGTTCTAACTTTTTGCGACTGCTCTTTCATCTTCACCTAACACTTCATTTATAAAGGCTGTTTCATGATAATGGAAGGCATTAGTCCATCAGAAGAAAATGATCCATTCCAAAGGTATAATCCTTCGTTTGGCGCCCCTTCGTTCTGGCGTCCGGGGCACATGCCCCCTCTGCCCCCCCCCCCCTAGTTTCGGCCCTGCATTACCTTCATGATCTTATACTCCATATTTATTATAAATAAGATAAAGATGTATTTAAGTTTAGAGATTATATTATAATCTCTAAACTTAGATACATTTAGTTGGTTGGTTGATTTTTGACGGCCGATTATCTACTCTAGGGATATAGCCCCGAGGGGGTAGTGCCCTTCGTGGGGGTCTTTCTAAGGGAACCTAATCCGTATTTACGCATGGAAATCCATGGATTGAAGAAAACCACGAAAACTCCGAACGATTAGGCCGACGGGCGCGATTGGGTTCGAACCCAGCACCTCCCGTCTACCAGATTCGAGAGCAGAACCTCTCAGCCACTGGTGGGGCTTAGATACATTTAGAGACACTTAGAAACTTAGAGATTAAGCCCCCTCCGAAATTTGTAGAAATATAAAGTTTAATTACCAAAGTTTAGCAAAATATAATGAAACCTGCTAAGATGAAATTCAAAAGGAACCAGAAATGTATTCCCTTTTAGACAGGTTTTCATCTTAGAACGTGCATTATTTCGGAGAGACAATACGAAACAACCATTTCAGCCAAGTTTCCCTTATACACAGGCACATTTACACGCTACTTATTGTGTAAAAGGTGATATATGGTGATTAAAAGTGCATTATAAATTTTAGTTAGTTTAAAAATATTAATAAAATGTTTACACTTGCTTTTTATCAGTTGAAAATCTGAGATTTAAGGCAATGCATGGATTGAGACATCTTCTCAGTATGAACTTCAAAGCTTTGAACCATTTTTTTTTTTTTTAACCATTTGGAAAAATGGTTATTCTCCTCGGTCAGGGTAGGAAATTAAAAACATATCTGAAGCGTTTTATTAGTTGAATCCCGCATTTTATTCGTATTCTGATGGGTCTATACAGTAATCTGTATTTTCCCTTTACTTTCAACAGAGATGGATACTTCTGTTGCCACTATGACAAAAAAGTAATAAAAACTACAAAAAAATAAAAATAAAAATAACTCAGAAACAAATTGAGATACAGCTTTCAAACAAATTGCAATTAAAAATGCATTTTTTTCTCTATACCGAAAATTGTAAAACTGAAGTTTCTTTTAAAATTTTTTCATGATGGGTCCAGGAATGTTAACGTTTAATCCATGGCGTACGTAATGTATGATCAACTCCGTGCGATTTTTTGTGTCTTAAATTTTAGTCTTTGAAAAAATCATTTTCCAAATGGTCGTTGTAATTTGTTAAATTGCTTTTTTGTTGTTGTTGTTGTTGCTTAAGTGCTTGTTAACGTTATAAGACTTATTATTCATCTCGTTACAGCACTGTTATTTTATTTCCATAGCATTACAAAATATTGACAAAAAAGGTTGCCCTACGGTTGTGTAACTTTTTGATTAGAAATAAATTTTATTTACATTAAAAATACATCATAAATATAATTGAGTGATTCTGAATCTCGAATACGCAAAAAACTTCCTATCAACCACAATTTATGATTAAAAGGAATTTAAAAAATACCATATCAAAATTGGCAGTTTAAGCTAATTTTCGGGACGTGGCAGTCCCGGAAAATTCACCATTTTAGGGAGCTGCTATTCTAAATGTATCCGATTTATGAGAAAATGAAAAACACTATTGAATACCTAAGTATTGCAAATGACATGCATGTATGCTTCAAATGAGTCCTAGAATGTGTTGAAGGAGGTGGGGGTAGAGTGAGAATGCTCTTAAAAGTTTTTAAATTTGTTCTTTACTTCGGTTTTATTTACTATTTATTGAGATACCTTTTAGTAAATAATTTTCAGTTTTAAAAAATGTGGCATAACCATGGAATTACAACTGCTAAGACGACAACCCGCCTAAAACGAAAATTTCCCCAGCCCCATGAGATTCCATCTTAACATGTTCGATTGAATAATAGATGCAACAATACCTCCGAAAGTCTAGATACGCCACTGCTTGCTATATAAATCAGTAGCGGATAGGGACAGCTTAATGCAACAATGTTAAAACTTCGACTGCATAACGAATGGGGGAAAAAATCCAAAAATCCCTAGCCGGCTTTGGCACGTTGTTTTGATTGCGTTGGTGTTCGTTTGTACTTGGTACTTTAATTATCCAAGTGTTTTATATTTTATTGTGTGTTTATATTTTATTTTTCTCATATTTTTATTATAATTTAAGATGTTAATACTTGAAGAGAATGCATTATAATGATTAATATTCTAATGTTAAAAAGTTTATGAGATGCTCTCATTATACATTTGCTATGAAATAGGAACTGAAAGAATCATAAAATTAAAATATGTTTAGTTCAACGTAATAATTAAAAAAAAAAAAAAAATTGAACTGTGCACTCTCAATTGGGATTTTTTTTTTTTTTTTCCAAACAAAGAAACATGTTAAATTTGGAACAAAGAGAAAAAAATAGTAACAGCTTTCAAATCTTTCTAAAGTAAGAAAAAAAAAAATTAAGCCACATTGACGTATTATATATAATAATATTTTCATATGCACAATTATACTTACGGAACAAGTATTAAATTATGTATATTTTAATTATAGAAGTGTATGTTAGTTAACTCATATTTACTGTTTTTTAAAGCCTTGACTGACAGCAAAGTCAAAAGATTTAGCTTAATATAAGAAATAATAATTTTATTGTATCCCTTGGAAACTAATTTTCTTAAAGTTGTTAGAACGCCACATACACATCTCTATCAATTCATTTATATGAAATGAGTTAATTAGTAAATAACATTATTATGACATAAAAGATGAACTGCTTTTAAATTTTAAAAGTAAAAGTTGTAGATAATTGTTTACTTATTTAAACATTCCTTACTACAATGTTGGAAAGATTATGTTCTAAATATTTCGTTTTTAATATTATTTTCAAATATTTTTGGTAGGTGGCGCCAGTAAAAATGCAAAAGCTTATTATTATTTTATTTTTTTCCCCCCTGTGCTTCGCAGGTTTGAAGAAATCCCTACGAGATTTCTTTCTCCCTTCTTCGATTATGCAGGCACTTTTTTAACATTGTTGCATTAAGCTGTCCCCATCCGCTACTATATAAATCAAGCAACATTTTTTTTTTTTTTTTTTTTTTTTTTTTGTATACCGACCGCAGTTTTATCGACACCACCTCAGATTTTCAAAGTGGACACCTGCAATACAGGAACAGGTAACAATCACTTTGTTATCCCATTGTTCCCGAAGACCCCCTCAGGCCTTCGGAGGAAACGAAATTCCAGGAACCCAGTAGGGGCATCTTGAGAGGTGTTATCTCTTATTTGTTATCTGCCTATGATACCAAACTTGTTCCATCTTATATCTTTATTTCTCACGAGTCACGAGAAGCTAGTGTGCTAGTTAGTAGTTATTGCTGTAGACTAGACAAACCAAGATTTAAAATGTCGTTTCAGAAGATTTCGGTGAGCTCACACTAAATCAATTTTATTCATTTTTCATTCCCTGTAAATGGAAATCGTTATACTTTCCAGGGCTTGATTATCACTGGGGCATATGCCTTAGTCCTCGAGTTATAGAAGTCGAGGACTCGAGTTCTATAAGTCGAGGACTCGAGTTCTATAACTCGAGGCTCCAAAATTCATTTTGTGTAATCTCTGAAAAGTACAAGTTACAGAAAATTGATTTTTACATTTGATTTTAACACAGTATCTCACCTATTTGTTTTAAAATAATAAGTGTGAAATAATAGTAAAATAATAGTGTGAAATTTTAATTTTTCGTAACGTTGTATGTTATGTTTGTAATGTATTAATTTTGTAACTCCAGATTATTTTGGGAAGGGCATTCAAATAGTATGTGTACCCCGTGACCACGTGGAGTTGATTGGGCTCTGATACTTCCAGTTTCATGAAAATATTGAAAAAGTCTATTAGACCGCAATTAATACTGAGACTGTTGGTAGAAATCTCAAATTCAACTCGCTTATGTTAAATCTAAAAGGGCAGGGCCGGAAATAAGGGGGGGGGGGGATGCGTCCCGGGCGCCAAATGAAGATTTTGTGTGTCGATTTTTCTCACGTCTATGCTTAGCACGGCATTGTTAAAATCATCCTCTCTGGGGTGTGCCAAAGCATAGAAGAATCTAAGGCTTATATGGCATGCGTAAGGATACTGTATAAAGAGGAATTTTTTTAAATTCTTTTTGATTCTGTTTACAAGAATTTAATGAATCAATATTTGACAAAGCAGATTACGTAGTGCAGTATTACATATCTTATGAAAAAATATTTTAAAATTTAAAATAAGTCGGCTATTAAAAAATTAGTAAAATTCTCTTTGTAAATATACTTTGCGGAGGAAGGGGGTGGGGCGCCAAAATCCATGTTTGCCCCGGGTGCAAAAAAAGGCGAGTTTCGGCCCTGCCTATGGGCGTGTGATGTATTCATAGTTTTAAAATATCTCCCCCGGAAATTAGTATTTTTAGTTTCTTTTTTCTGTGTACTTTTCTTAAAGGATATTGCCATTGTTTTTAGTTCAAGTTCACATCAAGTTTTAAGTTCAAAAATGTATATGTTTACTTTTATCTGAAGTGTTATTGTGCTTCTCCGTTTCCAGTTTCGCTAAAATTTTAACACATAAAATTATAGATTAATAGTAGGAGAGCTGTTGAACATTTTTGAGTAGGTATTTGAGGCACCCTGAAAATTTGTGCAACACTTCTTTTGTAATGCCTGAATACAAAATCGAATGTCTGGCTGAAGGATCGTGGCCCAAAACCTGTGCCAGACACGTGTCAAGTGCCATTTTTTGACTACCCAAAAAAGGTATTTGAGGCACGCTGAGATTGAGGCATAATAATATTTATGCTTAGAGAAAAATATTTTGAAAATGACAGACACTTTAGTCGGCACAAAAACTGTGCCAGACACGTGTCAAGTGCCATTTTTTGTCTGGCACAGGTTTTGGGCCACGATCCTTCAGCCAGGCATTCGATTTTGTATTCAGGCATTACAAAAGAAGTGTTGCACAAATTTCCAGGGTGCCTCAAATACCTTCCCTAAAATGTTTAACAGCTCTTGGACTATAAGTATATATTTTAGAAATATTTTGACAATTAAAAATAAACAAGACATCCTTTAAGAACGGAAAAAAAGAAGCTAAAATGTTAATTTCAGGAGGAGATATTTTAGAAATACGAATACATCACACGACCATAGGTTTAAGATTAGCGAGGGAATTTGAGATCTCACGGACCAACAACCTTAAATAAATATTTTCTGGCGGTTCTATCCCCCACCACCTTTTAAAAATATATTGACTATATTTTTAAACGCTGTATTTATTTATTTCACACTTTTTCGCTTTCAGAATAAATAAAATTTATTATATTATTTCTATAATTCTGTATGTTTACTTTAGAAATATTTATATATTTATACAAAATTAAATTTTTGTTATATCATTAAGTAAATTATATTCCTGAAGTGTCAGTAACTAAATTATCTTACAGTAGAAGTAGTATCCATTTGTATTAAGTCATTTTCGATACCCAATATATATTATTTTCTTAGATCTTAGCATTTTTGTAATTAGTTTTTCAATGTATATAAATATACCGTTAGTTTAATTTCACTCATTTTAGACTAGGGATGTACAACCTGTGGCCCGCGGGACAAAAGTGGCCCGCGATGGGATAATGTGTACTCCGCGAATTTCGTCCATTTATAACTGGAAAAAAAAACTGCAATTTTTGTCCATATCGTAGCAGGAAAAAAATCGTGATTTTCGTCAGTTTGCCACGGAAAAAAAAGATAAATTTCATCAATCAGTTAAGAATAGCTAATTTCGTTGATCAGGCATGGAAAAATAGCGAATTTCGTTGATCGGGTGCGGGAAAATAGCGAATTTTGTCGATGAGCCTTGGAAAAATCGGGTATTTCGTTACTCGGATACGGAAAGACCACGTATTCTGTCGATATTATGGTGCGGGAAAATCGCAAATTGCGTTGTTCGGACACGGAAAAATCGCGAATTTTGTCGATGTTGTGCGGAAAGAATTGCAAATTGTGACGATCGAGCATGGAAAAATCGCGAGTTTTGTCAATCGGGTTCGGAAAAATCGTTAAGTTTGTCGATCAGGTGCAGAACAATCGCAAATTTTGTTGATGGGGCACGGAAAAATCGTCAATTTTGTTTATGATGTTCATAAATATTGCAAATTTTGTTGATCGGCTGCGAAAAATTGTGAGTTTCTCCATTCGCGAAAAAAAAATCACGAATTTCGTCAATTTACCGAGGAAAAAAATTACATATTTCGTCAGTCAGTTAAGAATCGCAAATTTCGTCAAGCGGGTACTAAAAAAGGGCAAATTTTGTCGATTAGGAGCCGAAAAATCTCAAATTTAGTTGATCGGCTTCAGAAAAATCGCGTGTTTCGTCTATTTATTGCGAGAAAAAAAAACATGAATCTCGTTGATCAGGCGAGGAAAAATCGCAAATTTCGTCGATCACGCGCGTAATAATTACAAATTTCGTCGATCGGGCACGGAAAAATTGCGAGCTTTGTCGATCAGGATCCGAAAAATCGCAAATTTCGTTGGTCGGGCACGAAACAAATCACAAATTTCGTTGATCGGGCATGGAAAAATCGCGAATTTTGTCAATGATGCGTGGAAAAATGGAAAATTAAGTTGATCGGCTGTGGAAAAATCCTGAGTTTGGTCCGTTTATCGCAAGAAAAAATCGCGAATTTCGTCAATTTGCCGCAGGAAAAAATTACAAATTTCGTCAGAGTCAGTCAAAAAGCGCTAATTTCGTTGATCAAGGGCGGATAAATGGCAAATTACGTCGGTCGGGCACGGAAAAATCGTGAGTTTTGCTCGGAAAAACCGCGAATTTCGTTGGTCGAGCACGAAAAAGATCGCAAATTTTGTTGATCAGGCGCAAAAAATTGTAAATTTCGTCGATAAGGCGCGGGAAAATAGCTAATTTCGTTGATTGGGCACGGAAAGATCTCGAATTTCGTTGATCGGTTCCTCCTTTTCCCTTCGTTCATTAAGTTCACATTTTTTTTCGTTACTAGCCGCTTTCATACCTACGTTTGCTTTTTAGCACTTTTAATAAAACAAAATTTACTCCCCCGAATAAAGACAGGTATCACTCCTTGAAAATGACCATTGCTATATCTCTGTTATATATACAAATGTAAACTCTTGATATATTTTTGCCAACTGAATTGGATATGTTGACTGAGTAGGGGAACCTAGAGGGATAAAACTCCTCCCCCCCCCCCCTCTCTGAAACCATATTTTTTATCTGATTATAGAGATGTGCAAGGTGACGTCACGAACAGGTTTTCGCTTCTGCTGTAGGATAGCTATCGCTACCTTTATCAAAGCTTTTTCTATTTGTGTGTCCTACAGCTCTTTTATTGTGCAACTGTAAAAGTCACGTGATGTGAACTGCTGTATAGGCCACAGATCGCCTCCCCTAAACAGAATTCTCTCCATTTTACTGATGTGGCCCTTGACAACACAGACGTTTTTGTAAGTTGCCCTTCTCTTAAAAATGTTGTGCACCCCTATTTTAGACCAAGGCCAGAAAAATTAAAAAACTCACTTTTTTGCTTAGTTACTTTTTATTTCATGTGTTTTTTAGTTCTTATGAATGCATTCAAGCTTTTCTGAATTATAGTCTGTATTATTGGGATTGGGTCTTAAGATCGATACGACGATCGTGTACGACGCTAAACACTTATTTAAAAGTTCCCTCAGATTATGACTTTTGTATTCAATCGATACTACTGCAAAATCTATCTATATTTTTTGCACTTTTAGATAACCCACTGTGGAATTAGAAACGTTAAAGGTCGATGTTTCGCTATCTAAACAAATCTAAATCAATGTTTGAAAATCATCCTATGTAAATCCGAAAAAAAACTTTTATCTGTTGCATTCCTGTATACTGAGTAGTACTGTAGTAACATTTATAAAGGCACTTTTCTGGTTTTCCTTAACATCTGTATTAGAAAGCAAAGACATGTCCCTGGTTAAAGATGACGTCATATTGACGGTGGCAACACCTGACCCATAAATTTCGCTTTTATTTGAATTTTGTTTAAACCTCTAGACATCGCATAATTTCAATTTTTACAAGGCCGAATAGGGGGAAATAAATGTTTTTTCGAATGCAGTTTGTTTGAAACTGCACCTGAATTAACTGATTTTTTATGGTTTTTCAAACAATTTTCAAACACGAATTCTTTTTCAATCTATTTCGCGCGCAACCCGATTGCGGGAGATTAATCGTTCGCCCTTAAAACAATATATGTAGTTCAGAATTTGTTTTTTGCTAATTTTCCATAATGAAATTAAAATTTCATCAATAAAATATTAAAACATTATTTTAACGGACATGTAATTGAACTACAGGCTGCGAAAAGGGTACTGTAAGTAGCGAAATCTTCGGCTATTAACCCCTTCGGGACGAGCGTCTATTATAGAATTTTTAATCTTTTATCACCGGTTTTTCAAAAAAGAAAATTTTTGCCTAATTGAATCGGGAAAATCCTCGGATTAAATAAGGCAAAATGTACAATAAAAATTTACTGGTGAGAATAATCACGGATTCTGAGCATCTTACGTGGCATGTATACTGGTCGCTCGCCCCCAAGGGGTTAACTCCTAGTATGCAGTTAATACGAAATTATAGTTTTCTAAAAATTTAAAAATTTTAGTTGAATACTGTTAGGTAACAGAAATCTTAAAATAATAAATTAGAAACTTTAAAATATTTAATTAATTACTTTAAAATATTTAATTAGTTATTCATTATTAATTATTCCAAATTCAGTTTCAGTCAAATTTCACTTTAAAACAACTTTATTTTTCTACAAAAAGATCGTTAATTAATATCAATAATAAAATAATAAATCTTAATTTGGTACTTTTCGGTTAGCCGGGCGCCAGTATTACATATACATATTTATATACATACATATATGTAAATATACACATATATACATATACACATATATATATATGTAAATATATATGTATATATACATACATGTATACATAAATATATATGTATATATAACACTGGCGCCCGGCTAACCGAAAAGTACCCTTAATTTTAATAATTTCAGCCAAAATAAATATTTCTTTTATAATTTTCAAATATTAAATTCAAAATTTAAACATAACGATCTTTTCATTCAAAATCTTTAACCTAACGAACTTTCATTCAAATCTTTTCTCTTTTCTGTGTGGCAACACCGTCACTCGCGGGCTCAACGGTTTTTTGGATGTGATAGCGTCCTTCCGGAGCGTCGCTTGGGCTCTTCCCGTTTGGACTTGATAAGTGAAGGACGTGTGGGCCCCAGCCGGCGTGCCGTAGTTTTGTTAGGCACGTCGGGGGGGGGGGGGGGGGTCTGCGCTGTTGAAATAAGAAATACAAGTCCTAGTTAATATTTTATCGAATTATTCCTGTTTTAATCCCATCAAGTTTGTCTCGTAAAATTTTTTTGTGAGGATGTTCAGACGGACGTCTTAACGCTGTGATCAGGAGTCTCCCGTCTAATACTAAGAATGAGTTTGAAGAGAAATTCATTCAAGGAATGCGTATTAGAGCTACCCAGATGATTCGTCGAAGATATAACTTCAGTCAAAGTGCCTTTCGTCAACGCACGAATAAAAAAATTCATTAAAAGTGCAAAGTAAAATCTTTACACTGGTGAGATAAACCATCCTTTAAAGTGTATTGACTCGTCATTTGAAATGGTTACGCCAAGACGTATGGAGTGAATCATCTGATGACACTGGTTCAATTATGGTATAAATTTTCTTTATTACATATTGGCATGCTTCTATTGCGAATTACTGTACCTTTGGAGAACCTCTTAGCCCTATATAATGAGCTCAATCTTGTCTGACAATCGTCAACTTAGATACTTTTGAAACTCTAGAATTGACTATATTGACTGTTGAATGACAACGTCTGAACTTTGAAAATCATTTTCTTAGCATCCTCATGGGAAATTAATTAAATACATATAATATATTTAGTTGTCTTAATCTGTATCTCCCATCAATTTAACTTGTTTTTATATTGTCTCATAACGATCTGTCTTGTTATAATCATATACATAATTAAATAGTGGTTCTGCGCAGAACTGAAGTAATTTAAAATGTTTTAAAATAAAGAGATTTGGTTTAATCCTATCTGTTTTGTTCCTTTTACTTATGTTTCATTTTACATACAACAGTGATATTACTCAATTATGATGTGTATATATTTTGATTTAATATAATAGAATTTATAAAGTATATTTCATCTTTAAGACTGAAAGGATTTACTATCTATTTATATAAAATCCAAGTCTCTGTGTGTCCCTCACGATTCCGGTAGGACCGCCTCATTGAAATGAGCAATTGTTGAAAAAAAACTAATGCAGGGTTACCACAGTAGCGCCAAATGTTAGCCAACTTGGTGATAGCTGGCTAATTTGGCAAAATTCCCATTTAAAACCATTAATCTTTCATAAAGGAGGTCACCGAAATTTAATTTAAACTCCGCTCTTTTAAGATATTCTTCAAAATCTATCAGTGAGAATTTAAAGTACATCTTTACATCTTTCTCCCGATGCTACTAATAAAATAACCGCCTATAGACGACGCTGTACTGTGTGAGCTGCGCGATTTTAATGTGCTTTAGGTACTTTTCCAGTATAGATGCCTTGGCGAAAAAGGAAATTTGGCAACATATTTTCCGGGAACCTATCCACTGTTTCATTTTATATGCACACGCATTTTTTTTTAATATTTATACGATTTATTTAATATAAAATAGACGTTTCTCTAATTTTATAAAGAAACAGATGTGATTTGTACATAAAAACATCAATAATATACATATAAAATAAACATATAAAATAAACATATAAAACAAACAAAAACGCTCATCAAGTTTGTTTTCATAGCTGTTTATATGATTTGACAACAAATCTCGATATTTTTCCGTTATACGGACACCATGCCAAAATGTATGCTAAATCGCCAATTATTTCAAAATGCTAAAAGATATTTGTAATTTTATGCCAGCAGTTTAATATGAGTTTTATTTTATTGCTTTATTTTATAACAGTTATTTGTTCACTTATTTTAAGTATATAATTGTGATTTAATGAAATAGTTCGTAAAAGTCTGGAATTTTCAAATGTTATATTTTTTAAATGCTCACTTTAGTATCGACAATGTTTTTTCTGTACTTTTCGGTTAGCCGGGCGCCAGTGCTATATATATCCATATTTATATACATACAAATATGTAAATATAAATATATATGTATATACACATATTGTATATATACACATATAGATATATGTAAATATATATGTATATATACATACATTTATATATAAATATATATGTATATATAACACTGGCGCCCGGCTAACCGAAAAGTACCGTTTTTTCTTTTATTTTTTCAAATGCTTCAATTCACGTGATTTTCATTTTGCGCCATCTATTACGCTTGGCGACAAAGGTATCCGTATAACGGAAAAGAACCCAAATCTTACTTTATCATGCCCAAATTACACCAAGCTTTTTTTAAAAAAAACGCCAAATCTCCTACAGTGGAAAAGTACCAAACTGTCTATTATTGTACGCTATCTGTGTTATAGTTTGCACTATATGTAAGGGGTGT
Source organism: Maratus speciosus (assembly GCA_963932465.1). Classification (NCBI taxonomy): domain Eukaryota; kingdom Metazoa; phylum Arthropoda; class Arachnida; order Araneae; family Salticidae; genus Maratus; species Maratus speciosus. The sequence continues at coordinate 333,072,768 of OZ010800.1, forward strand.
GGAGCGAAGAGTTTAAAAATTAAATATTAAGTTTCGGCACAGATCTCATATACGCCCCATATTGGCGCGATTTTTCTCAGACGCCAATGTCATATACACAACGGGTACTTAACTGGCGGCAAAGTGTCGTTATTTTGCTTGATATGGTAACCCGGATATTGTTGTTTATGCTGTTGATGTTTTCGCCAAATTGGCGTATATGACAACTGTGCCGAAGTTTCTATAAAGCAGTATAAGACTAAAAAATTAAGAATAAAATAAATGCAAAATAAGACTAAAGAAGAAAGAAAAATCATGCGTTAAGCATAGAATATGAAACACTTTCCAACACATCCTGAATGTTTTAACAAAACTTCGTTATTTGGGGGAAATAAGATAACTAAGTAAACATTTTAGAAGACGCATAAAAAATTTTAAAAATTGATTTCAGCAGGTACCGTCCATAGCCAATAGTATCGTTATTACATGCCACTATTTAGCTAAAATTTGATTTAAACAACTCTTAAAACTACTGAAATCACATTTTCAGATATTATCATCCATAGACGGTTATGTATCCAATTCTTTGCGTGACCCTGTATATCATTTTATCTATATTCTACAAACATTTCTTAGTAAACTAAATGCAGTTCAGCGTAAAAACGCACAATTCCTTTAAAAACAACCTTTAAGCAATTTACTCTCATACTCAGTAACCCTTACGAATTCTTTTGTGTAGCCCTGCATATGAACTGTAGCATTTATACACACAGTATAGTATCCATAAATGTAGTGAAACATAAAAGCGCATATCATAATTAAAAATGCATTTCTAGCAATCATTGCTTATGTACAATACTTCGGAGAAAAGTTGCTTGGCGAGAAAGAAGTTTGCCAACGTATTTTCTGAGAACCTATTTACTGCTTCATACTCACAAGCAATTTTTTTCGTATGTATGCAATTTATTTAGGTAGTTGTTAGCTATCCCGTCGACCAGTTTCGCCAAATTATATAAATCGCCAAACCACTCGCCAAATTATACAAATTGACATAATTTTTATTTTAAACAACGAAAGATCAATTAAATTAGCAAAACATTAATAAAAATACAAATATAACGTCGAATTAAAAATCACTTGATGACGTAAGAAATACATGATCATGTCTAATGTCAACCATTATTGGCATTTAATCTTGCAATTTGGCGACAGTAATTTGGCCGACGGGATAACTAACAAGTACCTTTATTTAATGTAAAAAAAGCTATTTACCCATTTTTTATAATAAACAGAAGTAATTTTGGCACAGATGCCATATTCGCCCCATATTGGCGCGATTTTTTTCCGACGCCAATTTGGCGAAAACATCAACAGCATAAACAACAACATCCGGGTTACCATATCAAGCAAAATAACGACACTTTGGCGAAAGTTAAGTACCCGGTGTGTATATGACATTGGCGTCAGAAAAAAAAAAATCATGCCAATATGGGACGAATAAGACATCTGTGCCGTAATTTTTGCACAGATGTCATATACGCATCGGGGTTGGCGTGATTTTTCTCTGACGCAAACTTGGCAGAAATCTCGCTTTCGAATACCAGTTACTTATATATTTTTAAATTATTTGCTATCATTTTGAAAAGGAAATAATTATAAATAAATAAAAGTTTGAAAAATAGCTATAGAACAAAACAGTTTATATAATTAAAAACAGAAAATAAAAGTAAATAAACAATTCATTAATAAATAAAAACAATAGCCGGGTTACCATAGCAGGCAAAATAACACCATTTTGGAGCCAGTTAGGTATACCGGTTCATATCTGAAATCTGTGCCGTAATTTGTATATAAAAAAATATTATATATATTTAGAAACGATTTTTTATGTATATAAGTGCATATATAAACAAAAATAAATGTTCATTAGATTTGTTTTCATAGCTGTTTATATATTTTGGCAACATATCTCACTTTCTGATGCCCGAATTGCGCGAAACTTTTTTAAAAATGCGCTATAATGGAAAAGTACCTAAATAATTAACAGAAATAACCAATTATACAAACTAAAACTTTTTCTTTCGAGATCAAAGCATTGTTTTTAATTTCAATTAAAAATACATATATCCTTGGATAACTTTAATTGAAAATAGGTTCACAGCTTAATATCTCATTCCATAAACCTAAACAAACACAAGTGATTCATTCATCGTGAAACTTAAAAATTTTTTAAATCATTGAGGTAATCATTCATAAAGTAAGTTCTCCAACAATCAATGGACAATATTCTAATGACATCATAGTAGGTAAAATGGTGGCGGTATCGTTTGTTTATGGTTTGAAATCATAAAGATTTAATTTTGCAATGTCTCTTAGTTACATTATTTTATTGTCATATTTATGAGCTCGGAACAAAAGCATATTTTTTCATAATTTAGTTATTAAAGACGGAAAAAATTATAAATGCATGATTTGAAAAATTTAAATAATTTTCCTTCTTAATAGTAAAAAATAACATCGGGAAGTAACAGCGGGTTTAAGTTAAATAAGTTTAACTGTTTAATTCTGTTGTAATATTCAAAATAACTGTATTTATTAGATTTCAGTAAACAACATCAGGGCCCGATTAAACTTTGAAGTTAGAGGAATTACAATGTCATTTCAGGACCTTTCTTTTGGAGAAGCTTTTCTAAATTTCATATATACATGGAAACTCTTCAGTGTTAGAAATATTATTCTTAGGACTGACATAACATGAGAACGGCCTGCAATTTTACACAAGTTTTTGAAAACTACTTTATATCAGAAATTTTGCTAAAAACTGGTTACATTTTTGTTATAGCGGCCGACACTATTAGGATTATGACAAGTTGCAGCCAATTTCGCCAACGTCGTAACCAAGATCGTGAAGCACACACATATAATACCATATAATACCATTTCATGAAATCGTATACGATAATTTAATAGTTTTTACCTTACTTCAAGTGTGAAATTTATTTATTTTTAAGGATTAACAATCTAAATTGTCCAATATATGAATTTAAAAAAATGTAAACAAAGATTGAATAGACATGACCGCAAAAAGCCTCAAGTCTGCATAACACTTGGAACCAAACTGTGCAGATTAGTGGTCTTCTACTGTACACAGTTTTTCCTAAATGTGTTTCGTTCTTTAAATGTGTTATTTTCATCTATCACTGCGGAACAAGCGAGAAAACTCATATTCTTGCACATGAGTTGTATATATCTTTATATCTAAATTTCCGTCATTTTTGACGGGTTACCTTTCTAGTATGATAATAATGAGAATATAACCTCATAAAATAATAATAATTCAAATCAGATAAATATAAAGTAATTATGCACATCACATTATGTTCAAAAGGTGAAAAGCTTCAGTGTATTATATTTAGGGATCTGGTTCAGGTGAGTGAAATCTTTGTAATAATTCATCATGAATTCTTCATATTTTTTTTCTTATCAGGTTTTATCTTTCTTTCTCATGATGCAATGTACTTCTTTATTATTCTACCACTATAATCACGTGCCTCCTCTTTTCTTATTAAATTAATTAATTCTAACTTTAAATCCATGTAAAATCTATTTCTTTTTCTTTTATTTTTTTTTTTATATATATTACAAATACATAATTGATATTTTTTCCATATAAAAATGCTTTTTTGGTATTGTTAGTGGGCAGTCTAAAAAATATATCAAATGTAACAAATGTATTCGTATAAGAGTTTTCGATAAACAAAAATGGTTTTCACCTATATAATGTAACTCGGGAAGCCCGGGATATTCATGATATCCCTGATTGGATCTCCTAGTACCTTTAAAAGACTGACATCATCATACAAATACAACTTACACAAAATAATGCAACGAAGGGAGAAAAAAAATTCAAAGTCGTGGATCGTATACGACTTTCTGACCTAGAATGGGTTAATAATTGTTTTATGATATAATTAAAAAATACGCGAGTGTCGTAAGAATCACCTTTGCCGCTATAGTGTTCAACCCTACTTCTTTATACTGCTCTTACTACTGGTTTTGTTTTCATATAGCCAAAGTTATAAATAATGTTCCATTTGAAGATTCTGATTATTTTAAACTAAACCAATTTAATAGAAAGAAGCCCAGTAGCTTAGTGGTCAGCGCGCCTGTCTACCACGCTACAGGTCTTCGGTTCGATTCTTTCAGCTCCCGGACTGAACAATGTTCACCCAACCTTTCATCCCTTCGGGGCCGATAAAATGTGTTCTTGCTTGGGAACTAAACACCGAGGGTCGCACTTTGGGTCGGGACATGTCCTGCGTAGCACTTCAAGGTCCGTGGTCGAGAGAACAAGGCTCGGCACTGTAGGCCAGGATCATTAATCGATTGTAGCGTCACAAGTTTAGTTAAATAGGAAATTAATTTCAATTTTTAATTAAAAAAATATCAACATAAAACTTTTATAGACCATAGACGGTGTGATCTAACTTTTTTATTACTACATATTGCATTACAAAGATTTAGTCATTCTACAAAAATGAAAACATTATGTAAGACGTAGAGTCGATAAGACCATGTTCCTTTCAATGGTGAGGATAAAAATGTCTTCTAATATTTTAATTATATTTTTTTTATATCTGTTAATTACATTTATAAAATATTACATACTACAGTAAAGTCCCGAGTTTCCGCTTTAACAGAGTTATTTTCTTCTGATGGACTGATGGCTTCCATTATTATGAAACAGCCATTATAAATGAAGTGTTTTTTTTTCCCGTTCTGGCCAGAAAATCAGAATTACGACTGCTCTTTCATCTTCACCTAACATTTCATTTATAATGACTGTTTCATAATAATGGAAGACATCAGTCCATCAGAAGAAAATGATCCATTCCAAAGGTACAAGTTCGATTGAAAAAAAAACTATTTAATACTTTGAGCAAAAAGAAGAGGCTACACCTGCAATTTTCATGACACTAATAGAATCAAATAGCTGCCAATTTGTGCGCTTTTGTTACCTCTAAAACTGAATGCAAATTTTTCCATATTTAATCGTTGACAATTATTAGATTTTGGGGATTGAATTAGGCAAAATTTACTAGTAAGTTTTAGCGGCAAGAAAAAAAATCTTAGAAAATCTTAAATCAGACTCACTGTATTTTCACATGCAAAAATGGCATCATTTTGAACAGATAATACTCATTTTTCATATATAAATTTTTAAGCCTTTACTATAAGTGTTATCATAGTACCTTTATTTAAATGTAACATCACGACTAAAAGTATATAGAAAATGGTGTCATTTTCATGTAATCATTGTAAATTTAATTTTCACGAGCGATAATGTAAGTTTCCATTTAATACTGAAATTAATGTCCATTATCTATAAAGTAAAAGCTTTATTTTCAAACTGTGCAAAAGTAAAATTTCACGAAATGTTACATTTAGTTCCTTTTTTTCTAGTATTGTCAGGAAATGAAATATTTTCTGTTACATGTGCCAAAGAAATTCTGTATTCTCCCTTATAAAGCAGCGGGAATTTACTATTATTGTGTCAAAGTAATTAATTTTTTCCTCATTGTCGTTTTAAAGATTTATAGCTCAGAAGGTAGTGTCACAGATGACATTAATATAAATAATGAGACAGGCAGTTAACTGTTGCACCAGAGAGTGGTGTTGCCATAGCAACATCATATGCTCTGCTGCAATGTAACATGAGTGGTAACCTGATTACTGATGATGTCTTCGATTAGATTTTTCATCAGTGTTGGTATTCATTTTACATTGTAGCAACATAATGTCAACATTAAAGACAAACCATACATATAACAATTAAGAAAACAAAAGTAAGCTCCTACTGCCATTTTTTAAATGAAGAATTGAAGCAGTTATCTCTTTTGTCAGGGGGTCGTCCCTGCCCTCCTGGACCCCTGTTTAAAGTAATTTTTGAACACTTAAATCAAAAAGAAAATCGTCCTTGCCCTCCTGGATGCCTGTTTAAGGTAATTTCTGAACACTTAAGGGACAGTTTCCCTTTTCAACAATTTTCTTTATTTTAAATATGATTCAAATGGTGAACTCACTGAATTTCAATGTTCAACTAAAAGTACATTTTGAAAAAAAAAATAAAATAACAGTGTATTTAATTAAAATTTTTAAAAAGTTTATAAAAATTTGAATTTTTTTTAAATCCTTACTACTTTTTTAAAAAATGATATTTTTGCCCTTTTTTTTGTAGATTTTCAAATGTGTATTACACAAGCTTGCACGTGGATTTTTAGACATATCTAATATTACATTTATTATGATTTTTTACTTATATATATCAAGCAGGACGGTCGTTCTGCCAAGCCAAGCTGAAAAAAAATGCTAACCCCGCCAAACAAACAAACGCCAAGAATAACGACAAGACACCGTAACTGCTTATTATACTGTAGACAACTTCACCATGTTAAATGGACGAAATATGCCGCGTAAAATTTCCCATATCAAAAGAAGCAATCATCGCAGAAAAATAAAACTAACACCAAAAGGACCTAATAAAGAAGATCTTCAATTTGAGATCAAATGCATCCTCATAAATTAATTATAAACAGAGATATAGATTTTTTAAAATAACGTCGAGATACTGAAAATGATAGATTTCTTTTCTTCGTCACAACTTATGTTTCAATCGAGCTAGAGACTTAAATAATGGACAGAAAAAAGTAAGGATTGAATTTTTGGATAGATATTTACTCAATCTACGTGCTTTTATAAAATTCAGCTTTAAAAACATTAATTTTATATTCATAATTAGCGAAAAACTGTTAATTAGTTCTAAAGTTTACAAATTATGCCAAATAGCAATAAATCCGCCAAAATATTTTAGAAATCTTATACTTTTCCTTTATATTATCCTTTTGCATTGATTTCATCGAAGATAACTATGGCTGAGATTCAGATAGATTTTTCGCTGTTAGCGAAATGAGTTTGACCAAACAGAAGCCTGCATGTTTGAGAATATTTGCTGTTTCTGGATCCCGGTCTATGTCATGAAAGTTTTGAGTCAGTTTTTTAGTGCCGTGTATGAAGTGCAATGTTTGTAGAAATGTAGGCCAGGATCCAGATAGATTTTTCGCTGTTAGCGAAACGAAAATCACCAATCAATAGCCTGGATTTCTGCAAACAGCGAAAAATTCACAAAAATGCAGGCTTCTGATCGATGAATCTCGTTTCTCTAACAGTCAAAAATCTATCTACATTGCGCCCAATGGAGGATATTCCAAATATGGGTTTGAGGCTGAAAAAAGTCACGTGATACCGGTAATTTATCCAAGGAACTTCTAACTGATAAAAAGGGAAGATACTACTACTTTGCTTCATGAACCGTTTCATTGGCTAGCGGGGATTTATATTACACGTCTACGGAGCCTTCCCTTCTTTACGATAGAAGTTTTTACCTTGACCACGTGATCAAAATGTAGATGGAATATCCTCCATTATGTTGAACACAATTTTGCATTTCCACATCCAGGAGCGGTATTGATTGTCATAACAACAATACATATTCGAAACTATTTAAGGCACTGATTTTGAACTCCTTTGCTATACAATTCGATATTAAAGAAGTTGTTGTTTCCATAGTAACAGTAATTTTCTGTATTGCTTTCTCTAAAACACAAATAGAGAAATTTAACAAAGAGCGCTCAGAATCAACACCATAACAGAGAGCCTTTATACATAAGAGTGGTGATATATGCACAGGAAGCATGCTCATTTCAAGATTTTGCCGAAAGTATGGCTACAGAGTCTAGAATACCTTGTGTGGAAATATGCTATCCAAACAACGCTAAAAATTTGTATCCCTTAAATGTGCGACGATACTGCTAAAATCCCAAGTATTGATCACAGCGACACCTGCGGGATTTAGGATTACATTGTATAGACTAGCAATATCTTGAAGTTTGAGAAAATATCCTGCAGATGTCGCTGTGATCTGTATATTTCAGCAGCATCGTTGCACAGTTAAGGGATACAATATTTTAGCACTTTTTTAAGCATTACAGGGATAGCCAATTTCCACACTATATATATTCTAGGTGCTATAGTACGGCAAACCACTTTCTTGAATAGAGGCTATTCTATCTACGTTATGATCACGTGGTCAAGGCAAAAATGTCTAACGTAAAGAAGGGAAGGCTCCGTCGACGTAATGTAAATCCCCGCTAGCCAATGAAACAGTTCACGAAAGAAAGCAGTAGTAGTTTCCTGTTTCCCTTCTCATCAGTTAGAAGTTCTTTAGGTAAATTGCCGGTACCACGTGACTTTTTCATCCTTGAACCCATATTTGGAATATCCTCCATTAGACGATACGCGCATGGACGAGCTTTATTAGACTAGGAAAATAATTCAATATGCATTACTCTGACGATAATGACACGCACTCAAAGACCTTTAACGATTTGTTTTTATCACTCCTACCAATAAACCTTTATTGGCCATATGTCGCTACTTCGTTATAGCGACACACTTGTTCCTAATTGGATCCCGGCCTTAATGTATCAAAATACGGAGTTTGCTTTCTGTCTATTCCTGAGCTCAGTTATAACGTCTAGAAATATAGGTCGAGATCCAAGGTACATTTTTGCAAACAGTGAAAAGTTAGCAATAATTCTGGCTTCTGATTGGTCAATCTCGTTGCGATAACAAAGGAAAATCTACCTAGATCATGGTCATGTGTGGAAACCGGCTATTCCAGTAATACTTTAAAAATTGCTAAAAATTGAATCCCATAAATATTGAAAAATACTGAATGACAAATGTCGATAGCAGCAACATTTTCTAGATCTTCTCTGAGCGAAACGTTTTCTCATTTGATGTCTTTTGAAATAGTTACGTTGGAATTACCATATGTCGCTGTGATCGACATTCATCGTTCAGCCTCGTTCAACATTCATGGGATACAATTTTTTAGCACCTTTTTAATAAGCCGATTTTTAAACTATATTTAAACTCCGTTATAGGCCTAGATTATATGTTGTAGAAATCGACTATCCCAGCAATGCTTAAAAAAGCGCGGAAATAGTGAATCCCTTAAATGTACAACGATGTTGAATTCCAAACAGTCATTTGAAGCGATATCTGCAGGATATTTTTTAAAGAAGAAAGAGACACGTGTAATGCACCGCTATAGCGTCTAGAATACATAATGTGGAAATTTGCTATCCAAGCAGCGCTAAAAAGTTGAATCCCTTAAATGTGCACTGACGCTGAAATCCAGGGAGCTGATCGCAGCGACATCTCTGATATACTTTCAAAGTAAACATCGTATTATTACAGCGGGCTTGACGGCAAGCACACAGGTCAGATGTATGTTAATAAAATGAAAAAAAAGTGGTTCTGCCTTTTTTCCTCGTGGAGGAAGGTTGAATTTGTGGTTTGTCCCAAGGAAATAACGCCATTTTTGTGATCATTTGAGGTCATGCCGGCAAAAGCCGTAGCGAATACCTCATAGCTTAAATAAATAAAAAAAAAATGAAAAAAAAAATTCTACAGCGTCTATACCAAATTATAGCGCCTAGAATATATAGTGTGGAAATTGGCTATCCCTGTAATGCTTAAAAAAGTGCTAAAATATTGTATCCTTAAATGTGCAACGATGCTGCTGAAATATACAGATCGCAGCGATATCTGCAGGATATTTTCGATAACTGCAAGATATTGCTAGTCTATACAATGTAATACGAAAATCCCGCAGATTTCGCTGCGATCGACACTTGGGATTTTAGTAGTATCGTCGATCATTTATGGGATACAAATTTTTAGCGTTGTTTAATAAAATATTTCTACACTAGGTATTCTAGACGCTGCTACCAAATCGTCATGAAGTTTTAGGAAATATCCTGCAGATATCGCTGTGATCGATTCATTGGATTTCAGCATCATTTGAAATTTAAGAAATCAAATATTTTAGAACTTTTTAAAGTATTACTGGGATAGCCGATTTCCACACTATATATTCTAGGCGCGGTAGCATCGCGGTAACCTGTCTTTTTCGTTTACCTCGGAGTAGATATAGATGAAGTCATTTGTAGCTGTTCCTAAACTGTGGCCAACAACATATAACGCCAGTTCATAACGTCACACGGAGTTGATTATCTGTACACGGCAATGGACAAAAAAAAAAAAAAAAAAAAAAAAAAAATCGGCGCGCAGCTTTGTACTAATCATCGTGTAAAGATGATCCAACTCTGAGGCTAACGAAAAAGACAGGCTACCGCGGTGGGTCCGATTCTCCTTTTTTTACAGACCGCTGGAGTCACGTGATGCTGGAATGCACCAAAGAAGGTGCGTGAAATGAGCATCACGTGACTCCAGCGGTTTGTAAAAAAAGAAGAATCGGACCCACCGCGGTAGCCTGTCTTTTTCGTTAGCCTCGATCCAACTCCGTGTGACTTTTAAACATCATGAACTGGCCTATTATGTCATTGGTCGCGCTAACATCCTCCCTCCTGCGTCCACCGTATATAGCGGCATCTTGTACTGGAGACTGCTAAATGGGCTGCTATCGGTCAAAATGATGAGAGAGAAAGAACTCGTTTTTTTTTTGGCAACTAGTTTTTCACACGGGAAGATTGACATGTCTGTTCCTCTCCTTTCATAACTTCATGGTGGTGAAATAAGCCAAAGCCTCCTAAATATTTGAGAAAGTCTTGACTCGCGTCACGAAAACATTACACAAAGCAGGCAAAGCAAAGAAACAAAATCATTCATTGGCTCGTGAATATGAACGAGCCAATGAATTATTTTTCTGCTTTGTGTGACGTTTTCCTGACACGTGTCAAGGCTTTCTCCAATATTTAAAGGGCGTTGAATACGCCGGGATCAAGATAGATTTTTCGCTATTAGCGGGATGAAATTGATCAATCAGACGTCTGCATTTTTCCGAACTTTTTGATGTTTGCAGTAAACACCGAAAAGCCTGCAAGGATGGAGGCTACTGATTGGTCAATGTAATTTTACTAACAGAGAAAAATTTATCTGGATCCCGGACATTAACTTTGGTTGGTTAAAACAATTTTGAATAAAATCAAATCAGGAAGTCAATGTTTGTTAACTTTTCAGGTTAGTTTAATTGAAATCTTCCTCGTCTATTACTGAAAACTGAGTTACCGTACTTTGGACAAAAAATTGAATATGAGTACACGACTTGTGCATATGTCACCACTCTAACACAGTGTTGCCAGATGGGCTACTTTTTTTAATTCAGATACTTGATTGGAACCACCTTTTTGAAATTGTAAAATGCGCCTTATTTAATGACATATTAATTAAGGCGAAAACAAAGGGAATTTTACCGTTTATAATAAGTGAAATTTCACAATCAAGAAATCTGAATTAAAAAAAAGTAGCCCACTGGCAACACTGCTCTAACATATAAATGTTCTCTGTTATGACCATGATTCTAAGTGCAGTTGATTAAATTTGAGTATCTGGGCATTAGAGAAAGCAATAGTGACCCACCGTGGCTGAGTGGATAAGACACCATGCCGCTAATCACTTGAGAGCGTAGGTGGAAGCAGATTCGAATCCCGCCGTGATCCGCATGTGATATGATGCATGTGTTCAATAAATCAAACAAACAAACAAACAAGCAATAGTGAAAGGTACAGTTGGCATGGAAACAACGACTTCTTTAATTCGTATAGAAAATTAATGAATAGTAGTAAATGACTCAAGTTTAAAATGTAGGCAAATGGTCTGGAAATATCACTGGCTCCCATCTAGTATTTCACAAAATTAATTTAATAGATTCACATGATGTATAACTTCATGCAACAAGACTTATGTAGGTAGATCATTTGAATGAATAATTCAGAATTCTGAGAATAAAACGAAGTTCTTAAGGGCTCTTCCTGACACCCCCCTCAAAAAAGGAAATACGATAGAAAGATATAAGAATTTGGATAGCTTCAATATGTCTGTGATCTTTTGTCAGAGTTCAGAAAAAGAGTCTGGGCATTAAAAAAAAAAACAAATTTGACGAACGATAAGACTATAGATTTCAGGCAATTTTTAACCGAAAAATATTTAATTCTAATGCATATGCGGCTTTAATAATAGACTATTAAAGATAATCAATTTAGGGTAAATTTTATAGTAAATTAATATCCTCACAATTATGCAAATAGGTATGGATAAACAGACTTGAGTAAAATTACATATTATTTTTTATTCTCTATAACACGATCTAAATGAAGATGAAGTTATATGTACAGTTTATATCTTTAAATTTTTAGATTTTTTTTTATCAAAAATGTTCCTTTATTATGTCTAGAATTGCTAGATTTACAGATCTTTGATTCTTTAGATGCCTGCGGGGTTTCATTCTCGGATTAACCGTAGGTATTTGTAAGGGTAAATTTATTTTGCAAAACCGTCAGCAAAAAAAAAGTTAGAAAAAACAATTAACTGACAGACTAACTGTAAATATATATTTTATTTCGACTCTGTTTTTTACTAAATTTTCATCTTTCGTAGAAAATTTTAAGGAGATATAAATTGAGAAAGACTGATACTCTGAAAGAAGAAATTGACTTTCCTTACTTTTAAATTATTAATCACTATAAAAAATGAATGATAGGTAAACAAAATGTATAATATTGTGTTTGCTCCCTGCTTATAAAGGCTATACAAGGACTAATTTTAATTTGAGCTAGTAGAATTATTTCAATTATATATCATTTGTTTTAAAAAAAGAACTGATATCTACTAAAAAACAACTTTTCAAAAGTAAAAAAAAAGCCAAGCAAAAAAAAAAAAGAAAAAGAAAAAAGGTGAAAGTTGTGGCTAAAAAATAGTGTGATATCAAATTTCCAAGCTTATATTACGGTACTTATTTAACATTTTTTGATAAAAATTTACCATATGTAAGTCGAGTACCTAAGTATGCGTTGATAGAAAGCCTTTTCTCCTTTACTTAAATACATCATAACGTGTTTCTGAAAATTACTTTTTTTTAATTATGCATGATCGGCTTGGCGGCCATCTTTCCATATTTTACACAAATTTCTAAGCACTCAAGCTCGTAACATATTTGCATTATTAAGAATTTCGACCTTCTAGTTTTAGCTACAGACAGATAAATTAAGAAAGTTTTTTATTTTGAAAAAACCAAATTGATTTTTACTGCTTTAACTAATTAATTAACCCCCCTCCCAAAAAAGAGAATCATAAGATGAAACCTGAAGTTACTTCAGTTTTATTTTTAGACACAAATTTTTAGGCACTCATTTCCATAAATTAAAAGAATAAAATGTTTGCTTTAGTAACAATTTCGAACTTCCAATCTTAACAATGAACTTGTGTGCTTTGAAATTTGTGTAAAATATGGAAAGATGGCCGCCAAGCCGATCATGCATAATTTAAAAAAAGTAATTTTCAGAAACACGTTATGATGTATTTAAGTAAAGGAGAAAAGGCTTTCTATCAACGCATACTTAGGTACTCGACTTACATATGGTAAATTTTTATCAAAAAATGTTAAATAAGTACCGTAATATAAGCTTGGAAATTTGATATCACACTATTTTTTAGCCACAACTTTCACCTTTTTTCTTTTTCTTTTTTTTTTTTGCTTGGCTTTTTTTTTACTTTTGAAAAGTTGTTTTTTAGTAGATATTACATACTACCAACTGTATGGGTACCTCGGTTAAAGATTTCCGATGTACTACCCGGTTCACAAAGCGTAATTGAGAGTCATTTTTAATTGAAAATCTTATAGATTTTTTTAGATTTAGTATATTTTATCAGATTGCTCAAACTACACCAAAAATCACTTATGGTATGCTTGCCAACGGTCAGTCGCGTAACATTTCATTGGTAGCAAGCTTTGTAATTCAGATTATTTCAGTGTTTAAGCGCGTAAGTTCAATCCCATTTCTGCTAAAGTCGAACCTTGGGCCACGTTTTCCTGATTCCACTCACATTTCCATTATTAAAAAATATTATATATGATTTTTTAACGTTGAAATTGAATTGAAATCAATTAACAGGAAACAAGGAAGCAAACTGTATGGTTTTAAAGAGGCAATTTTGTATTTTGTTTATTTTTTAACTATTTTTAAAGTTTTGGAACAAAGTAGCCCCTGCTGGGGGCTTCTTTGGCCCATTCGCGTATTTTCATATAAAATGAGTACAATTCATATTTTGGAATATTGAAACTAATTAGCAATTGATTGCAATAGGATCTACTAATATAGTAACACCTCAAATTTGATAAACAAATGTATTTTTTTAACATTTAAACACAATAAACCAAATGCTAATATTAAAGACACGAGAAACAGTTTTCATCATGTTATCCTCAGCAACTGGAACAAAAATAATTACTGTAACATTTTGCTAAAGCAACATTTGAAAAAAATGTTACTTAATATATTTTTTAAGAGATTTGATTGAATAAAAGACATTTCTGAGTAACTGGGGCTATTTCCGGACCAAAAAAAGGCCTGGCACAAAATAGCCCCGAAAAACTAGTTTTCATGTTAGCTTTATGAAAACGTAAACATTTTTTGTCAAAATAAAAAGTTAAAGGAAAAACTATGATCACACATGGGTTACAGGTTACTAAAGGTAATATTTTGACACTTACATTACTTATATTTCTTATCCAGATTGTCTCAATATAGAAAGTTTGGAGAGTTAAAATCTACACACGAAAACGGTTGTTTACAAATACATCTTGTGTTGCCGCTAAAAAAAATTTAATTACCCCCAAACTATTCAAATACCCTATAGTAGGAACTAAAATATTTTTCAAGCGCAAAAACTCCGAATTATCTTGCATTGTTTGTTCAATACAAAGAATAAAACCCTTTTTTATGGGCTGGACCAAAGTAACCCCGCAAGGACCAAAGTAGCCCCGATCGACGGTACTTAATTTATTTATTTATTTATGAAGATTAAATTCTGTTTGGCAATTAATTACGGCATAGTAGACGGAAACAAAGACATATGGAACTTTTTCTATTGTTTTAAGTTCAAACGGGTTAATCTTTCGAAATCGGGATGCATAGTTTTTTTTTTTTTTTTTCTTCTTATCATGCTTGAAAATTATTTTAAGAAATCAGTCAATTGAGGTATAGTTCTCAAACAAATTGCAATAGAAAAGGCATTTTTTTTTCTATTTGACGATGTAAAAATTGAAATGCAGCTATGTTTAGAAGAAACAAAAATTAGAGTAAAAGCGAAATTTATTGGTTAGCTCACGGACATGTTTTGTTTTATAATATAGATTTAGGCTCACTGAATTTGTTAAACAAATCTCTTTTGTTGACCAAACTATTTTCACTTTTTGATTTTGATATGTTTACGTTAAGAGTATAAGGCTTTATAAAACATTAAAATAAAATTGGTAACCCATAGATTGCTTAAAATTGAAAATAACATTTTTGTCTAAAAGATAAGTAAAACATATTACATATATTTTTTGCATATTATCTATAAAATTCTATTTCTATAATATCGATAAATAAATTATATTTTTTACCTTTCATAAATACATTATTTTGTTGCAGCATCAATTCAGATTAAGATATTTTTAATGGGCATTATATCTCAAATACTTAGCGTTTTTTCAATATCTAGGGGGCTCTGCCCCCTACGAGCTACGCTCGTCAACCCCCGTTCAGACACCACAGACTCTAAAAGTATGCTAATTTGATCGGCTTTAAAAAGATTTCCGAAGATTGAATTATAATTTAAAAAACAGTGGCGATCTCCCTATAAACGGATTTCTATTCATTTCTCTTTGACTGGGGAATTTTAAGGCCAAATCCGCTGCGGTACTACTTCATTAACCCGTCGACCAATTTCGCCAAATTATATAAATCGCCAAAGCACTCGCCAAATTATACAAATTGACATCATTTTTATTTTAAATAACGAAAGAACAAATAAATTAGTGCAACATTAATAAAAATACAAATAAACGTTGAAATAAAAATAACTTGATGACGTAGACACGTGTAACTTGCTTAAAGTCAAGTTAATGTGACATTTACAATCAACCATTATTGGCATTTAATCTTATAGTTTGGCGAATGATAGATTTTTGGTCGACGCGATAACTATGTAATACTAAAAATACATATGTCGATCGCTGTTTTCGTCTTCGATTAAGTAAAATAAGTTAAACATTTCAAAATAAGCTAATATAAAAGGAATTAAGTAAACAGAATCTTTGTCTCCCAGTATTTTTTAACAAAGCGAAAAAAGTTCTTTTAAATAAGACATTTTAAATTAATCGTTTTTAATCTGACGTAATTTTGACCAAACTATTCTTTGTCTTTTTAATATTCACGTGAAAATACTTGTGTTAGAAATGAATATTATTTGCGCTTTCCTAACAAAAATAGTTGAAAAGTATCCTCTCAAAATATCAAATAAATGTCTAGCGCAATTTCTAAATTTAAACCGTTTTGCAATATTATTTTGTGTTCATTTTATTTAATAACTGTAATGTGACGTAAATATGACGTAATTTCTCCTATTTTAGACTTCTAACGCATGTTAATAAATTTATTATTTTACAAAATCCCTTCTCTCTTAAAATTCACGTGTAATTATAGTTTTTATGACGTAATTTTTAATAAGTTCTTGCTTTTTGTACATAATTATTTAATTCTAATTCCAAATGTTTTTTTCTGTTTATAATAGTCACGTGTAAATAAATTTTTAATTTATTTACACGTATAATTTTTTTTTTTTTGAAGCAAACATGATTGTTGCCGCTTTTTGTACAGTTGGCAACAGTTTAAATTAATATTACTTTCTAAAATCTATCAAAAATATCTCTAGAAATGCTGAAAATTTGAATTTAAAATAGAAATAAAACCTCAAAAAATTAGTCAAATTTAAAAAAGAAATATAGTCTGCACACCGGGAACTTCAAATGTATAAAATGATCTAAAAATGATTAAATTCCCATAAATAGTTTTTGCTCCTATAAAACTTTTTTAGTGGAACGGTTTTGTCCAACTTTAGCATTAAATATCTCTTAAAATAATTCTTCGATGTGAAAACTGTCTGCATCAGCGTGTTTATCAAACATTTGTCTATAATACTACCGATTTTCATATTTTTGTATGCATTATTTTTCTTAATATTAAAGAAGAAAGACCTCCGGTCACAAAAAATTCAAAACCGGCGGCGGTGACAGCGGTAGTTACTTTTTTTTTAGAATAGAGAGATTTTATATACAAGTTAAGTATTATTGGCTAATAACTGTTGTATCACATACTTTAAAATTTTCATTAATACCATCGATTTTACAATCTTTTTCTGATAGGATAGAAACATAAAGAATTACGTACGCAGGTGTGTTTCCAAAGGCAATATAACATTTTAATATTTTTAGAACTTAATTATAAACTAATTTTAAGGCATTTTCCCGTTAGCCGATTATAGGTGATAAATCGCCGAATATATATTCTTTATGGTTACAATTGTGTATGGGAGTTTTAAATGATTTTACTATGTGCTAGACCACGCTCACCAAAATAGGCCAACTGGCTTTGAAACTGCAAAAACAAAATATTTCAAATACTAAAAAGTAGAAAATATCTCTCTATTCTAAAAAAAAAAGTAACTGTCACCGCCGCCGCCGGTTTTGAATTTTTTGTGACCGGAGGTCTTTCCTCGTTAATATTTAGAAAAATAATGCATACAAAAATATGAAAATCGGTAGTATTATACAGAAATGTTTCATAAACACGCTGATGCAGACAGTTTTCAAATCGAAGAATTATTTTAAGAGATATTTAATGCCAAAGTTGGACAAAATCGTTCCATTAAAAAAGTTTTATAGGAGCAAAAACTGTACATAGGAATTTAATCATTTTTAGATCATTTTATACGTTTGAAGTTCCCGGTGTGCAGATTGTTTTCTTTTTTTTTAATTTGGCTAATTTTTTGAGGTTTTATTTCTATTTTAAATTCAAATTTTCAGGATTTCTAGAGATATTTTTTACAGATTTTAGAAAGTGATATTAATTTAAACTGTTGCCATCTGTATAAACAGCGGAAACAATAATGTTTGCTTCAAAAAAAAAAAATATATATATATATATATACGTGTAATAAATTAAAAATTTATTTACACGTGACTATTATAAACAGAAAAAAACATTTGGAATTAGAATTAAATAATTATGTACAAAAAGCAGGAACTTATTAAAAGTTACGTCATAAAAACTATAATTACACATGAATTTTAAGAGAGAAAGGAATTTGTAAAATAATAAATTTATTAACATGCGTTAGAAGTCTTAAATAGGAGAAATTACGTCATATTTACATTACAGTTATTACACAAAATGAACACCAAATAATATTGCAAAACGGTTTAAATTTAGAAATTGCGCTAGACATTTATTTGATATTTTGAGAGGATACTTTTCAACTATTTTTGTTAGGAAAGCACAAATAATATTTCATTTCTAACACAAGTATTTTCACGTGAATATTAAAAAGAGAAAGAATAGTTTGGTCAAAATTACGTCAGATTAAAAACGATTAATTTAAAATGTCTTATTTAAAAGAACTTTCTTTTCGCTTTGTTAAAAATACCGGGAGACAAAGATTCTGTTTACTTAATTCCTTTTATATTAGCTTACTTTGAAATGTTTATTTTATTTTACTTAATCAAAGACAAAAACAGCGATTGACATATGTATTTTTGGTACTACTTAGTTATCCCGTCGACCAAAAATCTATCATTCGCCAAACTATAAGATTATATGTCAATAATGGTTGATCGTAAATGTCACATTAACTTGACTTTAAGCAAGTTACACGTGTCTACGGCATCAAGTTATTTTTATTTCGACGTTTTATTTGTATTTTTATTAATGTTGCACTAATTTATTTGTTCTTTCGTTATTTAAAATAAAAATGATGTCAATTTGTATAATTTGGCGAGTGCTTTGGCGATTTATATAATTTGGCGAAATTAATCAAGTAGTACCGCTGCGGATTTGGCCTTAAAATTCCCCAGTCAAAGAGAAATGAATAGAAATCCGTTTATAGGGAGATCGCCATTGTTTTTTAAATTATAATTCAATCTTCCGAAATCTTTTTAAAGCCGATCAAATTAGCGTACTTTTAGAGTCTGCGTTGTCTGAACGGGGGTTGACGAGCGTAGCTCGTAGGGAGCAGAGCCCCCTAGTAAATAAAAAATTAAGAGTGTAATATAATATATATATATATATATAATATATATATATATATATATATATATATATATATATATATTGGGTGGGTAGATGTTAGAGTACGGAGGAGGGTGGCGTTGTCTGGATAATACGCAATGGTTAATTTTAAAAAAAATGGGGCATTTGATTTATAACTACGTTGCTAACACACATTCTATAATAGATGTTGATTCGATACTTTTATATGTATAATGGTGTAGTTATATTTATCTATTTATCAATTCATATTAAATTTATTCATATTCATTAATATTTAATAAAGTTAACGATTAACTTGTATTTAATTTTTAGCCTACTCAGGACAATATCATATTAATTTCTAATAGTATACTATCTTAAATGAGAATAAAATGCATAATGAATGTATTTGTTGTACCTAATGCTATGACAGTATGGATTTTAACTTGGTAATTTTTTTTTCCTCCGTCCTTTTTTATCTTGTTTCATTTTGAACTTAATTTGTGTTCAATGGTTTATTTACCGGTTTTCTGTGTGTGTTAGTCCCAAATTCATATTCTTTAGCTTTTTCGTGGCTAATATGAAGATGAAACCACACACTTTATTTGTGGAACTTTAGGCATTTGGGGCCTGAAGATTCTGTCTAAGTTCTACAAATATCCATTTTTCTTTTTCTGCTCATTTTATTTATTTATTTTCATGTTTGATGGTAATTTGTATCGATTTTTAATGGTCATATATAAATATTGGACATAGATGATGGTTTGTAATTATATTATGGTTATATATATATATATATATATATATATATATATGTCATTTTATTCATAATTTCAGTTTTTGTTGGTGGTCAGTAATGTTTATTTAATGGTTATATATCTTCTATTTATATAAAATCCAAGTCTCTGTGTGTCCCTCACGATTCCGGTAGGACCACCTCATTGAAATGAGTAATTGTTGAAAAATACTAATGCAGGGTTACCACAGTAGCGCCAAATGTTGGCCAACTTGGCAATAGCTGGCTGATTTGGTGAAATTCCCATTTATAACTATTAATCTTTCATAAAGGAGGTCACCAAAATTTAATTTAAACTCCGCTCTTTTAAGATATTTTTCAAAATCTATGGGTGAGAATTTAAAGTACATCTTTGCATCTTCCTCCCGATGCTACTAATAAAATAACCGCCAATAGACGACGCTGTACTGTATGAACTCCTAACTGCGCGATTTTAATGTGCTTTAGGTACTTTTCCAGTATAAGTGCTTTGGCGAAAAAAGAAATTTGGCAACATTTTCCCGGAACCTATCCACTGTTTCATTTTATATTCACATGCATTTTTTTTTTCGATATTTATACGATTTATTTATACGATTAAAAAAGCCGTTTCAATAATTTTATACAAAAACAGATGTAATTTGTACATAAAAACATGAATAATATACATATAAAATAAACATATATAAAAAAACAAAACACTCATCAAGTTTGTTTTCATAGCTGTTTATATGATTTGACAACAATTCTCAATATTTTTCCGTTATACGGACACCATGCCAAAATGTATGCGGTACTGTTCCATTATACGGACAGCATTGTCGCCAATCGCAATAGTTGGCGCAAAATGAAAATAAGGTGAATTGAAACATTTGAAAAATAAAAGAAAAAACATTCTCGATAGTAAAGTGGGCATTTTAAAAATATAACATTTGAAAATTACAAACTTTTACGAACTATTTTATTAAATTACAAATATATACTTAAAATAAATGAACAAATAACTGTTATAGTATAAAGTAATAAAATAAAAAATCATATTAAACTGCTGCCATA
Organism: Maratus speciosus; assembly: GCA_963932465.1. NCBI lineage: Eukaryota > Metazoa > Arthropoda > Arachnida > Araneae > Salticidae > Maratus > Maratus speciosus. The sequence continues at coordinate 333,093,792 of OZ010800.1, forward strand.
AAATTATAAATATCTTTCAGCATTGCAGTAAACATTTCATTTTTTGAATGAAGGCGTAGCCACATAAAATCTATGAGATACGACTCTAAATGATGACGAACAGCTTCCCGATGTCTTTTGTTGCGCCATTTTGCGATGCCCCATAATCTTTCAACATTTGGAGTATGACATCCAGTATTAGAATCGACAAAATTGTATTTGTGATTTACTGTGAAATGATCATAACCAGCACTTAGCAGTTCATCTGTTTTATATCCTTTCCAACAATCTGTATAAATAATACATGACTTTCATCTACTTCTATAATTTTATTAGGTCCACCGATTTTTCTATTTGGTCGAGAACATAAAGCATTTGCACAAACTTCTCTCGAATAACTATTCCATTCCACTGTTGTGTTGTGGTTCATATCAAGTTGCAGCTCACAAAACTCAATCGATGTCAACTCTTTGCACGATAAATATATAAACCTCTAAGCATTAAGAAAAGTCACCCGCGATCCTTTAAACCAAGTTTTTTGGGAACAGATGTCATATTCGCCCCATATTGGCGCGATTTTTTTCGGTTGCCAATTTGGCGAAAACATCAACAGCATAAACAACGTAATCCGGGTTACCACATCAAGCCCTTTGGCGCAAGTTAAGTACCCGTTGCCTATATGATATTGGCGACAGAAAAAAATCGCGCCAATATGGGGCGAATATGACATCTGTACCGTTTTTTGTCGTATTTCTACGCTTTCTTCGCATGATCGTAAGCTACAACTCAATTTCGGATTTCCAGAACTCATCCATAATTTCATTTCATGATTTTTTGAACACAATCTTTTATTATGCAGAATTCCAAATTCCTGAAACAGTTTTATCACAACTTTCTCATCATCTGGTAATTGCCAAATGATAAAATCCATCTCAACATCAGCAGTAAAAGTAAACTACAACTTTATATATATAAAAAAAAAGCATTTTTAATTCGATTAATAGCAGATTAAAAAGCTTTCCAAGGTTAAGGTTAAACAATAATCATTCACGTGATTCACGTTTCATAAATAACAAATCACAATGTTTCGCATGGTTTACAATAAAAATCTACGATCAAGGTTGAAATAATTGGCGCATTAGCATACATTTTAGCATGCTGTCCGTATAAAGGAAAAGTACCATGTATGCTAATGCGCCAATTATTTCAAAATGCTAAAAAATATTTGTAATTTTATGCCAGCAGTTTAACCCTCCGTCTACCAGACGGGTCCATTGGACCCGACAGGTACATACAAAATATTCATTCAAACCAGAAATTTCTTGAAAATAAACTAAGTATATAAACCAGACAAAAATAAGGTAAATAAATAAGTAAAATAGTTTTAAATAAAAATTCTGGTGTAGAACGTTTTATTAAAACTTGAATAAAATTCCCGGTAGATCTAGGGTTAATATGAGTTTTATTTTATTGCTTTATTTTATAACAGTTATTTGTTCAATTATTTTAAGTATATATTTGTGATTTAATGAAATAGTTCGTAAAAGTCTGGAATTTTCAAATGTTATATTTTTTAAATGCTCACTTTAGTACGACAATATTTTTTCTTTTATTTTTCAAATGCCTTAATTCACGTGACTTTCATTTTGCGCCAACTATTACGCTTGGTGACAATGGTATCCGCATAACGGAAAAGTACCCAAATCTCGCTTTCTGATGCCCAAATTACACCAAACTTTTTTTTAAAAATGCCAAAGCCCCTACAGTGGAAAAGTATCAAACTGTCTATTATTTTGCGCTATCTGTGTTATAGTTTATACTATATGCAAGGTGAGTGGAGCGAAGTGTTTAAACATTAAATATTAAAGTTTCGGCACAGATGTCATATACACAACGGGTACTTAACTGTCAACAAAGTGTCGTTATTTTGCTTGATATGGTAACCCGGATGTTGTTGTTTATACTGTTGATGTTTTCGCCAAATTGGCGTCGGAAAAAATCGCTCCAATATGGGGTATATATGACAACTGTGCCAAAGTTTCTATAAAGCAGTATAAGACTAAAAATTAAGAATAAAATAAATGCAAAATAAGACTAAAGAAGAAAGAAAAATCATGCGTTAAGCATAGAATATGAAACACTTTCCAACACATCCTGAATGCTTTAACAAAACTTCGTTATTTAGGGAAATAAGGTAAATAAGATAACTAAGTAAACATTTTAGAAAAAGCATAATTAAAAAAAAAAAAATGATTTCAGCAGTTACCGTCCATAGCAATAGTACCGTTATTACATGCCACTATTTAGCTAAAATTTAATTTAAGCTACTCTTAAAGCTACTGAAATCATATTTCCAGATATTATCATCCATAGACGGTTATGTATCCAATTCTTTGCGTGACCCTGTATATCATTTTATCTATATTCTACAAACATTTCTTAGTAATCTAAATGCAGTTCAGCGTAAAACTGCATAACTCCTTTAAAAACCACCTTTAAGCAATTTATTCTCATACTCAGGAACCCTTACGAATTCTTTTGTGTAGCCCTGCATATGAACTGTAGCATTTATACACACGGTATAGTATGCATAAATGTAGTGAAACATAAAAGCGCATATCATAATTAAAAATGCATTTCTAGCAATCATTACTTATGTACGTACAATACTTCGGAGAAAAGTTTCTTGGCGAGAAAGAAGTTTGCCAACGTATTTTCTGACAACCTATTTACTGCTTCATACTCACAAGCAATTTTTTGCATATGTATACAATTTATTTAATGTAAAAAAAACTATTTATCCATTTTTATAAAGAAACAGAAGTATTTTTTGCACAGATGTCATATACGCATCGGGGTTGGCGTGATTTTTCTCTGACGCCAATTCGGCAGAAATCTCGCTTTCGAATACCAGTTACTTATATATTTTTAAATTATTTGCTATGATTTTGAAAAGGAAATAACTATAAATAAATAAAAGTTTGAATAATAACTATAGAACAAAACAGTTTATATAATTTAAAAACAGAAAATAAAAGTAAATAAACAATGGCACAGATGTCATATTCGCCCCATATTGGCGCGATTTTTTTCTGACGCCAATGTCATATACGCAATGTATACTTAACCGGCGCCAAAGTGTCGTTATTTTGCTTGATATGGTAACCCGGATGTTGTTGCTTATGCTGTTGATGTTTTCGCCAAATCGGCGTCGGAAAACAATCGCGCCAATATGGGGCGAATATGACATCTGTGCCTAAACAATTTATTAATAAATAAAAAACAATAGCCGGCAAAATAACACCATTTTAACGACATAGGTATCCCGGTTCATATCTGAAATCTGTGCCGTAATTTGTATATAAAAAAATATTATATATATTTAGAAACGATTTTTTTAATGTATATAAGTACATGTATAAACAAAAATAAAAGTTCATTAGATTTGTTTTCATAGCTGTATATTTTGGCAACATATCTCACTTTCTGATGCCCGAATTACGCCAAGCTTTTTTTTAAAAATGCGCTATAATGGAAAAGTACCTAAATAAATAATTAACAGAAATAACCAATTATACAAACTAAAACATTTTATTTCGAGATTAAAGCATTGTTTTTAATTTCGATTAAAAATACATATATTTTGGATAACTTTAAATGAAATTGGGTTCACGGCTTAATATCTCATTCCATAAACCTAAACAAACACAAGTGATTCATTCATCGTGAACCGTAAAAAATATTAAATCATTGAGGTAATCATTCACAAAGTAAGTTCTCCAACAATCAATGGACAATGTTCTAAGGACGTCATAGTATGTAAAATGGTGGCGGTATCATTTGTTTATGGTTTGAAATCACAAAGATTTAATTTTGCTATGTCTCTTAGTTACATTATTTTATTGTCGTATTTATGAGATCAGAACAAAAGCATATTTTTTCATTATTTAGTTATTAAAGACGAAAAAAAATTATAAATGTGCATGATTTGAAAAATTTAAATAATTTTCTTTCTTAATACTAAAAAATAACATCGGGAAGTAACAGCGAGTTTAAGTTAAATAAGTTTAGCTGTTTAATTCTGTTGTAGTATTCAAAATAACTGTATTTATTAGATTTCAGTAAACAACATCAGGGCCCGATTAAACTTTGAAGTTAGAGGAATTACAATGTCATTTCAGGACCTTTCTTTTGGAGAAGCTTTTCTAAATTCCACATATACATGGAAACTCTTCAGTGTTAGAAATATTATTCCCAGGACTGGCATAACATGAGAACGGCCTGCAATTTTACACAAGTTTTTGAAAACTACTTTATATCAGAAATTTTACTAAAAACTGGTTACTTTTTTGTTATAGAGGCCCACACTATTAGAATTATGACAAGTTGTAGCCAATTTCGCCAAAGTCGTAACCAAGATCGTGAAGCATACACATATAATACCATATAATACCATTTTATGAAATCGTATACGATAATTTAATAGTTTTTACTTTACTTCAAGTGAGTAATTTATTTATTTTTAAGGTTTAATAATCTAAATTGTCCAATATATGAATTAAAAAAAAATGTAAACAAAGACTGAATAGACATGACCGCAAAAATCTGCAGAAAACTTGGAATTGTGCAGATTAGTGGTCTTCTACTGTACACAGTTTTTCATAAATGTGTTTCGTTCTTAAAATGTGTTATTTTCATCTATCACTGCGGAACAAATGAGAAAACTCATATTCTTGCACAAGAGTTGTATATATCTTTATATCTAAATTTCCGTCATTTTTGACGGGCTACCTTTCTAGTATATATATATTAAATACACTTTAATCAGTTAATAGTTTCATATTAATTAAATTTCGATTATACGTTCAGAAATCAATTTAGACATCCTAAAATATAGTTTAAATAATGTTCCTGTTGTCATATCTTTAAAAAAGAAACAGAGCAAAAATCATATATTTTTTAATAGATTCACTAGCTTACGCTTTCTGCCTAGAGTAAAAAAAAAACTACGAATTTTCAGCATTAGAGTTCGGTGCCCATGCCAGAATAACACAACATAACGGAATTTTTTGGCGAAAAACATGAATTGCACTCATGAAATTGGGCGTGATTTCAAAGATAAATATTAAATGTTTATAAAAGCTTTTTTTTTTTTTAATGTTTTTACCCGTATACTTTATTTATTTATTTCGATGTGATAAAATATCCCTCTGACATGAATCATAAAAGAAATTGATAATTGTGGAAAATGTAATTAGAAAAAAGAACTCCAGAAACTGGTGTTTAGACACATGAGATCAATTCTGATGATTTTGTATTACAGTATTACAATCAGAGCCTGATTATCACAGCGGCACACGGGGCAAGTACCACCGGTCCACATTTTCAGGAGGCCCCAAAATGCATTTTGTGCACTCTCTGAAAATACAAATTCGTGTACATTTCCATTTGTAGTTCATGGAAAAAATGTATTTTTCCCATTCATGTAAACTAAACTATCTCAGTGGGCCCCGATATAGCATGTGTGTCTCGGGTCCAACAAAGAGTTAATCGGGCTCTGGCTACAATGAAACCAGTGGACCCGTGCGAGGATCTCACACTGCAGCCTAATATTTTTTATCAATATCTAATATTTTTTAGATGCAGGTTTAAACTTCTAAAGAAAAATTAAGGATAAAAGTATCTGCAAACAGCATTACTCAAGCCAGAATATCATCTCCTTTAATCCATCAACGGTACGGTAAAAACTGGTCGAAGGTAGTAAAAGGCACGCGTGAGGGGGAAAAAAAAACTAACAATCGTAAATTAATTGCATTAGAGGATGACATAGAAAAAAACATGGGACAAAGAAAAACAAATTGAATATATATAAAATAATAAAATACAATTTAATCTACTATAACAAAGCATGCTTTTTAAGCTACACGTGAAATACCACTGGTTCGAGGGATCGAGGATGTCTTTTCCTTCTACACATTTCAATCTCAATTTTGTGTTTTAATCATATATATAAAATAAACCCATGCATTGAAATTCGCATTTCACCTTTTTTATGCTTTTTTTTTTTCTAATCATTTCTGAGAGTGATATAATGCAGTGTTTTATTTTGTGGCAATACTGATTTGAGAAAAATATTTCATTTCAATTATGAAAACAATGCTGATTTAATTTTTAATAAACCGCAATTTTTAATCAAAAAAACATGTTTAACAAAATGTGGGTGTACTATTTCAGAAGCCGGTTCAAAAACTTTTTGAATGATACCTCATTCAATGTTGTATGTTTTGTATGCATAAAAAACTAGTTGCATGTGCCAAACTTTCTTCTATGTCATACATCTTAATATCTCAAAAAGTAGTTATAGATGTTAATACTTCAATATTATTAGTTCAATACTATACCAACTTTGACTTTCATCTTAAATTTCAGCTTCAGTCAAATAATCGGAGTAAAAACGAGTTAATCTCGATCATGATATTTATTAAAATCAATAGTCTTTAGTTATTCTGATGTACATCAGCTGTTTGCGAATATTCGGATTAGCAGAGCGTGAGTTCCTGTCGCTGCACACTTCAACGAGGACCTGCTGGCCATAGCCAAAAACATACGTGAAAAATTTGGTTCAATTCTATGCATAACCTTATACACTTTTCGATGGTACAATAATGAAAATGGCACAGACATCGCTATTACATCGCCCCCTTCCGGCAGAATTTTTTCAAATGCAGGGAGGACCTGCTTGCCATAATAGCCAAAAAATTGGTTCAATTCTATGCTTGACTTCCTACACTTTTCAATGGTACAATAATGAAAATGGCACAGCCATCGCTATTACAGCGCTCCCTTCCGGCGGAACATTTCTAAATTGAAGGAGGACCTGCTGACCATAGCCAAAAACATGCACAAAAAATTTGTTTCAATTCTATGCATAACTTCATACACTTTTCGATGATAAAATGGCACACGGACAGACAAACATTTTGTATAAACATGTTTTGGGGGATGTCTGACCCCTAAAATATGTAAATCCGTCGAAAACCGGAAATCGAAAAAAATTTCTATTACAATACTTTCTTCTATTGAAGTCAAAAGAAAGTAAAAATGTATGTTATAGAAATAAAATATATGATTATACTCACCATTTTGTTTCCTTTGCGTTTACTTTAAAATTTGATACAACAAAATTCTCAATGCCATTATATTGGGGACAACGAAACCGGATGTTGCTTGTACATCCTTTCTTGACGTATTGACCATCTTAACTTTAAAGCAATATTTCTAGATTAACAGAGATTAAGAATTAAACAAAAAAAAGCTTTCTGAACTTTCGTCAAAAAGAATTAAGAAATGGAAATACGTTTGATTGCATCGTAATGGCACAACATACCTAAAAATACATTTCGTTACGAAACTTGGAAAGAAGACATTTTTTAAGCTTTTCAAGCTCTTTTTTTTATTATTTGGCAAATATATTTAACCTTTAACTGATGTGACTAAAATTTGTCACACAACTGATGTGATCCGATCTCTCAGACCCCTCGAATAAAATGAATAAAAAAAATAACTCAAATGGTTGAATTTACTTAAATTTTGTCCTAACAGTATCGTTGTACTTCTCTTAGGAGCATGTGAATTAAATTGCATGAAAAAAGTATTTTATTCATATTATTTAACTTCAGTACAGAAAAGTAAAAAGCTGTAAAAGTGTTTACAGCTGTGAGTCGCGGGGTCTGGGAGACCGCGTGGCATCAGTTAAAGGTTAACTACACTGTAAAAAGAGACAAATGTTTCTTAATCTACGAAAATATAATATAACCAAAAACGAAAATATTTGATAACCTCTTTCGAGTTACTCATGATTACGAAAAACTTTCATTACCATTAGATATTTCAGAAAATAATATATTTTCGATATTTAAAGAATATTTCTAACAATAAAGTTTCTTTTGCTGCCACTGATTTTAGGAAATGTTTCCGTTTTCCGAGTCTTTTTAGGTGCGCTCGTAATTATATAAATAGCACCTATAGTCGTCGTTCAGTCCGTCTGTCTGTCCGCATATAACAGAGTAAAAACTACCCAACCCGAATGGTCTGAAATTTTAAATATATAATTGTTGCAAAATTTTGTCGAGTCATTTCAAATTTTATGATAATCAGATGTATAGTTTAATTACAGGGAGAGTCAAAAGTTTTCCGTTACATTACGGCCAATGGAAAAAATTCTTCCAAGTGCATTTTAATGATGTTACAGCCTTTCGAACAGAATGAAATGGATATGCACTTATGAAGTGCACTAAAATATGCATTCAGTACAATATGCCGTGCAAAAAATATTTATAAAACTAGTTATAGTACGAACACATCTTATTTGCCACGTTTGACGAGCAATTTCCAAATTGTTTATAGTGAATTTATCGGTTTTGTCAAACAAGAATACTATTTTTCGTATTCTATCCACTCCAAAGTAAATATTTTTATATTCAGCAAACATGTTTTTATAGACAAACATGATAAATTAGCATCATATTTAATGTTATTTTGCTACTCTTGCAAGCATAAATTCTGTTAGGCAGCTGAAAATATTTAATTGAGAATTAATTAGCATCCTAAAAACCGATATTCGAGCTTGAAAAAATAAGCACAATGCATAAAAATTAAGGCAGTATTCAAAAAAATATTTTTCCACGCTCAACAACTCGAAATTTTTTCTTACTCATTTTTAAAAGTAAAAACGTGAAACTTGCTGACGTGATTTTTGAAGGGATTTATAAGCTACCTGTGTAATTTATTTTTCGTTCAATTAATTAGAACTTGATTTATAATCAATTATTTTCTCAGTACGAGCATTTTTTTCGTTTTCAGCACTATCGCTTCGGGGAATTCTGTTCAAAATGCCCACTTTGACAGCATTTTTTTTTTAAATATATTCTGCCTTTATCAACAAATGGACCCATACAGTACATTATATAGTTTCTAAATAAAAGTACCTGTCAATTGGAGGTATTTGAGAGCAAAAATGAATTTAAAAATGAGTCAGAAAATAAGCAGTTTGGATTTCAGTACAACACCCTTAAGTTAATTAAAAGAGTGTATAAATGGGTTACATCCCGTTTTCCTATATAAAAATAGTTTGTTTTAGCGTTCACCGCCATCTCGTAAAGTTTGTCTAACCTTTTTCGATTCACACTGCATAAACTGCACACAAAACTGTTTAATGCCAAGCTGTTAATATATGAATTTTTGACACAAATTTGTTTCGAGAAAAAGGGTTCCGATATGTGTGCTCGGGGTTCCAAATGTAGACTCTGTTACGCATTATGCAACAGGGAAAGGTAATGACAAGTAATAAGACATCAGGATAAACAGTGTTTGTATGAGAAATTAGAATCGCGATCCATTTATTTTGGCAAAAATACAGGGTATCTCACATGAATGTTTGCCCTCACCTGCAGAAGACGATTATAATAAAAGTTTAGAATCATTTTCGTTTGTTATGAAAATATTAAGGAATAAGAAGACTCGTCGATATTTTTGAAAAAAAAAAAAAATGAAATATACAGTGGACTCTCGTTAATGCATCTCCGTTAATGAGTACAATTTCGTTTTTTAAAGACATCGCTTAAAGTGTGTTACTCATTAGATAATGCGAACATTTTTCTCTTTTTTCACAAACGGACGGAGCAGAATCAAATCTGCTTTTGTAAATTATTTCTTCAAAAGCAACTTCGGTGTAATTTTAGTTATTAAGCAGCCAAGAAATTGTCAGTGACAATAATGAAGAAAAGGAAAACTTTCTGTACCAAAAAAGTGAGATACTCACAAATTGCTAACATCTGTTCGCCAATATTAACCATCAAAATGTGTTGTAACAGACCAAATTTTCTAGTGTGTCACAAAACTGGAAATTCGTCAAAAAAAAAAAAAAAAGAAAAATAAATAAAATGGTAAAAAGATCATTTGGTCCAACAACTCAAAGAAGAGTGAGAGGTTACTTTAAATGAAAATTAAATTATATAAATATGGTAAATTCTTTGCATATTATGGTTTTCCTGAGTAATTTATTCTCGTCAAAATGTCACTAACTTCCTTTTTAACTAAAGCTATTAAATAAAAGAAAAAGTTGTTTATTTTAACATTGAATTAATTTAACTTCTATCAAAATATAAATTCAACTTATTCAACGTAAGGGATTATTTTACGCCATTCAAATGTTTACATCGTTGAATGTGAACAAAAAACCTGGCTCACTTAGAATTTCGCACTAACGGTAGTTCACTGTATTTCACTACCGCTTCGCTTAAACAAAATCACATGTTCCCGAAACTTTCGAAAAAGCCCATGTTAACCTATGGAAAAAAACTAAATGCAAGATTACTCATTACCTAATATAATTATCACAATACTGTTTTCACCAGCAGGAGGGGAAAAATCAGATGCCGATAATGTACGTTTTCAAAAAAAAGTCTCCTTAAATAAGTAATTTAAAAAAATCCCTGTAAACTTGAAAATTTCCACTTGATGAAATGTTATTATCTTATTTTAGCCCCTTGAAGGGTGGTGAGACATACATATCTCACATAATTATAATCTCTAAATGCCACAATAACACCAGAATTTTAGTATAAAATTTTGCTTTTATAATTTAAATGAAGGAAAACTTTTATTTACTCTCAAATAAATTAGTTTGAAAATCCTTCAGTCAATCGTTTCAATACTATAGCAACAGAAGTACTACTTTGCACCTGAAACGGTTAAAAAAACTTAAATTTTAAGAAAATATTTTTTAAAGACCCATCTCGTTGACATTTGACAACTATTTTTTGATAGTGAAAGCCATATTCTTATAAATGTATTAAGGTAATGAGTAATCGCGTATTTAAGTTTTTTCATAGATTAACATTGGATTTCGCCATCGGGGAGTTTCAGTTGAACATCTCCTTAAAACCGAAACCAGAACATTCTGTATAATACTTACTGTCATAAGGTTGAATTAATGCATTGTATATTAAGTATACATACTTGTTGGCAGCGTTTTGAAAAAATCTTTATGAGAATATACGCATGGAGGATCGCGAATCCTTTATGTTTTCAGAATTTAAGAGAGTTATTATCAACAAACGCATACATTTCTCTTTTCAACAACATCATGTGAGAGAGCTTTTTTAACTCTAAATGGCCATACAGAATGGCCATCTAAGAATGACCATTCTTAGACGTTTATGACGTAATTATGACGTTTCTTATATGGGCAAACTTCTAATACTTTCTGTAGGTGTTCTGAATGATAATGTAAAATGGTGATACGGATTTTAGATTCCGTTAAAATATAGTAAAAGTAAGTGTAATCTAAACTACACTGTTAAAAATATCTATTTATTTTAGAGTTAAAAACTGTCAGCCAGAACGCCAATAAAAACTGTTTAATTTGAAAAAAAAATCTGTGGAACATATATTTTACTTCAAAATGTGTTGAAATAACGGAAAGTTCGTAATATATACGGATTTTGTTTCAGAGGAAACCTGTAAACTGTTTATGTAACGGGAAAATTTGCAAGAGTAGCAGAAAATTGATAATAAATATAGATATTTTTCGTAAGCTAAATAATTTTGTTTACTGGCATTCTGGTTGACGGAACTTTTTCTGTAAAATCAACAGAAGTTTGTATTGTGTACTGAGAAAAACTGACGATTTATTTACTTTCTTTTGCCCTTCCGGAGAAATTTGTAAATGGGCTGTTCAATAAGGAATGATCGTAATTTTTTTTTTTATATCAACATATCCTCATGCATCGTCTAAATTTTAATGGTCCTTTTCAACGTAGTTCATATTCAATGCAATGCACTTGTCCCACATTTTTTCATACTTCAAAGACATACTGGAAACCCCTTTTTTAAATAGGTCCCTCAAAATCACCTCCTCCATCTTCACTAGTACTTCTAATGCTGGTAAATACTTTCCAGGAAGGTGTTTCCTCACATTAGGGAATTCATGTTATCTTCCTCTAACATTGCCTTCAATTTTGAACAAACTTCCACGCGAAAGACCTGCCGTTCAAGTATGAGGAGTCTCGGAACTCACAGCGAACGTATGGGTCGCACGCCATAGACGCTTTTAGTATGATGTCCATGGTATTAGAATAACTCCGTGCTTCTATAGCTTCTATAGCTCCGTGATGACGTCAGTCTTGACGTTTTGCATGGAAACTGACTCAAACAAACGGTTGCTATGTTTAATTTCTTATTGACTTCTTAACGGTTGCATTAAATTGCGGTTTAAAAATTCAATTTGCTTATTGGCACCACTTTTTTGAAAAAAAAAATATTCGCTTTACTTAATGACAGGTAAAATGGTACCATAATAAAGCTAATTACACTAGTTTATAAAACTGGTGGAAATCAAGCAAATCTGAATAAATCTTAAAAAAAGACACAGCCCATGAATATGACGGGAGAGATAATTAAGGGGACGAGGGACCTTAAAAAACCTTAAAAATCAATTCTTTATTTTTTGAAATTTTGACTTTAAATATTATTCAGGGGTACATTATATGCATTATGACAAGCATTTATGAAAAAAAAAAATTTTTTTTTAATTATTTTTGAGAAAAAAATGGAGTTTTACGCGTCGTCTTAGAAATCTTCGAAATGCCCCATGCGCATTCCAAATCAATGAAAATCCCCAATATTTTTTATAAAAGTTTGATTTATATATATAAATAAAACTGTGCATCGAATTTTATATATTTGAATATAAAGGTAAAAAAAAAAAAAATTAAAAATTTCAAAATTTTTTCGAAAAAATTTCAAAAATTTTGATTTTTTTTTTTTTTTTTTTTTTTTTTACACCTTCATATTCAAATATATAAAATTCGATGCACAGAATTATTTATATATATAATCCAAACTTTTATAAAAAATATTGGGGATTTTCATTAATATGGAATGCGCAGGGGGCATTTCGAAGATTTCTACGATGACGCGTAAAATGCCATTTTTTTCTCAAAAATAAATTTTTTTTAAATTTTTTTTGTGATAAATGCATGCCACAATGCATATAATGTACCCTTGAGTAATATTTAAATTAAAATTTACAAAAAAAAAGAAAAAAATTTAAAAATTTTAAACGTTTGAAATTTTTTCGAAATTTTTCAAATTTTTTTTTTTTTTTACCTTTATATTCAAATATATAAAATTAGATGCACAGTTTTAATTATATATATAAACCAAACGTTTATAAAAAATATTGGTGATTTTTATTGATATGGAATGCGCAGGGGGCATTTCGAAGATTTCTACGACGACACGTAAAATGCCATTTTTTTCTCAAAAATAAATTTTTTTTAAATTTTTTTTGTGATAAATGCATGCCGTAATGCATATAATGTACCCTTTAGTAATATTTAAAGTTAAATTTGCAAAAAAAATGAAAAAAAATGAAAAATTCTGAAATTTTGAAATTTTTTCGAAAAATTTCAAAATTTTTCAAAAAAAATTTTTTTTAACCTTTATATTCAAATATATAAAATTCGATGCACAGATTTTTTTATATATATAAACCAAACTTTTATAAAAAATATTAGGGATTTTCATTGATATGGAACGCGCATGGGGCATTTCGGAGATTTCTAAAACAACGCGTAAAATTCCACTTTGTTCTCAAAAATGACATTAAAAAAAAATTTTTTTTGTAATAAATGCATGCCATAATGTATATAATGTACCTTTCAGTAATATTTAAGGTGAAATTTACAAAAAATAAAAAATTTATTTTTAAGGTCCCTCGTCCCCTTAAAAGGTTAAATATAAATCGTAGAAAATGTTACTACTGCATATAAAGTATTAAAACATATATCTGTGAGGTATAGCTGTAAGATATAGCTATAAAATATAATAAAAGTAGAAAATACAGCATAGCAACGGCTTGTTTGGAGTCAGTATCAAAGCAAAACGTCATATCTGGCGTCACGGCTGGAAGTGTCTATCATAACTGCAATATTTGTAACAGTTCCCATATCTAAAGATCTTCGCTGAGAATAATAACGACGGTATTAATGTTGATTTCAGTAAGCGCAGTTATAGAAACTCCGGGTGCTCCTTTCAAAATGATTCTCTTTCTCTTCCATAAACATCTCAAACCATCTTCTAACTGTGATACAGGGAAGAAAAGTCTCCTATAGCACACGCTTCGACTGGCGATTTCTCATTAAGCAAGATCATATTACTCATTCTCATTGCGTATTGCCTCCATCATCGTATGTGATACTGAAATTATCTGAACTTTCATGGCTGCCGCTGACATACTATTGGAAATAAATGAAAAGAAAAAAAAAATACCACATTTACATTACACATTAAGTGGACTGTTTACTTTTTCAACAATTTTGTTTATTTAAAAAAATAAGTTTCAAATGGTCAACTCACTGTATTTCAATATTCAATTAAAAGTATATTTTGAAAAAAAAAAAAAAATCAAAACTGCATGTTTAATTAAAAGTTCTAAAAAAATTTAATCTTTTAAAATCCCTACTACTTTTTTAAATATTGATATTTTTGCCCAATTTTTTTTAGGATTTTCAAATGTGTATTGCACAAGACTGCGCATGGATATGATGCATCTGATATGACTTTTAATATAAATTTCTTTACTGATATATAAAGTGTAAAACGATGAAATCTAACATATCTCCATATACTTTTTTTTTTTAAAAAATAACAAAAAACCTGAAGGTTAATTCCATGCGCAGATTTATCACATATACAATAAAGAACATGTACAAAAAAAGTTTAAATCTCTATTTCAAATACAAAAAAAGCCTTAGCATTTTTAAAACAGGAAAATGAAAAAAAAAAATATAGGGTAACTCCGGGAGAGTCGCCGCATACGGGATAGATGCCGCACCCCTTGTATTTCTTTTAATTATCAATAGATGGTCATGAAACGCACAGTATAGGTGCGCAATGAGATTATTTTAACAAGTGTATAGCGTGAATCCCATTTCAATGTTTACTTGTAGAAGTACAATCCTTAATTTGACGTAAGTGCAGGATTTCACTGTCCAAACTTTTAAACACGTTATGTTTAAATACTTTTCATACACTAATTACTAAATGCATGCATCATTTCGAAGTCAAAACTAAGTCTAGCGTTTGTATAGAGTACTGTGTTTATGTTTACGTCATTCCCCTTAACGATGGCAGGTAACTGTGGTGGCCGACGTCTGCACCATGCAAAATGGGATACATGCCGCACTACTGTTCCGGTATACATGCCGCAGTTTCTTTTGTACGGGATGATTAAGTGTTATTAACTTTTCCTTTTTTTTTTTTTTTTTTTTCGCATAGACTAGCCATGTTAGGCTTGTTATCAAGTTTACTAAAATCAAAGGAGAAAAAGTGGAAAATAAAAAGTAAGAAAGGGAAAGATGCAAATCAAGATGATAATAATGAAAAACTGGATTACGCGTAACGCAGACGTTCTTTGCAAACAACTCCAAAAAAGAGAAAGTGTAATTGGCTTCGTTGCATCACGTGTTTAAATGTAGTTACATAAAGACTGTACTTTTTCGACACTTTTTCTGTAGATTTTAGTCGAAAAAACAGGTCTCTTAACCCATTCGGGACCATAGGTGCATATAAGCACTTTCATAAAGAGCTTACAAAATTTGTTTCTGGCACCAGTAAAAAAGAAAAGTAATATTTGCTTTGTTTAATTAGAGCATTTTCATGATTATCTAAGTAAAGGTAACTTCTTTTAAAAAAGTGGTACCAACAGAATAAAATGTGTGTAAAAACCACCGGCCCCGAAAGGGTTAACAAATAAATTATGTAAACACAATTTAACTTTTTTTCTTTTCCCTTTCTAATACATTGATGTTACGTTATTGTCGAAATAACAATTAAAATTTAATGTAAAAAAATAACTCGATAACTTTAATAATGAAAGTAGGCAACAATAATTAATTTGAATCTATTAATCGTTTCATTGTACTCATTTAGTTTCATTTTGTTATTACATTGTTAATTATAGCCCAGATGTGAATATTTTTTTAATATTTTTATTTATAATTTCGTTCTGTTCTAAATTACAAGCGCGGCATAACTACCGCACAAGTGCGGCGTCTCAGCCTGAATGTACGGGTGACGCGCCGCAGTGTAATGTTTTAGAAAAAAATTGTTAAAAAATATTAATAATCTGCTTTGAATTTTTTTGTCGCACTACACACGTCGTATACTTACCATTAAATAGCACAGTATGATTTTTTTTATTTTATGTCCACCATGGGACTTTATATACAAATTCAAAAAAATGTGCGGCATAAATCCCGAAATTACACTATGAACATGCAGAAAAGCCATTTGAAGTTTTAATTGTGCTGGGTGTATTAACAAAATGTACAATATCTCTCAATATAATTGCCGTGTGAGTAAAAATGAGGTGTCAAAATATTCACAATTAAACAAGCTTTCATTTCATATTTTAAAAGAAAGTAAATCGCTTTTTTGAAGAATTTTAAGGTAAAATGTTCCCTTAAGCTAACAATGGAACATAAAAGTAAATTTGTGTGTGATAAAGTATGCTAATAATAATAATTAAAAAAAATATATATATGATCATTCTTTATGGAACAGTCCTCGTAGATAATGTTATACAAAATAAAAATTAAATTTAAAAAATCAAAAAACCCGACTGCGTAAAAAGCGAACTAATTAATTATTTCTCATCAATGTGAAACTATTTTTCATGTTACTTAACTATTTTTTATTTACTTGTATTCATAACTTTTAAGTTGTGTTTAATGATTAGTTCCTATCTATAAACACTGTTTTGATGAGGCCTATACACTGTTAAAAATAAAGTGCGATGTTTCACCACGAAAATGGTTAAAAGTCGCTGAAATTTAGCTGCAACCAAGATATAGGTGATAAGTTTCACCAGTTTATTGGTGCTTTCATAAATACCATTATATTAGTGAAATGTTAAACCATGATTCAGGTTTTTTATAAATCCAATTTTCTGGTGAAAGGTTGAACCATAAATCAGGATTTTTTTAATCCAATTTTATAGTGAAAGGTTGAACCATAAATCAGGGTTTTTTTAAATCCAATTTTCTGGTAAAAGTTTGAACCATAATTCAGTTTTTTTTAAATCGAATTTTCTGGTAAAAGGTTGAACCACAAATCAGGATTGTTTTTAAATCCAATTTTCTGGTGAAAGGTTTAACCATGATTCAGAGTTTTTTTAAATAACATTTTCTGGTGAAATGTTAAATCATAATTCAAGGTTTTCTCTATTCCAATTTTGGTTGAACCACGATTCAGGATTTTCTCTCATCTTTATGAGGAAAGGTTACACCGGATTGTAGTTTTCTTTTTTTTCCCCCTCACTTTGGTTTTCAATTTATCATTTTATTGTATAATAAACAAAATTTCAGATTATGCGAGATTATATTGCAGTAGGGAAAGCATATATATATATTTTTTCATTAAACCGAACATTATTAAATTTTTAATTATTGATTCGATTGTCTTTGAAACATATTTAAAAAACAGATGTAAACCAGTTTGATCTAATTTGATTTCACAAAGTAACTGCATTTTTTTTTTCTTCTCACAAATATTACCATTCTGTCATTGTACTTTTTGGAATATTTCTCTGCACTCACTTACACTTAGTCCATTTAGTGCTTGCTTATTCACAAAAAAATATTAAAAAAATAATAATAATTTTCTTAGATTTAAATGCATACCCAGTTTTTATTATATTTTAATTTAAACAATGGCTGAATGAATTTCTTCAACCAATATTAATTTTTGCACAGGTTTGAAAAAGTTTTTTCCACAATGCAGTTAGCTGCTGCTTTCATGATCTGTAATTGTTTTTTTTTTTTTTTTAATTGTTGTGAATCTATAGATGGGCGATTCCATGGAGAGTTTCACACACATAACGCAGGCTTTAATTTGCATTTATTCAATTATTTATTAAATTTTAATGTTAATTCTGATTTTAAGTGGTATGGTAAATAAGTTATTGATATATTTTTAAATTTAAATGTGTGGCAATAAAACTCACAGAAGTATATCATTTAATTTCATTACTCAAAATGTGCTTTTTTTCTACTTCAGAAAAAAAAGCACAGTTTGAGTAATTAAATTATATATTTCTGAGTTTTACTTACACACATTTAAACTAAAAAATATGTTAATAACTTATTTACCATACCACCTAAAATCAGAATTAACATTAAAATATAATAAATAATTCAATAAATGCAAATTAAAGCCTGCGTTATGTGTGTGACTCTCCACATGGAATCGCCCAGATGCTGAAATTTTTATATTATACAGTTTTCAAATTTTTACCTTCTTTTCACAAAACAAAAAATAAAAGTATTTTAATTAGCAAAAAATATTTATAGACATTTCTGCATATACTTAATATAAAGGTACAATTGTTACACATATGAAAATTTCACATATTTTCACTATTTTAAGTTACATAATTTTTAATAGTACTATTTTTGAACAGTAAAATTGACTAAAAAAAAATTAATTTTTCTACTGTTGCTGACATATATCGACAGTAACAATCTAAGCAATCCACTTCCCCTTTTCCTCAAATTGAATTATTGTCACATAATTTTCATTTTTACGTCGTTAAAAGGGGGGGGGGGGGTTGCAATGTGAAATGCAATTAAATTAAATCTGTATTTCAATTTACTGATTTTTCATAGTTTTAAAAATAATTTTCAAGCATGATTCTTTTAAAAATTTATACTGCACACAGCTCGATTATGCAAAATTAGCTCATTTGGATATAAAAACAACAACAACAAAAAAAAAAACTCAGAATTTGTTTCTGTTTAACATTCAATAATGAATATGACACTTTTCAATAAATAAAGACAAAACATAACGGATACATAATAAAAGTATATGCGTAAACACTGAAATAATCAGCATGAAAAAGGCAGCTATAAGTAGCAGAATCCATTTAACCTCTAATATCAGCTAATACAAAAGTATTACTTTAAATTTTAAAGCTTTTTTTAAATACACAATGTACATCCATAGTATATTAAATACTTACTTTGAAGGGTTAATTTAATAACAGCAGTGTCGCCACCAAGCGACTAATTATTGTTACATATATTTTTTCAGTATTCCTAAATGATAATCTATGATGACAATTTATTTATTTTTTAACAATACTCGTAGAGAAGAAAAATATTCACCAACAGCAGCCTTGCAATAGCTGAAAAAAGAAATGATTACAGGCACAATTAAATAGCAACACATTTAAGTTGGTTTGCGGTATGCCGCTCCATTTATTGAAAATACAAATTATATAATCATTAGATTATATGTATAGTATGTCAGACTAATATTTATTGTAATATAATATCATTTTACATAGAGTTTCTCTCAGACAGTTTTAGGAGGGTGCTGCACTCTGTCTGACCATTCAGGTCATCAAATATTTAAATTCTTGAAGCTTAGTATATTCCGAATCAGGATTTCAGTCACGTAAAATAGAAGAGATCCAAGCATCAGGTTAATTTCTCCACCTGTTTTAAATGAAAGAGTAAATATTTTAAGACATAAAATTGTTTCTTGTGCAGACATAACAATAAAAGTCAAATTTCACACAGGGGAAATAATCAAAAAATTAAACAGCATATAATTCAAATCTCTTTTACAAGGAAATCTTCAGCATTTGAAAAATCAATCAGTGTTCAAAATCATTGATGGTCCACTGGTCAGAGAAAACCAAAAATGATATTGGACATTGGACCACTAATTTGAAAATTTTAGTAGTCAGCAGGATCAATAACTTGTTCCCCCTTCTCTCACAGGGTCACACTCACAGGTAAACTTAAGTTTTCCCGTCTCAGAGAAAACCACAATCAAGCAAAAATCACACAATTTTATTTATTTAAAAAAAATAAATAAAACTGCATTAAACGTAAACCTTAGTCAATTGAAATATTGGAAATATCCAAATAATTTTATAGTTTTTCTTTATGTACTGTTTATTTAATTTTTAGTCATAATTTTACATTTTATTATGTTGAAAATTTTGGATAACTGCAAAGTAAGTTTGTAAGAAAAGACTGCAGAATTCTCCAATTGTTAGGTAGAAGAAGAATATTGTGAAATTCTTGAATCAAATGTGGAAAAATATTGCAAAAAGTGTCAGCTGGTTGAGGAAAAAAATTCGTCAGTTGTGATTAACAAAAACTGACGTTTGCCATTTGGCTGCAATAGGGTGTCAACGATTTTAATCAGTTGATTTAAATCAACGATTAAATCATGATTTTAATCAACTGATTTTTTTTTTAAATCATTGATTAAAAACACAAATTTTCTAAATTTTAAAACGACATATAAAATTATTAAAATCTAAGATGAACAGAAGTAGAAAACCAAAATAATAAGTGGCATTTTTAGAAAAGACGATACTCTTCGTTTTATGATTTTGAATTTTTATGAGCGAATGTTATTAATCATGGTCAAATGTTTATAAAAATGAATTAAGACACTCTATTCATTCAAGGAATGCAGTAATTCCCTCACAAAACAAAATAATCCTGAATGTAAATGATGTTATATCAAATACAGGGTGTAAAAAAATCATGATTTAAAAAAAAAAAAAATCTGATTTTTTTTATTTAAATCGGATTTTTTTTATTTTTTTCCCTGTGTTAGAATATTAAACATCTACCAAGAATTAAGCATTTCAAAAATGAATAACCCTCCAATAACATAATCTGTTTTTTTTTTTTTTTTGCTTTAATTAATAAAATTTTAATTATGTAATTATAGAAATAAAAAAAAACTGCAAATTAAAAATTTCTTTAGTAGCATATAACATTAGGTGCACTAATATTTTGTAATAATTATATAAACCAATATTAAATACTCCTTATATTTTAAAGTTATTGATAAATTGCAAATTTATGATACAGATTAAATTTAGTGATTATTAAACAATTAACTGTTTAATTAAGAACACAATCTACATTTTTGAAAAAGTGGTTGAAAAAAAGGTGATAAATAATCGTTTGATAAATTCATAAAGCGGCCAATAATTTTACACAGGTTCTAAAGCATATTTATGTCAAATTGATCAAAAATTGTAGCAATGTATACAGCAAACTCACACATAATTTATAAATAGATTACAAAAATTGTATTTTGAAATTTAAATCAGATTGTTTCCCCACAACATTAAAATATCTGAATAGCTACTAAATATTATAATATTTTGAAGTTATTTAATATTTAGTTAGATGTTTTTTTAAATGTATAATACTTCTTTTTACACAGTTTAACATTGTTATAATTAACAATAACAAATATTACAGTTTTTACAAGTGATTTAGTGATAATTTTCATTACTGATTGTAATGCTTTTTTACTCTATTTCAAAAAATCAGAAAATATGTGATTTTATCATCTGATTTAAATCAGTTGATTAAAATCACTGACACACTATTGCTATGTTTATTGTATATAAAAGAATGAATAATTTGATTATTAAAAGGAAATTCTGACATTGTAAGTTATATTAGATTATATGTTTAAATTATATGTTTCCCCATGTTAGACCATCATTCCCTCACACATTGCTATTATCTCAAATATCTACCACTAATGAGCAGCAGCAGTCTAGCATCCTTCACAGAGAAGAAGCTATTTTGAGCACTTGTCAGTCCAGCAACATAAATTGGTGGTGTAAGATTTTGTTAATTTTACAGAATTTTTTTTTAGTCAGTATATCCGGAAGCGTTTTTATTAGCAGTCATTCCCTCACACAGAATATTCATTTTTTTTTTGTAAATATCAAAAATTTTAATTTTATCATACATTATATATTAAGTGTTTCTCTTAAAGGAAACAGTTTGGATTTCTTCATAATTTTGCATTTCCCCCCTACAACTAGTAAAAATGTCTTATTTCATCATTCCCTCACATTTTTTATTTTATTTTTTCCACAAATTTTTATTTTATTTTTTTTGTTAAGTCAAATTTTTAAAACAATTTCTGTTGCTATTAAAATCTTCAATAATTGTCTGATTTCTTACCATTTATCTAATTTTTATGAAAATTTACATATGCATCATTCAAATCAGACTGCTGGCCAAATTTGCAAGTATTGTAGAGAACAACCCAAGTCACAATACCTGTAGAAACTATCCAAATTATGTTCATCTCAGATTTGCATACTTTTATGTCATTTTAAACATTTAGAAAATTTTTGATTTTAATCAATGATTTAAAAAAAAAAATCACTTTATTAAAATCATGATTCAAATCGCTGATTTAAATCATTGACATCCTGATCAAATATAAAGACAATAATAGAAAAAAAAATCTGGATACATGTAACTTTTAAAAACTATGCTTAAAATTCATATAAATCTTTTTTTTATTATTTTGTTTGTATAAATTACTTTAAACATGGTAACTAATGTTTAAGATACTGATAGAGATATATATTATAAGTTTTTAAAAGTAATAAGTTGCATTTTTAGAAAAGGCGATACTCTTCGTTTTATGAATTTGAATTTTTATGAGAGAATGTGATTATTTATGGTCAAATGTTTATAAAATTGAATAAGGCACCCTATTCATTCAAGGAATGCAGTAATTCCCTCACAAAACAAAATTATCATGAATGTAACTGATGTTACATCAAATATAAAGACAATAATAGAAAAAAAAAATTCTGGATACATGTAACTTTTTAAAAACAATGCTTAAAATTCATATAAATCTCTTTTTTTTATTATTTTGTTTGTATAAATTACTTTAAACATGGTAACTAATGTTTAAGATACTGATAGAGATATATATTATAAGTTTTTAAAAGTAATAAGTTGCATTTTTAGAAAAGGCGATACTCTTCGTTTTATGAATTTGAATTTTTATGAGCGAATGTTGTTATTCATCGTCAAATGTTTATAAAATTGAATTATGGTACTCTATTCATTCAAGGAATGCAGTAATTCCCTCAGAAAACAAAATTATCATGAATGTAAATGATGTTACATCAAATATAAAGACAATAATAGAAAGAAAAAAAAATCTGGATAAATGCAACTTTTTAAAAACAATGCTTAAAATTCATATAAATCTCTTTTTTTTATTATTTTGTTTGTATAAATTACTTTAAACATGGTAACTAATGTTTAAGATACTGATAGAGATATATATTATAAGTTTTTAAAAGTAATAAGTTGCATTTTTAGAAAAGGCGATACTCTTCGTTTTATGAATTTGAATTTTTATGAGAGAATGTGATTATTTATGGTCAAATGTTTATAAAATTGAATAAGGCACTCTATTCATTCAAGGAATGCAGTAACTCCCTCACAAAACAAAATTATCATGAATGTAAATGATGTTACATCAAATATAAAGACAAGAAGAGAAAAAAAAAATCTGGATATATGTAACTTTTTCAAAACAATGCTTAAAATTCATATAAATCTCTTTTTTTTATTATTTTGTTTGTATAAATTACTTTAAACATGGTAACTGATGTTTAAGATACTGATAGACATATATATTATAAGTTTTTAAAAGTAATAAGTTGCATTTTTAGAAAAGGCGATACTCTTCGTTTTATGAATTTGAATTTTTATGAGCGAATGTTGTTATTCATCGTCAAATGTTTATAAAATTGAATTATGGCACTCTATTCATTCAGGGAATGCAGTAATTCCCTCAGAAAACAAAATTATCATGAATGTAAATGATGTTACATCAAAAATAAAGACAATAGAAAAAAAAAAATCTGGATACATGTAACTTTTTCAAAACAATGCTTAAAATTCATATAAATCTCTTTTTTTTATTATTTTGTTTGTATAAATTACTTTAAACATGGTAACTAATGTTTAAGATACTGATAGAGATATATATTATAAGTTTTTAAAAGTAATAAGTTGCATTTTTAGAAAAGGCGATACTCTTCGTTTTATGAATTTGAATTTTTATGAGAGAATGTGATTATTTATGGTCAAATGTTTATAAAATTGAATAAGGCACTCTATTCATTCAAGGAATGCAGTAACTCCCTCACAAAACAAAATTATCATGAATGTAAATGATGTTACATCAAATATAAAGACAATAAGAGAAAAAAAAAATCTGGATACATGTAACTTTTTCAAAACAATGCTTAAAATTCATATAAATCTCTTTTTTTTATTATTTTGTTTGTATAAATTACTTTAAACATGGTAACTAATGTTTAAGATACTGATAGAGATATATATTATAAGTTTTTAAAAGCAATAAGTTGCATTTTTAGAAAAAGCGATACTCTTCGTTTTATGAATTTGAATTTTTATGAGAGAGAATGTTATTATTCATCGTCAAATGTTTATAAAATTGAATTAAGGCACTCTATTCATTCAAGGAATGCAGTAATTCCCTCACAAAACAAAATTATCATGAATGTAAATGATGTTACATCAAATATAAAGACAATAATAGAAAAAAAAAAAAATCTGGATACATGTAACTTTTTCAAAACAATGCTTAAAATTCATATAAATCTCTTTTTCTTATTATTTTGTTTGTATAAATTACTTTAAACATGGTAACTAATGTTTAAGATACTGATAGAGATATATATTATAAGTTTTTAAAAGTAATAAGTTGCATTTTTAGAAAAGGCGATACTCTTCGTTTTATGAATTTGAATTTTTATGAGCGAATGTTGTTATTCATCGTCAAATGTTTATAAAATTGAATTATGGCACTCTATTCATTCAAGGAATGCAGTAATTCCCTCAGAAAAAAAAAATCATCATGAATGTAAATGATGTTACATCAAATATAAAGACAATAATAGAAAAAAAAAATCTGGATACATGTAACTTTTTCAAAACAATGCTTAAAATTCATATAAATCTCTTTTTCTTATTATTTTGTTTGTATAAATTACTTTAAACATGGTAACTAATGTTTAAGATACTGATAGATATATATTATAAGTTTTTAAAAGTAATAAGTTGCATTTTTAGAAAAGGCGATACTCTTCGTTTTATGAATTTGAATTTTTATGAGCGAATGTTGTTATTCATCGTCAAATGTTTATAAAATTGAATTATGGCACTCTATTCATTCAAGGAATGCAGTAATTCCCTCAGAAACAAAATTATCATGAATGTAAATGATGTTACATCAAATATAAAGACAATAATAGAAAGAAAAAAAAATCTGGATACATGTAACTTTTTCAAAACAATGCTTAAAATTCATATAAATCTCTTTTTTTTATTATTTTGTTTGTATAAATTGCTTTAAACATGGTAACTAATGTTTAAGATACTGATAGAGATATATATTATAAGTTTTTAAAAGTAATAAGTTGCATTTTTAGAAAAGGCGATACTCTTCGTTTTATGAATTTGAATTTTTATGAGAGAATGTGATTATTTATGGTCAAATGTTTATAAAATTGAATAAGGCACTCTATTCATTCAAGGAATGCAGTAACTCCCTCACAAAACAAAATTATCATGAATGTAAATGATGTTACATCAAATATAAAGACAATAATAGAAAAAAAAAAAAATCTGGATACATGTAACTTTTTCAAAACAATGCTTAAAATTCATATAAATCTCTTTTTCTTATTATTTTGTTTGTATAAATTACTTTAAACATGGTAACTAATGTTTAAGATACTGATAGAGATATATATTATAAGTTTTTAAAAGTAATAAGTTGCATTTTTAGAAAAGGCGATACTCTTCGTTTTATGAATTTGAATTTTTATGAGCGAATGTTGTTATTCATCGTCAAATGTTTATAAAATTGAATTATGGCACTCTATTCATTCAAGGAATGCAGTAATTCCCTCAGAAAAAAAAAATCATCATGAATGTAAATGATGTTACATCAAATATAAAGACAATAATAGAAAAAAAAAATCTGGATACATGTAACTTTTTCAAAACAATGCTTAAAATTCATATAAATCTCTTTTTCTTATTATTTTGTTTGTATAAATTACTTTAAACATGGTAACTAATGTTTAAGATACTGATAGATATATATTATAAGTTTTTAAAAGTAATAAGTTGCATTTTTAGAAAAGGCGATACTCTTCGTTTTATGAATTTGAATTTTTATGAGAGAATGTGATTATTTATGGTCAAATGTTTATAAAATTGAATAAGGCACTCTATTCATTCAAGGAATGCAGTAACTCCCTCACAAAACAAAATTATCATGAATGTAAATGATGTTACATCAAATATAAAGACAATAAGAGAAAAAAAAAATCTGGATACATGTAACTTTTTCAAAACAATGCTTAAAATTCATATAAATCTCTTTTTTTTATTATTTTGTTTGTATAAATTACTTTAAACATGGTAACTAATGTTTAAGATACTGATAGAGATATATATTATAAGTTTTTAAAAGTAATAAGTTGCATTTTTAGAAAAGGCGATACTCTTCGTTTTATGAATTTGAATTTTTATGAGCGAATGTTGTTATTCATCGTCAAATGTTTATAAAATTGAATTATGGTACTCTATTCATTCAAGGAATGCAGTAATTCCCTCAGAAAACAAAATTATCATGAATGTAAATGATGTTACATCAAATATAAAGACAATAATAGAAAGAAAAAAAAATCTGGATACATGCAACTTTTTAAAAACAATGCTTAAAATTCATATAAATCTCTTTTTTTTATTATTTTGTTTGTATA
Organism: Maratus speciosus; assembly: GCA_963932465.1. Lineage (NCBI taxonomy): Eukaryota > Metazoa > Arthropoda > Arachnida > Araneae > Salticidae > Maratus > Maratus speciosus. The sequence goes on from OZ010800.1 coordinate 333,120,511, forward strand.
AATTACTTTAAACATGGTAACTAATGTTTAAGATACTGATAGAGATATATATTATAAGTTTTTAAAAGCAATAAGTTGCATTTTTAGAAAAAGCGATACTCTTCGTTTTATGAATTTGAATTTTTATGAGAGAGAATGTTATTATTCATCGTCAAATGTTTATAAAATTGAATTAAGGCACTCTATTCATTCAAGGAATGCAGTAATTCCCTCACAAAACAAAATTATCATGAATGTAAATGATGTTACATCAAATATAAAGACAATAATAGAAAAAAAAAAAATCTGGATACATGTAACTTTTTCAAAACAATGCTTAAAATTCATATAAATCTCTTTTTTTTTATTATTTTGTTTGTATAAATTACTTTAAACATGGTAACTAATGTTTAAGATACTGATAGAGATATATATTATAAGTTTTTAAAAGTAATAAGTTGCATTTTTAGAAAAGGCGATACTCTTCGTTTTATGAATTTGAATTTTTATGAGCGAATGTTGTTATTCATCGTCAAATGTTTATAAAATTGAATTATGGTACTCTATTCATTCAAGGAATGCAGTAATTCCCTCAGAAAACAAAATTATCATGAATGTAAATGATGTTACATCAAATATAAAGACAATAATAGAAAGAAAAAAAAATCTGGATACATGCAACTTTTTAAAAACAATGCTTAAAATTCATATAAATCTCTTTTTTTTATTATTTTGTTTGTATAAATTACTTTAAACATGGTAACTAATGTTTAAGATACTGATAGAGATATATATTATAAGTTTTTAAAAGCAATAAGTTGCATTTTTAGAAAAAGCGATACTCTTCGTTTTATGAATTTGAATTTTTATGAGAGAGAATGTTATTATTCATCGTCAAATGTTTATAAAATTGAATTATGGCACTCTATTCATTCAAGGAATGCAGTAATTCCCTCAGAAAAAAAAAATCATCATGAATGTAAATGATGTTACATCAAATATAAAGACAATAATAGAAAAAAAAAATCTGGATACATGTAACTTTTTCAAAACAATGCTTAAAATTAGGGATTGACCGAATACCGAATAGTCGATTCGGTATTCGGTGATTCGGCATGTAAACCGAATATTCGGCTTCGGCCGAATAATTGCAGATAAGTATTTTCTTAGAAGTAGAAGAATTCTCTTTTACTTAGAAGTAGAATAGGCTAAATGATGATTTTCAATATTATGTGCATGAGTTCAAAGTTCAGCTGCACTACCAAAAACAAGTCAAAGGCCATTTTTAGTTACAAAAAATCTTTTTTTTTTCTTTCCTAAAATAGTCTATATAGGGGTGAAATCAGAACAACTGTCTACGATATAGGAAAAAAAAGTAAGGAATATGGGCATCTTTCCATTACCATTTAATTTTAATTATTTCTACATTAGTTTTTTCAATTTAAATTTATTTAATGTGTATTCTCTTTAATATACACTTCAATTAAGTATATCAGAGTTCATCTCTGTATATCTAAGGTTTATATTAAAGAAAATACATGCATCAAATAAGTATACTCCTATGCCTATCCTATAGCTTTTATAACCATTAAAATTAAAATCGCTCAAATTTATCTTCATCACCACAGTGATAAATATTAATCAAAATATAAATATGTATCAATAATTTCTCAGAAAATAGTTAAATGTACAAATTGATATACCTTTTGTATTTGAGAACATTCCAATTCAATATGTATATAATTAGACAATCAGTAAATCAGCTTAATGACAACATTGTTTCTTTTTATTTGAATGAACTTTTTATCTTCTGAGAATCATTATCCTTAATAATAGCCTGTATAGTTTAATACTTTCATTGGGTTAATTTGGATATTGACTAGTGATAAAATAATAAAAAATAAGTGATGGGTTAATGAATTTGTGAGTTGAAAGAAATCATTAAATTTTTTTGTGTAATTAGATTTAAGAATAAAAATGTAACTGAATTAAATTATTAAGAATTTAATTTTAATTAAAGTTTATTAAAAAGCTAATATATGCAAAAATGTGTATTAAAATTTTTTAAGTATTCGGTTGCCGAATACCGAATATTCGGCGTACACTTTGACCGAAGCTTCGGTATTCGGCAAAATTGCTGATTCGGTCAATCCCTACTTAAAATTCATATAAATCTCTTTTTTTTATTATTTTGTTTGTATAAATTACTTTAAACATGGTAACTAATGTTTAAGATACTGATAGATATATATTATAAGTTTTTAAAAGTAATAAGTTGCATTTTTAGAAAAGGCGATACTCTTCGTTTTATGAATTTGAATTTTTATGAGCGAATGTTGTTATTCATCGTCAAATGTTTATAAAATTGAATTATGGCAGTCTATTCATTCAAGGAATGCAGTAATTCCCTCAGAAACAAAATTATCATGAATGTAAATGATGTTACATCAAATATAAAGACAATAATAGAAAGAAAAAAAAATCTGGATACATGGAACTTTTTAAAAATAATGCTTAAAATTCATATAAATCTCTTTTTTTTATTATTTTGTTTGTATAAATTACTTTAAACATGGTAACTAATGTTTAAGATACTGATAGAGATATATATTATAAGTTTTTAAAAGTAATAAGTTGCATTTTTAGAAAAGGCGATACTCTTCGTTTTATGAATTTGAATTTTTATGAGCGAATGTTGTTATTCATCGTCAAATGTTTATAAAATTGAATTATGGTACTCTATTCATTCAAGGAATGCAGTAATTCCCTCAGAAAACAAAATTATCATGAATGTAAATGATGTTACATCAAATACAAAGACAATAATAGAAAGAAAAAAAAATCTGGATAAATGCAACTTTTTAAAAACAATGCTTAAAATTCATATAAATCTCTTTTTTTTATTATTTTGTTTGTATAAATTACTTTAAACATGGTAACTAATGTTTAAGAGACTGATAGAGATATATATTATAAGTTTTTAAAAGTAATAAGTTGCATTTTTAGAAAAGGCGATACTCTTCGTTTTATGAATTTGAATTTTTATGAGCGAATGTTGTTATTCATCGTCAAATGTTTATAAAATTGAATTATGGCACTCTATTCATTCAGGGAATGCAGTAATTCCCTCAGAAAACAAAATTATCATGAATGTAAATGATGTTACATCAAAAATAAAGACAATAGAAAAAAAAAAAATCTGGATACATGTAACTTTTTCAAAACAATGCTTAAAATTCATATAAATCTCTTTTTTTTATTATTTTGTTTGTATAAATTACTTTAAACATGGTAACTAATGTTTAAGATACTGATAGAGATATATATTATAAGTTTTTAAAAGTAATAAGTTGCATTTTTAGAAAAGGCGATACTCTTCGTTTTATGAATTTGAATTTTTATGAGAGAATGTGATTATTTATGGTCAAATGTTTATAAAATTGAATAAGGCACTCTATTCATTCAAGGAATGCAGTAACTCCCTCACAAAACAAAATTATCATGAATGTAAATGATGTTACATCAAATATAAAGACAATAAGAGAAAAAAAAAATCTGGATACATGTAACTTTTTCAAAACAATGCTTAAAATTCATATAAATCTCTTTTTTTTATTATTTTGTTTGTATAAATTACTTTAAACATGGTAACTAATGTTTAAGATACTGATAGAGATATATATTATAAGTTTTTAAAAGCAATAAGTTGCATTTTTAGAAAAAGCGATACTCTTCGTTTTATGAATTTGAATTTTTATGAGAGAGAATGTTATTATTCATCGTCAAATGTTTATAAAATTGAATTAAGGCACTCTATTCATTCAAGGAATGCAGTAATTCCCTCACAAAACAAAATTATCATGAATGTAAATGATGTTACATCAAATATAAAGACAATAATAGAAAAAAAAAAAAATCTGGATACATGTAACTTTTTCAAAACAATGCTTAAAATTCATATAAATCTCTTTTTCTTATTATTTTGTTTGTATAAATTACTTTAAACATGGTAACTAATGTTTAAGATACTGATAGAGATATATATTATAAGTTTTTAAAAGTAATAAGTTGCATTTTTAGAAAAGGCGATACTCTTCGTTTTATGAATTTGAATTTTTATGAGCGAATGTTGTTATTCATCGTCAAATGTTTATAAAATTGAATTATGGCACTCTATTCATTCAAGGAATGCAGTAATTCCCTCAGAAAAAAAAAATCATGAATGTAAATGATGTTACATCAAATATAAAGACAATAATAGAAAAAAAAAATCTGGATACATGTAACTTTTTCAAAACAATGCTTAAAATTCATATAAATCTCTTTTTCTTATTATTTTGTTTGTATAAATTACTTTAAACATGGTAACTAATGTTTAAGATACTGATAGATATATATTATAAGTTTTTAAAAGTAATAAGTTGCATTTTTAGAAAAGGCGATACTCTTCGTTTTATGAATTTGAATTTTTATGAGCGAATGTTGTTATTCATCGTCAAATGTTTATAAAATTGAATTATGGCACTCTATTCATTCAAGGAATGCAGTAATTCCCTCAGAAACAAAATTATCATGAATGTAAATGATGTTACATCAAATATAAAGACAATAATAGAAAGAAAAAAAAATCTGGATACATGTAACTTTTTCAAAACAATGCTTAAAATTCATATAAATCTCTTTTTTTTATTATTTTGTTTGTATAAATTGCTTTAAACATGGTAACTAATGTTTAAGATACTGATAGAGATATATATTATAAGTTTTTAAAAGTAATAAGTTGCATTTTTAGAAAAGGCGATACTCTTCGTTTTATGAATTTGAATTTTTATGAGAGAATGTGATTATTTATGGTCAAATGTTTATAAAATTGAATAAGGCACTCTATTCATTCAAGGAATGCAGTAACTCCCTCACAAAACAAAATTATCATGAATGTAAATGATGTTACATCAAATATAAAGACAATAATAGAAAGAAAAAAAAATCTGGATACATGCAACTTTTTAAAAACAATGCTTAAAATTCCTATAAATCTCTTTTTTTTATTATTTTGTTTGTATAAATTACTTTAAACATGGTAACTAATGTTTAAGATACTGATAGATATATATTATAAGTTTTTAAAAGTAATAAGTTGCATTTTTAGAAAAGGCGATACTCTTCGTTTTATGAATTTGAATTTTTATGAGCGAATGTTGTTATTCATCGTCAAATGTTTATAAAATTGAATTATGGCACTCTATTCATTCAAGGAATGCAGTAATTCCCTCAGAAACAAAATTATCATGAATGTAAATGATGTTACATCAAATATAAAGACAATAATAGAAAGAAAAAAAAATCTGGATACATGGAACTTTTTAGCTTAAAATTCATATAAATCTCTTTTTTTTATTATTTTGTTTGTATAAATTACTTTAAACATGGTAACTAATGTTTAAGAGACTGATAGAGATATATATTATAAGTTTTTAAAAGTAATAAGTTGCATTTTTAGAAAAGGCGATACTCTTCGTTTTATGAATTTGAATTTTTATGAGCGAATGTTGTTATTCATCGTCAAATGTTTATAAAATTGAATTATGGCACTCTATTCATTCAGGGAATGCAGTAATTCCCTCAGAAAACAAAATTATCATGAATGTAAATGATGTTACATCAAATATAAAGACAATAATAGAAAAAAAAAAATCTGGATACATGTAACTTTTTCAAAACAATGCTTAAAATTCATATAAATCTCTTTTTTTTTATTATTTTGTTTGTATAAATTACTTTAAACATGGTAACTAATGTTTAAGATACTGATAGAGATATATATTATAAGTTTTTAAAAGTAAAAAGTTGCATGTTTAGAAAAGGCGATACTCTTCGTTTTATGAATTTGAATTTTTATGAGAGAATGTTATTATTCATGATCAAATGTTTATAAAATTGAGTTAAGACACTCTATTCATTCAAGGAATGCACTATTTCACTCACAAAATAGAATTTATACCACACATTAAAACAATAATTCAAACGGATTTCGCTTCGGATATAATGCAGATCGGAAATACTTTAGGCTTAAGCAAAATATTCAGCATTTGCCGGTAAAAGAAATACGTTGATACGAAATTTTGTTTACGAGAGTTACAGTAAAACATTATTATGTGTATAACAGTAAAATAAACAATCACTAGTGCACTTACTTCGAGTATTTCATGGATTGACATGGCGAAAAACTAAACCTGGATACCAGTATCCACGTTTCTGCTTGAGATATCCAAGTTTTGATTCGGCATCGGCAGAGCGGAAGACGCCATTAAAGGTTATCTATTGTTGCCACTCAACGATAACAAATGTTGAACCATAATTTCGGATATAGTGCATCCGACATGTAACTATGGCGTGGATACAAATGAAACGGTTTCACGCTGTAACAGTTACGCGTCACAAATCTGAAATTTGCAACAGGCACGAAAAAAGCGATACAAAAGTAACACTTGTGACCGTCACAAATGAAGATAGTACTGTAACAAAGTTGTTACAGAGTATCGATTATTTTTAACGATACGCTCATTTCATTGGCTAGTAACCAGCCGTCATACGTAAACAAACTCGTAGAACCGTCGTGAGCATTTTTTATTTTGCCGTCTATGTACTCAAGAAACATTATTTTTCATTTTATCTGCTAAAATTAGTGAGGTAAGCCCTGAATAATTATTATTATTGCGATTAAAATAATGTATCTAGTATTTTGTAGGCTCTTGTGTCTGCAGTTGTTTAACGAATTATTTGTTTGCATGCCTATTTCTGAATATTGCAATAAAATAATATATTGAAAAAATAGTTTTTTTGTTTAGAAATATAGCGTAACGGTTGCTTAAAAAGATTTCATTTGTGTAAATGTGATTAAAATCTGAAAATGTTGAAGAGTTTGTTTGTTTAAAAATATATAAAGATTATAGTTATAACTATCTTGTCTGCAGTGATAACTAGAAATTTCTGATTGCAGAGTTGTATCTAACATTTAAAAGATTTTAATATTGTATGAATGCTTTCACCAATTGGGAAAGTAACTGCCTTTTTAATTATTTTCAGTAGGCTTAATTATGAATTTTTTTAAATACAGATTTCATAAACTAAATAAATTTATTTATTACACTGATGCTATTTTCCATCCTGAATATACCTTTACTTCACATTATATGTGTCTGTGATCACATTTAAAAATATTGTTTTGACATTTAAAATGCTGCAGTTAATAGTACAAATTATATTATTATTGTTTCAATACAAGAGTAATTTATGTTCATATATTCCTAATGAAATTTTTTATTGCTACACATATGTGCTTTTTACATATATTGTTTGTATCAAAACTTTTTTTTTTCTAAAACAAACATGACTCGAAAAAAAATTGACATTTTGACAGTCTGTGTTTGAATGTATTTATTAATCTATTTTTAACAAGATCCTTTGTGTATAAAAAAGCTTGGCAAAAGCCACTTACGGAACTACCTAAACTTTTAAAAAATGTAGTAGTTTTTAGGAATATAAAGGTTAGGAAATTTTATGATTACATTGGACAATAATAATCGTGCAGTTTAGTCTGAAAGTTGCGAATTTTAATTTGAAGCTGTTAAGCTTGTCAGTTCTAAAAGATATAAAACTGAGTAAATGTGCTAAATTATTTTGATTTGTTAATCATTATCAGGTTATCAAATGTAAAGTTAAAACAGTAAATTTATTCATAACTTTTTGTAATCCGTAAATATATCACTCTCTTATGAACCATTTCATTTTAATTTAGTTGTTAAAGATAATTCTTACTAATTTTGGAATATTTCTAATATAGAATGCCTTGCAGACAGCAGTATAAAGTAAAAATATTTACTGAAAATAGAACTTTTTAAAGCTGTTATCTAAAAATGTACCATCAAAATATCTTTTTCTAATTCTAAATGAACTCAGTATCAAGATATTAACTTATAATGAAGTGTAATGAAACTACATGAAGATATCTGTGATCTGCAAATTATGAAGCCTACTTTTAGAAGTCGAGGAACTGAAGTCGTCTATTGGGATTTTTATAACAGCTGGATGCATTATCAGGCAGAAGTTTCTTTTGATATTCTGTCTGTAAATGTAACCTGCTAGTTCTGCGATGTCTTCCATGCCAAGAAATCTCTTGCTGCAACTCTCGTTTTGTTTACAGGTTTCTGTCAGTAGACGTTTCATTCACAATTAAGTTAATATGTTGATATTAAGTTAATTTGGGATTTTGAAAGTTATTTTATTCTTACTTTTTTTAGATAACAGTAATAAAATTTTCGTTGTTTTCTTGTAAATATTTTTATTTTATACCTTTGTCTCAAAGTGTTATATATTAGAAATGCACATGCTGTCAGACTATAGGGACCTTGGCGAGAAAGGGAAATTTCTCATGCATATTTTCTGGTGACCTATTCCTTATTTTTTTATACACATTAATTTCTTTTTTATATTTATGCAACTAATCTAATACAAAGAAGCTATTTACCTCTTTTTATATACAAACAGAAGTATTTTGTATATAAAAACAGTAATATATATGTATCAGTGGCGTGGCGTGAAAATTTTTGGTGGTCATCGCAATTATTTAAGTTTGTGGTGAAAAATTATTAACTCTAAAATTCAATGGTTGAATGTTCAAAAAAGAAACTTTAAATCTTACCTTCACTTATACATGAACTCCAAATGTTCTGCTAAAACTGGATCGTAGAGTTTTAAAAGCTTATTAAGAGTTTTAAAATATTGCTTGGTCATCGCCGCATCCAGCGATGACCGGACGCCACGCCACTGATATGTATATAAACAAGAATAAAAGTTCATCTGGTTTGTTTTCATAGGTGTTTATTGACCAATAAATTTCACTTTCTGAAGCCCAAACTGCACTAAGCTTTTTAAAACAATGGTAGAAAAATACTGAAATACATTATTAATTTATCTGTAACAAGTAAATTAAAGTGAATTTACAATTCAAGAATTTAATATTTTCATTGGTTAATAAATAAAGTAGTACCTACATAGTGTGAATTAGCGATGCATTGAATAGTGATTTTGGCCAAATACCAAATATTCGGCCCACAGGTAAACCGAATACCAATATTCGACTAACCGAATAGTGACTAATAGGCCGAATACTAGGGATGTAACGAATAGTGATTTGGCCAAATACTGACTTTAAAAATAAATTATTTTAATTTTTTTTTTCAATTTAAAATCAAAAATTAAATTAAGGACTAATTGAAATTAATTTTTTGTTTGAGTGTTCAAAAATCATAACAGCTGAATGTATTTTTTTGTAAAATTTTAAATACTTTGATACCAATAAGATAAGATATGACTTTCAAAAATGTAATTCATAATTTTTTATTTAATCCATAGACAGTTCTAGTAATTTATATATATTTTTATCTAATATATAATTATATATATTTTAGTAAAATCATTTCACCCCCCCCCACCCCCCCCAAAAATAAGAACTTGCATGTGTCCTATGTCTTTTTATATCATTTCTCATTCAACTCAAACTTAGTAAATTTACATTCTATATGTAAAGAAACAGGTTGTTTTCTTAAAATATAATTATTCATTCCATTTAAATATAATTACTCTTTTCTGCTACTAAAATATACTTTTCTCTTTTCTTTCTCCCAAAATTAACAAGCCCCTCATAATACTTCCTCCACCCCATATTTCACAGTGAGATGCCTCCTGAAATTTATGTAATATAGTTATTTATAAGTTGTCATGAAGCTTTAAATTCTATTGCAAGAATTGCATTGAGGGGTGAAAAAAAAGTATTTAACGGTAATTAAAGTTCTTTTAACAAAGCTGTTTAAGTATGATAATTAAATTGGGAGATTGCTATGGCAGTGATGACTTAGATTCTAATCTGTAAAAATAAATCGAGTTGGCTGTCCATAACTTTGGTAGATTTCTTAGTATGTAATGTAAATACCAACCAGTTCTCCTTGAAAAGACTTCCACCGAGAGATATCTCATGTGTAGGTCTATATTCTTGATGGATAGATCTTAAACAAATTCAACACCAGCAATACAGTAGATTTTGAAGTTATGTATGCATATATTTATTCTTGTTCCATGGAATATATATTTTTAAAATATGGATAAGACAAACTACTTTTAACACAAGCAAAAAAAAAAATAAATAAATAAATAAAAATTACCCGTGAGTGTTCACATTAACAAGATTCGACTGTATTACTATTTGTGCTGTCTTAGAATTCGCAACAATAGTTAAAATGATCATCTTGAATGTGACATAATTTCTGCCATTTACTGCTTTTAACGCATATTAATGAATTTAATATTTTAATGTTTTTTCTGTTTATAAGTCACATGTAAATAATTTTTTAATTGAAAGGAAATACTATTCTTTTTGATGTTTTTACAATTCCCAACAATTTAAAATAATTATTTTTTTCTTCTGTACACTGCAAATTTGTAATGTATATCCTTAAAAAAATAGTTAAATTCATGTATAGTTTTTGCTTCTATAAACTTTTGGTAATTTTCTGTTAGCCAGTTTATGTATATGTATGTATATAACACTGGTGCTCAGCTAACAGAATTTTATTATGCTTTAAATTTTTATCATTTATTTTTTATTTTATTATAATTATATACGTTAAATTCAGTAATACATAAATAATATGACTCCATCTTAAATAGGACCTAATCACCTTGGCAACCTAGAATCATTACCTATCATAGGGTATCATTGAATTAATATGTATGATAGAATTTAATACGAGACTTTCATTAATATCTTTTTATAGTTTTGATTCGATTTTTATAAAATTTGAAAGGACACGACAAAATTCTGCAACGATTATAGGTATTTATTAAATTTCAAACCATTCACTGGGGTAGTTTTTGCAACGTTATATGCAGACAGAGACGGGAGGGATCAGACGACAACTATAAGTGCTACATATTTATATAACTATGAACACTACTAAAAGGGAAAATGGTTACTATTACAACACTATTTCGGGTACTTTGGCTTCCAAAAATAACAGAAATTTACAATTTTTGTTTATATCTGGTTAGAGATTTGCATCGGCCGAAATTGCCAAGGCGCGAACCCTTAAAAGTTCGAGCTTGCCCATATATATTTTTGCAGTTCACGCACCGGCCGGTCTTATATTCAAAATTTTATTTATTCATGTACAGAAAAAAAAGTTCCGCCTTCAAAATTACGTATTATATTCTATTTCACATCATTTTAATGCTATTTTGATCAGAATGAAGTGAAAACAGAAATCGTGTTTTTCTGTTCTAGTAATATTTGCAAATTTATGTCGGTGTGGCATTGATATGGCACCACTCAAGAGACTGAACAATGAATTTGCTTTCAGTTCGATTTTCTTTTGTGACAGTAAAATAATTTTTAACTGGATGTAATTTATTTTTTCTTAAAAAAAAAAAAAAAAAATATCTAACCTGAAAAGAATATCTTTAGCCAACAAGCATCAACTTGAGGTTTTTTGTCTTCTATTGCTTACGACTATAAAAATCACGTTAGTGATTTTTCTATTTATTTTGTATCATGAATGCTACCCATGCTAAAGCATTATGGCTCTGCTTTACACATTTACAAAGTCACTTTCATTTGCAAGTAGATATAATTGTCATATATTGTTATTCTGATAGAAAGCAATCGAGCAGTGTTTCCCGTTTTTCTATAATTTTTGTAAATATCATTCATTTTTTTCATAAAAGTGCATAGCTGCAAACTATCCCTTTTTTGTGTTAAGTCAATTTTCGAATCCTAATCCTTATCATATTTAAACGTAGAATTAGCAAAAAAACACAATTAACATTATAATTAATCAAAGATTACTATTCGGAATGAGAGATAACTAAAAAGTGGAATAGTTGAAAGCTAAGTATATGCTGATAGATATATTTAAATTTTTTATTTTGCTAGAGAAAAAAAAACTGCTTTAAATTTTGCAAATAATGTACAAAACATAAATATGCAGATTGGAGTGACAGGGGAGGAGGCGTGAACGGTACAGCTGTCAGCACCGGTATCACAGAATATTGGGGCTCTGGTACTTTTTTTTAAATAGAAGTTAAGCCCTGCACCCCGGTTATAGCCGCTGAAAATTGTTCCTATTTTATCGGCATAGTTTGATATTTTCAAATTTGTTAAATTGGGCCGGTCAGCTTGCTTAACTCTTTTATCAGTCCAGTCTCACCCATTAACAAAAATTGCCTTTATTCTGCTGACCTGGCCCGTTTGAAAAAATTGCCTTCATTTTCCAGGCCTTGGGTCCTTGCAGACCTCTCTACCTTGGTTTTCGCAAACCCAAAAAATCAGAGGAAAAGTACTTGTATTCTAAATGTAAAATATCTACTAGATTATTCAATTAAAAACGGTTTTCATCTACTCTGTAAAACTGCACATCCTTAACATAGGTAGACTGGTATAGTCCAAAAATAACAATAATAATTCATTTTATAGATATAAAATTACATGTAATAGGTTTAATTTCACTTCAAACTGTCCAACAAAAAAAAGTTGGAGTTGCTTGTTTTTTAGCGACTCTGCCTCTTTTGCTCAAAAATGGATCCGACCGACTCCGCAGCTCTGCTAAAAAGGCAAAATTTTATATTGTAATATTTGCTCATAAAAATGTTTGATAATAAATAGTCTTCATTCTGAAGCACCAAAATGTCAGCCTAAATAATCATAGCGTACATATTTAAGGGTGATGGGCAGTAAGATCTCAAACTCCTTCCCTAATGTTAAACCTATACTTGCATAATGCATTCATATTTTTTAAATATCTCCACGGGAAATTATTATTTTTAGTAACTTCTTTTTTCTTAAACTATGCCTCTGTTTTTTGTTGTTGTTTTTTGCTATCAAAATATTTCTCGGGCAGTATCTGCATTTCTAATACTTTCTTTTTCTTTCTCTTTCATTTTGTGTGAAAATCTTTCACTTTGAGACAAAGGTATAAAATAAAAATATTTACAGGAAAACAAAGAACATTTTATTACTGTTGTTATCCAAAAAAGTAAGAATAAAATAACTTTCAAAATCCCAAATGAACTTAATATCAACATATTAACTTATTGTGAATGAAACGTCTACTGACACAAACCTGTAAACAAAACGAGAGTTGCAGCAAGAGATTTCTTGGCATGGAAGACATCGTAGAACTAGCAGGTTACATTTACAGACAGAATATCAAAAAAAACTTCTGCCTGATAATGCATCCAGCTGTTATAAAAATCCCAATAGAAGACTTCAGTTCCTCGACTTCTAAAAGTAGGCTTCACGGTTCACAGACCAGCGATAACTTCATGAGGTTTCATTATAAGTTAACATCTTGATACCAAGTTCATTTAGAATTAACAAGATATTTAATTGTACAGTTTTAAACAGTTTGTTGTTTTCCGTAAATAAAAAAATGAAAATTTCACTTTTATTAAATACGCGAGAATACACTTTTACTTATTTACAAAAAATTTTTCTTGTGGTGTCGTTCAATTATTTCAACATTTTATGAATACAAGTACCTTGCCCCTGAAAGGGTTAAAGCTTTGACTAAGCCCCTAAAAGTTTGTTTATAAAATTTTGTTGAGAAACACCATCATAGAGATTTTAAAGTTATTGGTGGGACTCAACCAGCAGTGTAGCTGTTATACCTGTTAAAATAGAAACTGAATAACCCTTGCTTCAAAAAGTTGTATATTTCTTTGAATTTTCTTTTCCAAAGGATCTGTGGTCATCAACAAAAGAAAGGGGAGTCTCAATAAAAGAAAAAAGGGCAGTGATAAACATATTAGAGATCTCCTCCGCAGACCTATGACCTTTCGCTGAGCAACAGAAGACTGCCACATCAAAGGCACTGCTGTTGTAGCAGGGAGTAGTCTGTTCGTAGCTACTATTCTAATACTTTTATCTTTCTAGGAAAGAAATTCAGCTGAAAATTGTAAGTAGATGTTTTAATACTTCTTGTGGATATGTGAAATATTTGTGTATTTCGAGTTGTGTTATTGAACAATAATTTCCTTAACCCTCCTGTTCACATTGTGATCAAAACAAATATTGATCATAAAACTGCATTGTGTTAAAATTCATGACACAAAAGAATTTCAAATTTAATTGCTACTATATCAGGGTTAAATCTATAATTATTTAAACTTTGGTTTTTAGCATTTCAGTTTTTAAACATACATAAAATATGGAATACAAATAAATATATTAATTTAAAAAGGAAAAAAAAAAATAGTTTCAGCATTTCAGTTTTTATAAGTACATAAAATATGGAGTACAAATATATTAATGTAAATAGGAGGAAAAAATCATATTTCTGGTACCTTTTTTAGTCATGTGGATTTAAAAACAACAGGAAAGTTTTGTAACATGACAAATAATAATATTAATAATAAAAAAAACTGATATTCTTCATTCAATAAATAGGACAACATTAATAAAGCATGAATGATTTCATATTTGCTTTAAAACTTGTGTTTATAAGCCTTATTTTATTAATATAAGTGTATGTATACAATAAAATTCCTAAACCAGATTAGCCATATCTATGTAACCAGGAGTGTAAAATTCTAGGTACCAATGGTTGCCACTTGTAAATTTTTAGTATTGTTTGCCCAATAACTAATAAGATAGCTGATAAAATTTAGTGGAAGAATACTTAAGAATTTGGTAAGAATCTGTCCATTGGTGCTAAGTTTTTACACCAATTCTTTATTTATGAAATTGTTTCCGAAAATTATATTTCTATATTGTTCAAGGACATTAGAAAGTGTTTCACTTTGTATATTCTATGTATCGAAATTTTTGTTTATGTGTCAAAGTTGATTTTCTTATTTTTGTAAAAAGTGTCCCATTCCTCCCCACTCTACCCTACATATATTTTGCTCTTTTAAAATCTACATAAACTGACAACAAAAATTTTGAATACTTATGAACATACTAATTAAAGTCCGATATGTTATCCATTCCATTATTATATAGTAAGCAATATTCTCCCAATCATAATACAGATAACGTGCATCCCACATAAATAAGGGCATTAATTAAATATATATGTACAAACTCTATGCATATAATACTGTTAAACTATTTCTATTTAATCTAGTGCTCGCGATTATACGTATAAAACGTATACAGAGAAAACCGTTTAATATATATATATCCTTGAACTTACATAAATCTCTAAAGGATAACTTTTATTTTCATCTAACAAAACGAAAGGTCTGATTTCTTTGATCAGATCTCTCGCCGCATTTTTCGTTACTTTGTATGTTGAGATGAAATTTCTTTCATTTATTGAAAAAGGATCTTCCCGATCCTTTATTCTTTGCCTTTGTATTTGATTTCTTCGCCGGCGTCGAACAACCAAAATCTCCGCCATCTTGAATAATGAGTACTTGTTACGGTCTTGTGACAGCTTGCTGCGGATTTCACGCTGTTGCAAATTTTTATGACAACAATCACAACTTTGTGACGGCAGAAGCTGGAAGGCGTTTCATTTGTATCCCGTTTAGTAGGATTTGTTACTGTGACTCGAGTTGTTACGGGAAGCGTTTCATTTGTATCCACGCCTATCTTTTCCAGACATTTTTACTTGAACGAAAAACATGGTGAAACCTCCTCCTTAATCCAGTTTTCTGGAGAAAAGTTAAACCTTTATTTTTAACAGTGTAGATGTCTATGAAAGTTACAGCTGTAGTAAAGCTAGAGATCCTACCTACACAACTTCCAGGTTGTGTAATATTTAAACCGAGCTTCTGACAATAAAATAGCCAATGAAACATCATCTTCATTTTGAAAGATCTATCCAATGATATGCCACTCAGTAGGGTGCTTAAAAATTTTTTTCGTCTCTACCGCCATTATGTATTTTACGGCCGCCATTTTGAATTTATAAAAACAACCTATAAAATAACCTAGCCTATAACCATCAGATGGTTAAGGCGAATCGATAAAGACCTCATTCACTAAAATCCATCCAGCCATTGGGATTTTTCGAGGGTATAAAGAAATCCACATACCCAGATACGCGTGAAACACATAACTTTTCTTGGCAGTCGGGTAATAACAGTCAAACAATCCTAAAAGATTATACCTAAATATTTTTCAGAACGTTTAAGATTAAATTAATATATTTCTTGTGTTGATTAGCTGTCAGTTTTATTTCGAGAAATCCACAGATTTATTTTACAGAGAAACTAACAGTTTTTTTAATATTACAAGCAAATTTTTTTTTTTTTTAAGAAAAGAAAGGTAAAGAAATTTTATAAACTCTTCGTAAACTTTATGACATATTACGAAATTTTTTGAAATTGAGTGAAAATTCTCTTAGGGTTTCGTTCTTCTAACGAAACCCTTATAGTCTTAGCTTCTCTGTCTGTCTGGCCGTCCGCCCGTCTCAGCCTCGCACTCGGAAACTATTTAAGTTAGACTTTTTTTTTCTTTTTTACATAGAGCTGAATAACCCCTGTCATGCACAAAATCATAAAATTTTGAAAAAGTCTTATATTATTTTAATTAAATAAGTTCGTTTCTTTTCGATTTCAAAACATAGTCTTAATATCAGCATATATAGCTGAGTGTCTATAGTGTAGTGGTAGAGCATTCGTCTCCCATGCAGACGAGTATGGGTTCGAATTTCTCAGGCGGAGCTTTAATGCATTTTGATTATATTATTATTACACTTTTTTTTCAGATGAATTTAATTAAAATAATTTTTTTTTTGTCATTTTAAAGGTTTATTTTATTTTTTTGCGCAGCTGTAATTTTTAAAATATCTTTTTTTTTTTTTTTTTTTTTTCTTTCAGACACAGAAAATCTGGAATTTCAATCTAGAACCAATACTTTTTTTTATTTACTGCTGCTATCATCAACTGGCCATTTTTAAAAATAATAGGACAACTTTTTTCATCGCATCATTAGAAGAATTATTCAGAAATTGAAAGTTTTATTTTTCTTTTTCATTTCGAATTTAATAAATGTTAACATCCGTATTTGGCGCCATCTAGTGAGTGTTTGGAAAGTCAAACAAGTAATATGGATTTTTTGGGAATTATTTGAGCATTTTAAATAGGCTTTAAACAATTTTTTGTTTCTAAAAATTTTATATTTTATTTATACCCGCGCTAATTTTTTTAAATTGGTGAATTTAAAAATATTCGGATTTTTTAATTTCATTTAAATAACTTTTCTTGAATATTTTTAATTTGATTTAAAAATATTTATCTAATTGTTTTAAAATTAAATGTAATGATGCTGCCATTTTTGTAATGATTTAATAATTCTAAATTAACAATTTTGATTTATTAAATTAAGGATAAAGTGTTTTAAAAGATATATTAAACGAAACCCTCTCTGTGAGATCCCACTTATTCACTTGTGGGTTTTTTTTTTTTTCCGTTTTTGTAATGCTGTTTTACACCAAGCAGAACCCAAATTTTCGTTCATAACTTTAACAACTTATACGCTACTAACGCGAAGACGTTCAGAAGGTAGTTTTAAAAAAATGGCAGTGTTCTGTTCATATTTATCATTTGCATTTTAATATTTTTAAATGATTTTTTTTTTTCATAGGATATCTAAGGTCTATGTCTAACCGGGTAATTTCGTGCTTTTTCAATTTTGGTTGCAGTTTAATATGTTTTCCCCCAGGACACTGTCCCTTTTAAAAACAGTATCGAAAATAAAAGTGTCCTCGGGAGAAAAAAAAACCCCAACGAAAATCGAAAGAGTACGAAAATTCCCCGACCTCAGATATCCTATGGAAAAAAAATCATTTAAAAATAGTTAAATGCAAACGAGACATTCGAAAAGAACTTTGTTATTAGTTTAACACTATCTTTGTCTTCACATTACCAACATAGACTCTTAACAGTGCTGAAGATATTTTAGCGAAATTTATAGCAGCGCTAACTTTGCTTTGTGTTAAATGGGATGCCACCATTGGAAATGCAATGTAATTCAAAGAGCGATGGCATTGTTAAGTGCATTGTAAATTACACTTGTCGGCACGAAAATTCTCCTTGTAAAAACAATACAGTGTGTCCGTAAAGTCATGGTGCACTTTTGACCAGTCACAGGAAATCAACGATACAAGATGGAAATGTGAAATCTTCACCAAATAAAAGAAAAACTCTCCAAGTTTCATACCTGTTCACTGCAGTTTGATGTGGCCTCTATTTGAAACAGAGAATCACAGCCGTTATTCACCCTGTTACACCAGACGTCTTTAAGAGGACTTTGTATCTGATGGGGGAAGAAAAAAGTTGAATTCCATGTTATCCTATGGGAAAAATACTTATCCTTCTTGTTCATTCAAATTTGGAAATTTCAAAAATATTTTTTTCAGCACGTAGATAGGAAGGTTCTTTATCCCTCTGTAAGCTTAAAGTATTTTAAAGATAATTATGAGTATTTTAAAATTTGTGCAAAAATTTCAAAAATTCCAAAAAGTATAAAAAGTTTTCTTTACTCGTTTGTAACTATGGAGGAATGAAGACTAAAGGAGGCGACATAAATGACGTCACTTGAAGCTGTTCCTGCCCCCCTGTTTCCGCCATGTTTGACCACGGTGAGCTGCGCTGTGAATCAGTTCTTCTCGCTGCGCAAATCAACTACGGAAAAGTCAAGTATGGCGGGCGCTGGAGATGGGGGAAAGAACCCGTTTTTTAGCTTCAACACTCACCACGGGGATAGATTGATATGTCGTCTCCTTTTAATCTTTATAGCCCCATGTTTGTAACTTATGACTGGGAAAAGATATAAATATTTGGAGCTTGCAGAGGGATAAAGAACCTTCCTATCTACGAGCTGAAAAAAAAAAAAAATACTGTTGAATTGGCGAGTTTTTTTTTTTTTTTTGTGAAGATTTCACATTTCTATCTTGTTTCGTAGATTTCCTGTAACGTAACCGGTCAAAAGTGCACCATGACTTTACGGACAAACTGCAGTTGATTCTTATAGATTTTACGTTACTAAATGAGATTATGATAAACAAATAAATATATCACGTATCCCTTTTTAGAGGATGAGACTTCCTCTAAAAATTAAATTATTTTGCGTCCTGCTAAAACATTGGAAATTGTGTAAATAATAAAATGTGCTTAGTAATATGTAAATAACCTATGTGTACATTGGCTGAGATACAGTGGCAAAAAGAATGAAAAAAAAATCCCTGCCATCTCGGCCTATAGGCGCAAGTAGATTTCGAAGTTAAGTACTAATTTCACCAAAAAAAAAACTAAATCATGATTAGAAATAAACCCACTTTAGCAATTTTATCTGGCCGCTTTTGACGAGTTTTTAATTTCATTTTTATATAAGAGCTGGTTTTATCAGAATCATGTAAGACAGTATTCAAAAAATATTCTTCCTCGCTCAACAACTCGAAATTTTCTGACACATTTTCAGATTCATTTCTAAAAGGAAAAACATGAAACTTGCTGACGGGATTTTTTAAGAGATATGTTTTTATTTTTAGTTCAGTTAATTAGAAGTTGATTTATAAACAATTATTTTCTCAGTAGGACCATATTTTCAGTTTCCAACACAATCACTTCGAGAAATTCGGTTCAAAATGTCCACTTTGACATCATTTTTTAAAATATATTCTGCCTCTATTAAAAAATCGACCATTACGGTACATTATATAGTTTCTGAATAAGAGAACCTGCCAATTGTATGCGTTTGAGAGCAAAAATGAATTTAAAAATGAGTCAGAAAATAAGCCGTTTGGATTTGAGTACACCCTTAATACGATATTTTTTTCTTCAACCTCTATGTGTTTTTAATTTGTTTTCGCTATAAGAATTGGTCCTATCAAAAACTTGAAATTATAAAAGTTGTAGACAATATTAAGAAGATACATAATAAATTCATGCGGATTTGATATCTTGTGAATTGACGAAGTTATGGATTTTTTTCTTCTTCAACCCCCCCCCCCCCCCCCTTTTTTGTTTTCTTTTTTTTTTTTTTTTTTTTTTTTTTCGTGTGTTTTAAGAATTGGTCCTATCAAAAATTTGTCAATACAGAAGTTGTAGATAATATTAAGACAATTTATAATACATTTAATTGAATTTGATATTTTGTGAATTGAGGAAGTTATGAATTTTTTTTCTCCCTAAAACCCTATTTTTTTTTTTTTTTTTTTTTTTTTTTTTTTTTTTTTGCCTCTTGAGCTCATTTTTAATTTTATCAGAAATCTGTCATACATAAATTTTTGGCCCATTTTTTAGAAGTAATAATAACTTTAAACTGAGTCGATATGTATTACAATTAAGAAGTTATGGGGTTTTTTCGTTTTCCACAAACCCCCTCCCTATTTCCATATATATATGAAGATCTGCAAAAATTTTTCCGAAATTTTTCAATAGGTAGTATTTCGTACGAAGTCTACCTAAAATATTAGCGAAATAGTATTGGACACTGAGGAACGGGGAGGGGGGGGGGGCGTCGAAAGAAAATACTCAAGACAAAAATCAACAAAATGGCGTTTTATTGTTTTTATTTATTGGTTATCTAAGACAGTCAAATTACTTTTTGCATGCTTTCAATTTCATCTGGCATTATAAATGTGCATAATAATGCTTCATTATTCTTTATTATATAAAACTCCTTCTTTTAAAAATTATAAGTGCTTGTGCCATTTGGATATCATATTTATAATTGGGAATGTCAAATCTATATAGTTCATGTGCATTTTTTGCAGGAAAACAACATTTTAAATTTTTCTGACGATCAGTATTATAGAAGGCCCTGCCCAGTATTGCTTCAAGGCGCATTGTTGGTGTTTCCAATATGTGTGTTGATCTCCAAGTTGTGGCATTTCAGGCAAAATAAAGTAAGTATGTTGAAAATATCATTACAATATTTCCATTATTGTTAACACGTTGGCTCTACGAGTATACTCGTAGATTTAATATTCGTGGCTTTAATTTATTACTTTCTCACCATTATTTTAAAATAAAAATAAAATTGCCTCATTTATTGGCAGAAATTTCGCTGTATTAGTAAAGGGAAATTTACCTTTCAGAATTTGTGGTGGCAAACGACTTTCAAGAAGAAATTTGAAAATTCTTACTTTTTGTGGCAGTGAACGTGTTAAGCGTATAAATGAAATTTTGCATTTGGCTTCAAATGAGACACAATGTACATACACTGGTTTATAAAACATAAGGACCACTGTTATTTTCAACGATTACAGTTAGAAATAGATCCGCAGCAGAACGTGTAATTTAGCATGAATGCGGGATGTACCCTGTTTTGTGAAACTTATGCAAATTTTGTACTTCTGCTTTTGTCGATCACGTGACAGCAGAGATAAGAGAATTTAGGCATTGGCGGATGCTGTGAGTTGTTATTAGATGTAAAAATTGAAGAAGATGGAGTGAAGCTTGGACATTGAAATTTTGAACATGTCTTCAAGGCATCATTTAGATGATATTACTCGTGGTAGAATAATCGGAAATCTGGAAGGACGCATCTTGCCCGTGAATTTAACATCGTTCACAGTATTGTTTCTAGGCTATGGGCGGCATTCCAAAAGAGTGGAATATGTACTAGGCGCACGGGAGAAGGTCGTCCTATCAGTACCATGTCCCAAGAACATCGTTATATGGTTATTTCCGCATACAGGAACCGAAGCAGCACAGCTGGTCATTTAGCAAATATATTTTGTGCTGCCACAGGAGCTAAAATATCGCAGAAAACTGTTGCAAGACGTTTGAAAAAGGATGGACTATGTCTCCGAAGACTTGTTGTGTGTCCCGCTCTCGAGACGCCAACTTAGCGCCTGTTTACAGTGGTGCCGTATGCATCGCAGTTGGACTGATGACGACTGGTTTACCGTGCTCTTCTCAGACGAGAGTAGATTCAGTCTATCGTCTGCTTGTAGACGTAAACTGATATGGCGCAAGGTAGTAGTGCTTACTGTCGCGAAAATATTCTAGGAAGTGATCAATATGCGACTTCAAGTATCATGGTGTGGGCAGGCCTCATGTTCAATGGTCGCACGGATCTCTATGAGCTTGACCAAGGGTCCATGACCGATAGACGGTACATTGAAGATGTCCTGCTTCCACATGTTCGACTTTTTTGAGGTGCTGTCGGCGAAAAGTTTCGTTTTATGGACGATAACGCACCTTGTCATCGCACACAGTCTGTACAAGATTGTCTTGAGGTAGAAGATATCCATCGCATAGACTGGTCAGCACGTTTCTCTGACCTGAATCCCATTGAAAATGTATGGGATGCCTTGGGGAGACGTATTGCTGCTCGATAATTTCCTCCCACAAACAAGGAAAACCCTCATCCGTGCAGTGAAGGAGGAATGAGGGAACTTGCTTCAACAGCTACCGAATCATGTTGCTCTGAGTATGCCATGCCGTGTTGAAAGTTGTCTCGCATTACACGGTGGCCACATCCCTTATTGATACGGTACTGACGATTGTTAATTGTGAGCATTTTGCTTTCTTTGTACAGTCATGTTTTCGAACAATATTCAAGTTTCAGAAAAATAACCTCTTGTAATACCCTGTATACATCCTTTCAACAAAATTTTTATATTAAATCCTGTGTAACATTCTGTTAATACTATCGTTTGCTCCTTGACCCACAATTCCATGTAGATTCTCATTCACGTGCACATTCCTTCTTGATCCTTAAGTTTTGTCCACCAGTGTACTTGCCAACTTTTACACCTTAGGCGTAAAATTTACACTATTTGACCCTTTTACACTTATGGTTCATATTTCGACACTTTTTTACAAAGTTTCTCCCAAGTGCCATTTCCTTCCTAAATTATGAATTACTTTCTAATTGCCCTTAATAACTAACAATGCTGAATGTAAGGGGGCATTTAGTATTTTTAAATGATTGAATCAAACTGATTACATTGTCAAAAGGGAAGATTTTTAATTTTCAATGTATGTAAAATAAAATCATGTTTTGAATATATTTCTGCTCGCACGTTCGTTAAATAGCAAAACTAAAAAAACATAAAGCAAGAGGGAGAGAGAAAAATCTTTGTACTTACTTAAATATAAATTTTAAAAAATGGGTGTCATGGATCATATATTCACTTGAAAAAAAATTAAAGTTTCGCAACTTATGAAATGGGTTTAAAAAATAGGTTTAATGTTTTACTACTTAAAAAATGATGTCTAAAGTTTAGCTATTTAAAAAAAAAAAAAAATGGTTGCATGGGTTATACGCTTACAGGGAAGAACGTTGGGACATTGTAAATATTTATTACCTGAACGGACAAAATGCCGCAGAAGCATTGTGATGGGCTATACGCCGAGGCCTGTGCATTGTAAAAGCTGCACGGGACTACGCAGATTTGAAGGTAACTGCGGTTGCACATGAGATTGATCTCGGCCTGGACGACCTTCCGTTCCTGAAAAGCCTGCTACCGAAGTCCATGAAACTATAAGTGAAGTTCTTGCAAGTGCACGCGGTGTTTCACGCGTTCTGCTGTTATCAAATTCTATGGTCCGCAAGATTATGTGCTCTGTTCTCCACATGTTTCTGTATAAGTTCCAGCGTGTACAGATGTTGCAAGCGGATGATAAGCAACAACGGCTAAATTTTGTGAATGAATTCCCCATCCGGTATGATGAGGATGACAGCTGGCCTTTACACATTCTGTGAACGGATGAGGCCCATTTCTTGTTGACTTATGTTAATGGACAACAAGCATTTCCGACGTCATACAATGGATTATAGCTAATCAGCTTCTCGATTTTCCTCACAAGCGTTCATCGAAAGCCAATCAAATACCGCAATGCTTGTGGGAAACATTGCGAGCTCCTCCTGTGCGGTTAGTCAATTCGAAGAGCTGCATGCACTGGGCAGACAATAATCCCCATTATGTGATTGCACTTCCGTTACGCGAAGGAAAAGTGACTGTGTGGTGTGGTATAACAAACACCGTCATCCTCGGCCCTTTCTCTTTTGAAGAGGCCTACAAACGCGTGCGGTAACGAGTGCTCGCTATCAAGGAATGTTGATTAATTACGTAATTCTCAATTTGCAACAGCGAAATGCTGTATCTGACATCTTCTGGATGCAAGATGGCGCTACTCAACCTGTGCTGTCCTCAGTCAAACATTTCTTAATCAACGGTTTGGTGACAGAGTTATCTCCCGCCATTTCACGTTTTCGTGGTCGTGTGAATGTTTTTTTTTTCTTCATATGATTCCTGAGCGCATATCTCAAAATATTTTAAACCGAAATTTCATTCAGTTTCTGTGAACAAACAGTATGATAGTTAGAGGCTCATATATCGGGATAGTTTTTTTTATAATCACCCTGAACTTAAATAATAAGAATTTTACTATCAAGAACTTTTAATCAGTTTCTTTTCTTGTAAGAGATCAAATTTCAGCCATAATGCAAGGCATAGAAATCTTCTGAGCTTATTTTCATTTGGTTATTTCTAATACTCAGAAAAGCTTTTGATTTTATTGTGCATAGCTGAGGAGTACCTGACACAGTTTTATTCTGACAGGTTTTTGAAATTAGACTAAGTATTCGCTAATAGGTTACTTCACTTCACGAGCGAAAACACCTCTCGCTAATGAAATTTTATAAAATATCTCGTTTGCATACGTCACTGTCCCTTGTCTTTTACGAGATATTTTATAAAATTTCATTAGCAAGCGGGTGTTTTCGTTTTTGGGTAAGTGAAGTAACCTGTTAGCGAGCTTTTTAAAATTCATTAAAAATTTTCAATGTCCCTGATTGTTAATTTTCTAAGAATGTATCTTGTGACGCTGAAATGTCTACATGTGAAAAATGTACATTACACAGAGGTTATTAATAGCGGTAGTAGTGGATCGGATGAAGAAGATGAAATGAAAATGAAGCATGTACAGGAACCATTTAGCAGTTTGGGTTCTTTGAAACTGTATTTAATAGCTCAAGATTTTGATGACACTGTTTTCACAGCTTCAGGAAAAAATTATAAAAAGGTATGGTACACCAAATCGAAGCAAAGCAAATAAACATCTATAAAATATATCTTATAATTTATCTATAAAATTTGAATGAATGAGATTATTTTTCCAATTAACATACTTGTGATTTATAATAGTACATAAAATAAAAGAATCAATTTTTATATTGTGTATTTTCTTAAAGCAACTAAAGTTTAAAATCATTTATTAAGGTAAGTGAGCGTTGTTCTCCTTATTTATAGCCATTTTTTTTTTTTACTTTTTCTGCTGTATAAAATATTCCTTTGATTATACCGACTTAACGTATAATCTCGACTTATCAAACAAAGTTACTAGTCCCGAAAGTTCGTGAAATCGGGGTACGATTGTATGTTAATTTTTCTAACATAAAAGATGAAATTCATATTAGAGAGGTAATTGCATAGGTGACTTTTTTTCATAATTGCATAAAAGTAGGCATTGATTTTCTTTCCTTTTGGGTTTCGGGTTGAAGTGTGTCAGGTTCGGATCGGTTATTGTGTCAAATTTAGCCCTTTCATGGTCAAGTAATTGTGTTTCTCTAATGTTTACTTCACACTGGAATTTTTGAAATTTTTTACTTCAAAATAAGGAAAGCAATTTTACAACTATTTCTACAAAATTTATAAAAATAAAATTTTATTAAAAGTTTCTGGTGGAATTCTGGATTAAAATTAAGTGGAATAGGATATATCTCATTACCACTCAAGGGGTTAAATGGAATTTTCCGGTTAATATCGGTTATCACTGCAAAAAAATATTTAAAAACTCTTAACCACTTTTGCAGATAATTAATTTAAAATTAACAAATAAAACAGTTTTTAAGTAACATATTATAATATTTAAAACAGTTTTTACTAGTCATGTTTATAAATGTATTTTCTTTTTTCAGGGATTTTTTATAGGCATTTTCGGTATGATTATTGTGAATTTTTTTCGTCAATTACTGATTGGCTCTGCTGAAATCCAAAGTAGAATCTCATATATGATCATAGATGCAGCACTAGATGTAAGATATTTTCTTTTATATATATATACATATATAAAATTATAATGACCAAAACCCCATTTCATTAACTTAGTGTCTATATTACTGTTATACGAATTTTGTCTAACTCTATTTCTAATTTTTTTTTCTCCCTGTGTAGATGTATTTGGCTTCGCTTAGATGTATTTGGCAAAATAATTTATAAGGGGCAAAATCAAAAAATTTTGTTATATTATAAGATGAAGGGAAAGTACAGTGAATCTCCAATCATCCGGATTAAATGCGTTCTGGACGCAATCCGGATGTGCAGCTATCTGAATAATTAGGGAAATTATTAGAGGTGGACCGAGTACTCGGTGTATACACGATGTTCGGCCCATACCGAGCAGCTGTAAAAAAATTATTTTCATTTTGTTTTAAAAGTGACAGGGAACTGTAATGCCAATGCATACTTTTATAATTTTTTACAAATAATTTCTTGGATCAAGTGAAGATAAGGTAAAATTACAAAATATGATATTCTTTATATTCAAATTTAAATTCTTAATATCAAAATTGTTGCAGCAAGCAACAATAATTTTCACTAGACAGAACGGATATATGAAACAACAATAATACGTTGAAAAATCTTTTTTTTTTTTTTTTTTTTTTTTTGTCATAAATTTTCAAATAATGCTGCTGGTTTAAAAACATTGAATCATTTTTAATTATACATTAAATTTCTTTAAAATAATGCGAATGTTTTATTAAATTTAGATTTAAAGTGAATTTTAAAAATATTCTTGCAAAAATATGTGCTGAAAATGTAGGTTTTTGAAAAGTGGCAAACTCTTGCATCCAACTAAGGATATACTGCATTTGTAACTTTTTTTTTATCTTCTGGTTATTACCTCAAAGAAGCTCAGTTCTATGTGTGCATGAGTGTTTTTTCCCCCTCCATATATACCCCTTGGTATTTAGCAGCACACAGTGTTCGGCCAAGTAGTAAATGGTCAAGGGATCGGTACCCTGCAACTCAAACAAGATACTACTCGGTACACCGCTAGCATTCATCAATAAGAGTAAAAGTAAAAATAGTTTTTTTTTAGTCAATGTTTATTTTAAAAATCACACCTTTTTTCATATCTGCAATCATGATTTTTCCCAAAAATCCTGTTATAATACATTAATTTGTTGTAGGCACCGAACTCAATTATGGAAAATTCATTGGGTTTTTTTATACGCTTAGTAGAAAGCGCGAGCTAATGCATTTATTTAAAAGTATGTAATTTTTGCTCAACAAAAATGAATTAAAAAATGTGGCAGAGAGTACCCCTTTGGGAACAGCCTTAATGCATTGTAGTGGAATTTTTGGGGGGGGGGGGGAAATCATGAATTGCAATCATGATGTTAGGCGTGATTTTCAGACATTGATTGCTTATAAAAGAGTATCTTAAAAAAAACTATATTTACTTTTATGCTTGATTTTTATTGCTTTCTAAAAATTTTCTGGTTATCAGATTTCTTCTAATTCGTACAGGCCTGGTTATTATTAAATACAGGCTGCGGCAAGTATTTGAGAGAACATATTATAGGGGAAATACCACCCTGCACATCATGGTTCATCATCATCATCATCATCATTCAATCATTATCTTTTCCTGTTACATGCAAATATGTCAAAAACTAGATTAACTAAGAAAATGAAGAGGCGTGCTGTCATTGTCACATTGGCTGAAGAACGCTCCGATTTACGTGGGTGGTTCAATAATTATTGTCCCTAATGTATATAAAATATTTGTACTGCGATGGTTGTTGTGGAATGTGCTGGCAAGATCTAGACAACTATTAAAAATTAGGTTAATGAATATCTTAATTTATCTATAAATTCCCTAACACAAGCTAACAAGAGTGTTGGGCGCACCCTTTTCTCCGAACTTACTTGATCCAAAAGAAAATCTATCTTATAGGGGCCTCTAATTATAGAGGACCTGGTGATCGTAAAAGCCTAGTTAGTTAATAGATAACCTACGGTCATTTACCTAAAAGGTTATCTTGAATAAATAAGACAATGCGTTGTGAAATGTTTAGAAGATAACTAACCTATGGCCAATTGGTTTGAAGGGAAATATATAATATAATTAAAACCACTAAATATAACTCCCCAATTTTCAGACAAACCAACCCTACAAGATAAATTTAATTATGGCTTTTACATATATGGTCTAATAATAATATTAAGCAGTCAGGTAATTTCTAAATACGTAAAATAAGTAATTAGCAAGACTTTTAACAAATAATAACAAAGAAGGGAATTAATAATAATACATCATTTATTTACACCACAGGCAAATTATATTAAGTTACAATTAAATAATTCATACTTTTACCATCCAAAATAATAACTCATAAAAAAAACCACTAATTTGGATATTAATTGAAGTTGACAAGTTCTCCTGGGCACCCTATTCCCAATTCAAAACATTTGATATTAAAACGGTACACAATAGAAAAGAGAACATCCATAACATCGTACCTTTTTCCCCATTGGGGTCACAAGATCCTTTTAGAGTTGTAGACTTGACAGTTATATATATATATCCAAAAGTTCTTTTTTTTTTGTTTGTAGAACCACAACACACATATTCGTGTTCCGTAATTTTAGTTTTATTTACACTAAATTCCACCCCGGTCTGGGCCAAAAAGCAAAAATGTTTAAATCATTTTTTTAAAAAAAATTAACACTACTATATTGCTCGTCATAGACAGAGCAAGTAAACATGGGCAGATCAGCCAAAAAGGGCTTGAAAAAAATAACCACCGCACTCTGGAACTCTTTTTGTAACTCTGTATTTTTTTCGAGAAAAAGAAAATCTCTCTCTGTTAAAAATTTGCATGTGCGGCCCTGAGTGGTGGATGCGAATTAACATATTCAGCATAATTAAAATCTCCAACCACTCGCCGCTGTCTGGACCCGCCTTCGTGTCGGCCAGTGGTCAGTGGGTCCCCGAAATGCAGAGGGCCTTCCGACCCTCCTACATCCGATATTTCAAACCCCACTTTCCCACGAGACCGCGGGCTCCCACACGAAGATCCTGCAGCTGTCCCATAAAACATGAGGTCATAAAAGTCCCTCTTTTGTACCAAAACTGTCCAATTCTTTACTTTACATCGTAATATCATACATACAGATAGTAACTGGCAATTAAGCTTTCCCCTTAGCAAAACACTTGCCTGGGAAAATACTTAATGCTCTTGGTACCCATCCTTAATAAAATAATAATAATGTACTAATAAATGCATACATAAAAACAATAATACTGTACATTGAAAAAAAAAACTTGAATTAAAAAATTAATCAATTAGATAAAATAATCACTTAGATAAAATAATCACTTAGATAAAAAAAAACTTGAATTAAAAAATTAATCAATTAGATAAAATAATCACTTAGATAAATATATACATAGATGATATCGACAGTAAACTTATTCATATATATATATATCTTTTTCCTTCAAAAAAATAGTTCTAAATATCCAAAATGTTGAAATCATGCCAACATTACTTCCCCCCCAACACAAAGCACTTGAAAGTCCATGTACAGGAACTATAACATCTTTCAAGTGGACCGATGTCCTTATCAAACACCGAAAGCCTCTCCAACGGCTGGACGTTGCAGATCTGTAAGGGACTGGGGCATCTCCTCTATGCTCCCTGATTCACCTCTTCCGTAGTGTTCAAAACTCTGTGAAGTCCGTGCAGAGATAGGAATGTTCATTATCAAATACACGCTGATGTTATCTGTATAGTTCATTAAAATATGCCTGTACCCTAAATTGTACATTGTACATAAGATGAATATTCCTTCTTATTCTGTCCACGGTTTTATGCAGATTTGTATACGGTCCCTAAAGCAGTGTTCCCCATAACCATCACAGCCGCATACTGCATGAGTTCTGTCTCTCTGTGATGAAGGTACAATCCCTGAATGTTCCCAAAAATTGTATATATGTGTACCAATTTAGAAGAGAAAACAAAAAGTTAATCATAAAAGATAAAATCCCAAAATTAGGAACCTAATTAATTATGCCAAAGAGTTTAAATACTGATCCACAAAGTTTAGCACACTTTTTTACACAAAGCAAGTATTCAGTTCATGACTACATAAGTACAACATTTAAATAATCACTTAGATAAAAAAAAACTTGAATTAAAAAATTAATCAATTAGATAAAATAATCACTTAGATAAATATATACATAGATGATATCGACAGTAAACTTATTCATATATATATATATCTTTTTCCTTCAAAAAAATAGTTCTAAATATCCAAAATGTTGAAATCATGCCAACATTACTTCGCCACCTAAGTATCGGGGAAGCCCATGCTGGCAAGATCTAGACAACTATTAAAAATTAGGTTAATGAATATCTTAATTTATCTATAAATTCCCTAACACAAGCTAACAAGAGTGTTGGGCGCACCCTTTTCTCCGAACTTACTTGATCCAAAAGAAAATCTATCTTATAGGGGCCTCTAATTATAGAGGACCTGGTGATCGTAAAAGCCTAGTTAGTTAATAGATAACCTACGGTCATTTACCTAAAAGGTTATCTTGAATAAATAAGACAATGCGTTGTGAAATGTTTAGAAGATAACTAACCTATGGCCAATTGGTTTGAAGGGAAATATATAATATAATTAAAACCACTAAATATAACTCCCCAATTTTCAGACAAACCAACCCTACAAGATAAATTTAATTATGGCTTTTACATATATGGTCTAATAATAATATTAAGCAGTCAGGTAATTTCTAAATACGTAAAATAAGTAATTAGCAAGACTTTTAACAAATAATAACAAAGAAGGGAATTAATAATAATACATCATTTATTTACACCACAGGCAAATTATATTAAGTTACAATTAAATAATTCATACTTTTACCATCCAAAATAATAACTCATAAAAAAAAACCACTAATTTGGATATTAATTGAAGTTGACAAGTTCTCCTGGGCACCCTATTCCCAATTCAAAACATTTGATATTAAAACGGTACACAATAGAAAAGAGAACATCCATAACATCGTACCTTTTTCCCCATTGGGGTCACAAGATCCTTTTAGAGTTGTAGACTTGACAGTTATATATATATATCCAAAAGTTCTTTTTTTTTTGTTTGTAGAACCACAACACACATATTCGTGTTCCGTAATTTTAGTTTTATTTACACTAAATTCCACCCCGGTCTGGGCCAAAAAGCAAAAATGTTTAAATCATTTTTTTAAAAAAAATTAACACTACTATATTGCTCGTCATAGACAGAGCAAGTAAACATGGGCAGATCAGCCAAAAAGGGCTTGAAAAAAATAACCACCGTACTCTGGAACTCTTTTTGTAACTCTGTATTTTTTTCGAGAAAAAGAAAATCTCTCTCTGTTAAAAATTTGCATGTGCGGCCCTGAGTGGTGGATGCGAATTAACATATTCAGCATAATTAAAATCTCCAACCACTCGCCGCTGTCTGGACCCGCCTTCGTGTCGGCCAGTGGTCAGTGGGTCCCCGAAATGCAGAGGGCCTTCCGACCCTCCTACATCCGATATTTCAAACCCCACTTTCCCACGAGACCGCGGGCTCCCACACGAAGATCCTGCAGCTGTCCCATAATACATGAGGTCATAAAAGTCCCTCTTTTGTACCAAAACTGTCCAATTCTTTACTTTACATCGTAATATCATACATACAGATAGTAACTGGCAATTAAGCTTTCCCCTTAGCAAAACACTTGCCTGGGAAAATACTTAATGCTCTTGGTACCCATCCTTAATAAAATAATAATAATGTACTAATAAATGCATACATAAAAACAATAATACTGTACATTGAAAAAAAAAACTTGAATTAAAAAATTAATCAATTAGATAAAATAATCACTTAGATAAAATAATCACTTAGATAAAAAAAAACTTGAATTAAAAAATTAATCAATTAGATAAAATAATCACTTAGATAAATATATACATAGATGATATCGACAGTAAACTTATTCATATATATATATATCTTTTTCCTTCAAAAAAATAGTTCTAAATATCCAAAATGTTGAAATCATGCCAACAGAATGGAAGCCTAATATCTTAAATGCCTATATGCTCAATTTCAGAACCGTAGCTGCTGCATTCACATAGTTTTGGAGGGAGGAGTGAAAGGGGGGGGGGGGGGGGAAGAAAGGCTGATTTTTAGCTTATGGGGCTGGATTTGTGACAGTGGATGAGACGTAACTACTGTCGTTTGGACTCGGGATCATAGGGATGTAGCAACATCTCATCCACTGTCACAAATGTAGCCTCATAAGCTCCAAACCAGCACATCGCCCTCACCCCCCTCCTTAAATACTCCCTCAAAGGTAGGTCTTTATAACTTCACCCCTCCCTCCAAAACTATGTTAATATAGCAGCTACGGTTCTGAAATTGAGCATATAGGCATTTAAGACATTAGCCTCCGATATTCCACATCAACCATCGCAGTACAAATATTTTATATACAGAACCATAGTTAAAAACATAGATTAATTTGTTCATACAATGAAATGAGATATCAAAATAAACATTTAAACAAAACACAATGCAGTTAATTTTCAGCAATGGCTGTTCATATACGGTAATGTGTGCAATTCTTTCGTGCAACCCTGTATATGATCTACACACCTCGTAATACACTAGAAATAAGTTAAGTTTTAAAATGCATATCACATTTGAAAACGCATATACAACAGTTATGACTGATAGTCAGTCCTGTAACCCAAGTTTTTCGAGTTTTAACTAATTCTGGAATTTCAGCCGTGAACTCGATGAGGTGATTGTGCTGCCTGCTCCCGGTCTATTACGATCTATGCGGAAAAATCGTTTGCAGTGTATTTTGAGAGAAGTATTGCTAAATAAGCTCTAATAAGCTGCTATCAGATTCACCAACTTTCCGAGTAATTTTTGAGCCAACTCTTGATTTCCTCCAATTTTTTTCATGGGATACCTGAGATCCAGAGTTGGGCAAATTCGTAATTGCAGTTATCTTCAATGTAATCACAATTTAATTGCGTGTAATTCATTATAGTTAAAATTACATGCTATAAAAAATTCTTGCAGCAATGTAGTTGGAATTGCCCCCATTCCATTATGTGTGCGTAATTTCTGCGTTTGAATGTGTCTAACTGTAATCAATTACATAAACACACAATTAAACTATTCTTTTAAATATTTTTCTGAAACTAGTGATCTCAAATATTTTATTGACAAAATTGTTTGTCAAGAGATAAATACGTAACATTAGTTAATGAAATAATCTATTGTCATTTTTATTGTAGCTATTTTATAAAGTAAAAGTATTTCGTACACAAAAGATATTTATTTTTTGAGTACCCCCTTTTATATGGAACTATAATCCAGTGTTAGCGATCTTTAAAACAGTAAAACATTAAAACATATGTTATCAATAACTAATAAACAAAATATACTATTGTAGTGTGAAATATAATATGTTTTTCGCAAGTTTTCACACCTATCCCATTGGTCCCTGCAAAAATATGTATACATTACAAAAATTATAAAATTATTAAAATTAAACAAGAATTCCTTCTTAATTGAAACTATCGTGCAAATAAGTTACTAAATATTGAAGTATTATTTTAAACAATGCTTTGAAATTAACATTGTATACACTTAAAGTTACTGTCTAAAAATGAAAATTGTCTTATTCATCTACACTTTGCCCTACTTTTAAAATTATATAAATTTATTGAACATAAAATGTCTGTTGAGATCAAAATAAAGACATGGGTGTAGGTAATTTACTGCTACCAATATTTAGAAGTCGACATACACGATTAAATCCGTGAAGAACAATTGAACAATTGGGGCAAAACTACGTTTTCCGCGGTTTTTATGAAAATTGAAAAAAAAGTCTTATTTTTGAAATGGCGTACTGCGCTTGCTATTGAGTGTATAAGAAAGTTATAAATATGAAAGTTGTAGAGAATTTTGTCTTCTTTAATATTGTTACTAACAAATAATATGCTTCGGCAACGGGTCTCGAGTTATTTTTAAAAAATTGTAAAAAGTCCCAAAATTTTGTTGTTTTTTGGCCACAGAAAATTTAGCCTTAAGAAATTTTGTTAGAAAACTTGGTTTTTCCATGCTTGCGTTAGATTAACAAATTAAAAAAATAAAATCTTCTATCCGACCTTTTTCAAGGCAAAATGTACATTTCCAATGGACTAATAGTTTGAACCAAAGATTTAAAATATATTGTCAAATTGGGTGTCGCCATTGAAAAAAAAAAAGTTCGTCTGATTTTGATTTGTAGATGGCCCCTTGGGGACGAACGACTGGTATACGTGCCGTATAAGGTGCTCAGAATCCTTGATTATTATCACCAGTAAAATTTTATTGTAAATTTTGCCTCATTTAGCAGGTTGAGAGCCATGTCTATTTTGTCTGTCTTTCCGTTTGGGCCACGAAATAAGATTCCCCTTACACAATCTATAAGTGTCAGTCACCGATGACTGACGCGGCCTAAACGGAAAGTTTAATGTCGTTCACCGGTGACTGACGTGGCACTCAACGTGTTAATCCGGGCATTTTCCCGGTTCAATTGAAAAACCGGTGATAAAAGATTAAAAAATCTGTAAAAGACGCTCGTCCCGAAGGGGTTAAGCAAATTTTAAGTACGTCATTTAAAAGTAGACTTTATTCGCAATCATTTGGTACCAGTAACTTTCTTCTATTACAATTAGTTGCAGAGTTATAGTCCAGAGGAAATGTACAGTCGTGGAAAAAAGAAAAGTAAACACCCCCTACTAACTCCTCAACAAATTATCGTAGAAGAAAGTTACTGGTACCGAACGATTGGAAATAAAGTCTACTTTTAAATGATATTGATAAAATTTGCTTAGGGGGCCATCTACATATTAAAACGAACCATAACTTTGTTTTTATCAATAGCAGTACACAATTCTGACATCATAAATGAACTCTACATCCTCCAATTAGCCTAAAAAAAATTTTTATGCAATTCGTACCATAAGTTTCGGAGAAATTAATTATTTTAAAACGAGCATATTTTAAGGGCTGTATCCAAACTGAAGTTCAGAAATCGATTATTAACCCAGAGAGCTCCCATCTTGATCAAGGCACCTTAAGAAGCCAATGAAGCCTGCTAGATTACAATACAGCAGAAGAAATTTCAAAATATCTAGTCACTTCTATTATAGACGGCCCCTTAAACCATCATTTTGCCGTTTTTTAAGCATAACTTGAAAACTACTAGGAAGAAAAATGTAAAATTTCGGATTTACATAAAGCAGGACTTAATAAATCTAAATCCATCAAAAAAATTGTAGGTAGCAATTCATAATTTTTTCGAATATAATTTCATAATTCATATCATAAAATTATAAAAATTGCAAATTCAGCGCATTTATGTTTGGGTATATTAGTATTATTGCTACAAAAAAATTAGCACATTAGGAGCATAATTTCTGAAGATATTAATAAAAATAAGAAAATGTAATTTAACATTAGAAGCACTAAATTTTGAATGTTTATAATTCTAAAACTTATCATTCTAATGACTTGAAACTCGGTATCTAGGCATAATTTGAACCGAAGATTTGAATTATCTTGTTAAAATTGGGTATTGTCATTGAAAAAATGAAATTTGGATTCGTTTTAATATGTAGATGGCCCCCTAAGAAAATTTTATATACATCATTTAAAAGTAGAATTTATTTCCAATCGTTCGGTACTAGTAACTTTCTTCAACGATAATTTGTTGAGAAGTTAGTACGGGGTGTTTACTTTTTTTTTTCCACGACTGTACATTTTACCTTGAAAAAGGTCAGGTAGAAGATTTTTTATTACTGAATTGTTTATAATGATGCCAACAAGGAAAAACCAAGTTTTCTAACAAAATTTTTTAAGGCTAAATTTTCTGTGGCCAAAAAACAACAAAAGTTTGGGACCTTTTTTTATTTTTTTTTTTAAATATCTCGAGACCCGTTGCCGTAGCATATTATTTGTCAGTTACAATATTAAAGAAGATAAAATTCTTTACAACTTTGGTATGTACAACTTTTTATACACTCAATAGCAAGCGCAGTACGCTATTTCAAAAATAGGACAATTTTTTCAATTTTCTTAGAAACGTGAAAAACGTAGTTTTGCCCCGATTATACAAATGTTCCCCGCAGATTTAATCGTGTGTGTTGACTTCTAAAAATTGGTAGCAGTAAATTTATTACTTGCACACTCACGTCTTTATTTTCATCTCAACAGACATTTTATATTAAATAAATTTATATAATTTTAAAAGTAGGGCAGGGTGTAGATGAATGAGACAATTTTCATATTTAGACTGTAACTTTAAGTGTATACAATATTAAGTTCAAAGCATTTTTTAAAAGAATACTTCAATATTTAGTAACTTATTGGCACGATAGTTTCAATTAAAAAAGAATTCTTGTTTAATTTTTATAATTTTAGACAGTAACAGTAATTTTAATTAATAATAATAACAGTAATTTTTATAATTTAGACAGTAACTTTAAATGTATACAATGTTAACTGCAAAGCATTGTTTAAAAGAATACTTCAATATTTAGTAACTTACTGGCAAGATAATTTCAATTAAAAAAGAATTCTTGTTTAATTTTAATAATTTTAATACTTTTAATAATTTTTATAATGCATACATATTTTTCAAAGTATCAAAGTATAGGTATGAAAATTTGCGAAAAACATATTTTATTCCACACTACAATGGTATATTTTATTTACCAATTATTGATAACATATGTTTTAATGTTTTACTGTTTTAAAGATAGCAATCATTGGATTGTAGTTCCATATAAAAGAGGGGACTCAAAAAATAAATATATTTTGTGTAAGAAATAATTTTACCTTATAAAATAGCTATAATAAAAATGACAACAGATTATTTCACTGACTAATGTTATGCATTTATCTCTTATAAAAATTAAAAATTCTGTCTATAAAATATTTGAGATCACTAGTTTCATAAAAATATTTAAAAGATTAGTTTTAAAAAATATTGTCAAAATTTTTTTCCCACTAATGTCAATAAATATAACAAGAGATTATATCATTTTACCATACAAAAATATATAAAACTTTAAGATTATCTATTAAAGGATTACTTTAAATTTCAGAACGGGTTCCAAACAGTTTTCCAAAAATGAAAGTATCCGAATATTGAAAAAAAAATGCAACCAAACCCGAAAAAGTACAAAAGCACAACATTAGATATTTATCACGGGTATCACATGAAAAAAAAAAAAAAAAAAAAAAAAAAAATGCGAGCGAGATATTTTTCAAGAACTCTCCCATAGGTTTAATACTACCTTGCAAATGTCTTTGTGTGACTAAACTGTGACTTGAAACGCCACAATACTACAATTTCCATAAAATCTTTGAAAATGAAATCTGTATATATGGAATTCGGTCTTAGAAAAAAAATTATATATTTTCAAGAGAAAGAACATGAACAATTATACCTAGTAAGATGGAAACCTATTTAAAGCAGAATATATTTCAGTTTCTTTCGGTTCGGTTTTCAAGGTTTTTATGAATCAATATTTGACAAAGCTGATTACGTAGTTCAGCATTACGTATTTAATGATTACACACTTAAAAATTTCGAAATCCGGATATAAGAGATTTATTAAAATTCTCCTGGTAAATTTTCTTTTTAAAAGAGGGCGAAGGCGCCAAAATCCATGTTTGCCACGGGTGCAAAAAAGGCTAGTTTTGGCCCTGAAACACATAATTTACTGCTACCAATTTTTAAAAGTCGACATACACGATTAAATCCTTGGGAAACATTTGAATAATCAGGGTAGAACTAAGTTTTTCACGGTTTTTAAAAAAATTGATAAAATTGTCCTATTTTTGAAATGGCGTACTGCGTTTGCTATTGAGTGTATAAAAAAGTTGTAAGTATGAAAGGTGTAGAGAATTTTATTTTCTTTAATGCTGTAATTGACAAATTATATGCAACGGGCAACGGGTCTCGAGGTATTTCAAAAAAATCAAAAAAGGTCCCAAAATTTTGTTGTTTTTTGGCCACAGAAAATTTAGTCTTAAGAAATTTTGTTAGAAAACTTGGTTTTTCTATCTTGGCATCATTATAAACAATTCAGAAAGAAAAAAAATCTTCTACCCGACCTTTTGCAAGGTAACTCCCTTTTTATGGTACATTTCCCCTATAGGTAGTGTTTACTTTTTTCTCCCAAGACTACTTTACAAGAATTTTATAAAAACATGTATAATAATCACTTATAAACAAATTAAGTTAAATAATGCTATAAAAAGTGATAGAATATCTTTATTAAGACTTACGATCGTTTCATCGCACAATCGGCGACATTTTCAAAATCAACCATAATAGAAAATATTTTCACATAACTTAAAAACAATAACATAGTAAACAATGTCACGAGACATGAAGCATAATGAAAATATTGCAACCATAAAATAAAATAAAAAGAAAAATTAGATAATTTAATTTTTCTTTTTATTTTATTTTATGGTTGCAATATTTTCATTATGCTTCATGTCTCGTGACATTGTTTACTATGTTATTGTTTTTAAGTTATGTGAAAATATTTTCTATTATGGTTGATTTGAAAATGTCGCCGATTGTGCGATGAAACGATCGTAAGTCTTAATAAAGATATTCTATCACTTTTTATAGCATTATTTAACTTAAAGAATTTTATAATTAAAATCCCCCTATTCAAAAGTCTCTAGCGAAAGTACTATGGCTTCAACTGAAATTAAATTCCACTAGTATCCATAAATAAACTGGAATTTACAGGTTAAACTGTGAAAAATTTTAAAAAGCAGCGGTCTATGAGACTGCTAACAGCAGTTAAGGGTTAATTATATTACTGCCATTTTCTGTGTTCAATGAATTTCATAACAAATTTTTAAGCTGTATTTTAAAGAACTATCGAGGCATAAAAAGTTAAATGTTAGCGTGACCTTTAAGGCACCTTATAGTGTTTGAGGTTCATAATTGAAGTGATACTAGGCAAAATACTGTCCGATAAAGAATTAACAAACTGTTTTTGTTTTTTTTAAAGCAAAAATAGTGTGAGGTAAAATCTATCAAAAACAACTTTTTTTTTTCTTTCTTGCGATTCGAGAATTTCGAACATCTTTCATTTCAAAACGAAAGGGATAATCTCTTGCATCATCAGAAACACATAAATTGTTTAACCGCAAAATAATTCTTGTTTCTCTATTCTCAAATGTCAAGAATGACATAGTAATCCTTTACTTAATTATTATTTTTTTAATTGGGCAGTGCGACCATTTATTCAGATTAAATAACTAGAACAACATCAGATCACCTGTTTGTTGATGTTGTAGAGATGGGTATAAATACGATGAGGGAAGACACATTGGAACACATCTAAATCGTTCTCTTCGACTTCTGTTCTCTCTTGAACGCATTCTTAAAACTTCAATAATTACCATGAAGGTAAGTTAAAGTTATTTTAAATATTCAAGTGAAAAAATATCCTTTAGTAAAAATAGAGATCCGAAATTTCTTGGCAGAGTTTCCACATTATAAGCAGTCACTGTTGTATTATGACTGACTTCCTCCCCCAATTTGTTCAAGTGGACAATGGCCTGGGCTGTAGCGGCCGCCCCCCATATCCCACTTTTAGGGAAGGGGCTTTGGCAACTGTAGTTGGCTGCTATTACTGACCTTTGAACCAAATATTGAATTTTATTCATTTTTAAAATTAAATATAAATGCTTATGAGTGTGTGTGTTTGGATAATCTGTTAATATATATTTATTCAAATTCGCTTTTTAATCAAAGATTTTGGTCCAATTTTGAAAAACAAACGTTATGATTCATTATTCTTTTTATGAAACGTTGCTTAAGGGAATTTGGGGAAGGCTAGCGGTGGGGGATCATTTGCCGCTCAAGAAATTTGACATTTCTGAGTGCACCAGTCGTCATATAGTCGAGACTCAAAAAATTTACTCTACTAACTAAAATTTACTCTACAACTAAAACTTACTCTAAAACTCGAAATTCCCAACTAAAACTTATTCTAAAACTCGAAATATAATAATGCAATAATTTATTTTGCCAGCATGAGAATGAAAAAGAAAACATTTATTTTAAAATGTTTTATGTGTTTGTTTTTTCATTTATTACTGCTAGAATATCTGTGAGAGTTTCTACTCCAGCTTTTTTTTTTTTTTTTTTTTTTTTTTTTTTTTTTTTTTTTTACTTTTGAAAAGAGACATAAAAAAATAAGATAACGATTTCTAAAAGTAATCTCTGATATTAATGTTTTTTTAATCATATTCATTATATGATATCAATAACGTTAATCATATTGAGTCCAGTTGAGACAGGAAGAAAGAAAAAATTGGATTTTAATGTCGTAATCTAGCATTATGCAATCGTAATAGAACAAACTACCCCTAATGATGATAATAATAATAATAATAATAATAATAATAATAATAATAATAATAATAATAGTAGTAGTAATAATCAGGGTTTGAAAAAACCAGATGGGTTTTCTAAAAAAACCCTGCGTTTTTTCGGGTTTTATTGAGTTTATTTTAAAGAACTCTTTAAACTTCTAATTTTCATATCGATAATACCTAAATTCTTCATTTATCAGTGAAACCTGGGTATAATTTTGTCTTAATTAAGTGTGAATTAACAAAAAATATATAAAAAGAAAATAAATCAAGTTAACTTAAAAGGTACATTTGTATCTCATGGGACTAGTTTGCTGCACTAAGGATATATTAAGCCAACTACAACTGGATTTCTTCATATAATTTTTACGTTAAGTTAAACATGATAATTTTATATAATTTCTTTCATTCATTTCAAGCCAAAAGTCAGTTGAAGACGCAATACAACAATATTTATATAATATATATCATGTTGCTCTTGTTATAAGGATCTGTTTAATAGAATTTTATAATGGTTTATTCATTCACATGTTGATAATTTTATTGTTTATAACAGTTTTATATACAGTGTGCCCACGTAAAACCTGACCAACCTTTATTTTCGCAACCGTTGATCCTAGATGCATACTTCCAATTACAAAAAATGGTTTAAATAAGGTAAATAATTGTTTTTAAAACGATTTGGGTAAAAAAAAAAAAAAAAAAAAAATTCTTTAAAAATTACGAAATTTAAAATTTTATACATCCCTCGGTCCTATAAGTTATATTTAGTAAAATTTTCCTATTACACTGACAAGTAAGACAAAAAAAAAAAAAAAGTCCCGTTCATATAACACTAAAATCGACCGAGTTATGAAACTTTAAAAATGCATGACTTATATCATTTTACTGCATTTGAACACAAATGAGTTCCGCCATGCTTTGAGGAATCATATACCAAGTGCGTAAAGTATTCAAAGAACTTATTTCACGTGAATCTGCGCTTTGAAAAAAAAATCGTACAAGCATTACGATTGAGTTAACTTTTATTAAGTTTCAGATTGACTAAAATAATTATATTTTAACTTATGTTTTATTTTGTAAGGATCTGAGACTGTTTCTTTTCATGATTTCTTTTAACAAAAAATACGTTAATTTTATAAGTTTTTATTTAACTTCAACGATCGTATGTATGTTTTTTCAATTCAAAATTTGTACTCTAACTTTAACTCACTTTCAAATATCCGATCGAGATTAAATTTTGCATACTAACGTAAATCAGATGACAATCTAATATTATGATTTTCAGTGGTTACCATTTATACTTATTTTACAGGATAGCACAAAAAATTTCGGATTGATTACCGCCAAGAAGTTTAAGAAAAAGTTTTAGATTAGATAACACAAGGCTGCGATGGTTTTGTTTTTTAACTTTTATGTATTTTTTATCACTGAATCCGAAAATTTCCTTAATTTTTAACCATCATGGCAGGATTTTTTGCAAATCATAAATTGCCAAAGTTAAAAAATAACGAAAATCGGATACTATAAAATAGAGGAGATGTCTGTATTTTTTAACGTTTAATAATTGGGTTTTTTTTTGTACTTTTAGCACTGAATTTGAAAATGATCTTCATTTTTAACCATCACGTTAGAAATTTTTTGCAAATCGTAAATGTCAAAGTTAAAATATTGCGAAAACCTGGTACCATAAAACATATATAAAACGTTTTTTATTTAATTTTAATTTATTTAATGCAATAATTTATTCAATTTTTTGGCTTATACTGGGATTCTTACAGCTAAACAGCTGAGGGGTCCGATGAGGTAGGGGAGGAGGTTCAATTTTAACTTTGAATTTTTTACCTTTAAAATTTACAATTTGCGAAAAATCCTGACGGGATGATTAAAAATGAAGTTCATTTACGGATTCAGCGGTAAAAAATACATAAAAATAAATTATCAAAAGTTAAAAACACAACGATGACATCTATTTTATAGTATCAAATTTTCACTATTTTTTCTTTTTTTAACTTTAAAATTTACGATTTGCCAAAAATCTTTACGTGGTGGTAAAAAAATTAAGGTAAATTTCGAATTCAGCGGTACAGAATACATACGAATCAAATATGAAAAGCTAAAACTGTTAATTTTCATCATTTTATTTAACTAAAATTCTGTTTTTTTTTTCTTCTTATATGTTTATTACAAATTGTATATTTTGCATTAATATGTCAGAATGATTAAAGATTTCAAATTTATATTGCAATGTTAATTTTACTCTCAACCATTTTTCTAATATATCTGACGAAATTATATTTCTACTAAATTTGTGAATGTCTCCTAATTTGCAGCAAAAAATATTTTCTAACTTTAAACAGTTATTACTCGGTCAGTTTTAATCGTAGACTAACGGGACTTTTTTTGTCTTACTTGTCAGTGTAACAGGAGAATTTTACTAAATATAACTTATAGGACCGGGGGACCGTATAAAAATTTAAATTTCGTAATTTTTTAAGACATGTTTTTATTGACCCAAATCGCTTTAAAAATAATTCTTTACCTTATTTAAGCCATTTTTGTAACTGGAAGTATGCATCTAGGACCAACGGTTTCGAAAATAAAGGTCGGTCAGGTTATGCGTGGACACCCTGTATATATATGTTTATTTATTTTACTATTATTATTATTTTAATGGGATCCATAATAATATTTTTGAAATTTTTATCAAAATTTGCTACTTGTATATTGCAATAGTATTAAATGTTAAATTAGATTGTCATAGAAGTCAGTGTCAGTGATATATTTGTACATTTATATTGCAAATGGCTATACACTTTTATTAGCTTTGCTGCTTTATCAACTCCTAAATGATTACGTAATTTGCTCCAAATCAGACCAAATGTAGAAAAGTATTGTTTGATTGAAGCAGAGGTAGCTGGTGATGAATGTAAACAAAAGAAAAACTGACAAAATCCAGGAATAAACTTATCTTTTTCACTCTGTTTTACAATAATCTGCCACCATTTTTTGTGTTAAACTCCAGTATAGAACATTGAAACGGGATCATTAACCTTAAAAGCTATAACACGTGGCAAGTAATCAGGATGGTGTTCAAGTTCCATCTTTAGGCATGCATTAAGATTTTAAAGCATTTATATATTTAAACTAGCGGACTTCGCCCGCTTCGCTGGTCGGTTTCTCTAAAAGAACCTTGAATCAAACGGCATATATCTAACGAAGATGAAATGTGCTTACCTATTTTTTTAGTATGTTTGTCATCTTGAATTTCACGCTTCTACCTAAAATGGCTGCTAAGATATGCCAAATCGTCTAAAATTTGCGACCCCCCCCCCCCTTTTAAACCCCTTGGGATAGGGAATTTGTAAAATCGCTGAAACATGTTTTCAATAATTTTTTAGTCATTTATTTTCTGGAATTTCACGCTTCTACCTAAAACGGCTAGTGAGGTATGGCCAAATGTTCTAAAAGTTTC
This sequence comes from Maratus speciosus, assembly GCA_963932465.1. NCBI lineage: Eukaryota > Metazoa > Arthropoda > Arachnida > Araneae > Salticidae > Maratus > Maratus speciosus. The sequence goes on from OZ010800.1 coordinate 333,164,518, forward strand.
AACACCCCCTTTTAACCTCCTTTTTTTTGGGGGGGGGGGGATTTCTAAAAACGCTGAAACGTATGTTTAATTATTTTTTTAGTAGATTTATTTTCTGGAATTCCACGCTCCTACCTCAAACTGCCTGGTGAGATATGGCAAATGTTCTAAAATTTTCGACCGCCCCCTTTTAACCCCCTTTTGGGGGGGGGGGGATTTTTAAAATAGCTGAAACATGTGCTTAATTATTTTTTCAGTAAATTTATTATCTGGAATCTCACGCTTCTAGCTAAAACGGCTGCTGAAATATGGCCAAATGTTCAAAAAGTTTCGGCACCCCCCTTTAACCCCCTTAGGGGGGATTTCTAAAATCGCTGAAACAGGTGTTTAATTTTTTTTTTTTATTATTATTAGATTTATTTTCTGGAATTTCTTGCTCCTAACTAAAACGGCTGCTGAGATATGGCCACATGCTCTAAAATTATTGACCCCCCCTTTTTTAAGCCTTTTAGAGGGGGCTTTCAAAAATCCGCCCTTAGTGCTCTTTTCCCTCTAATTTTCATGCTTCTAGGTTCAGTAGTTTGGGCTGGGCTTTTAATATATGGAGATAAAGATTAAAAACTATCTTAAACGATTTTTCCCCATAGGTCGTAGTGTAATGGAATTCTTTTGAGTGTCCCTGTAATCCCCCCCCCCCCCCCCCAACACCAAGGGTTATCACTACAAGCGCGAGTGGGTGACAGTAGGTGTTCATGGAGAAAAGTCTGTATTTACCCACAGACAATTGACTTATATATAGATAGATAGATTGGCAATTTTTTTTTTTATTATTATTGCAAATTTGTTAAACATAAGCTTCAGATGAAAGTAATTGCTAAAATGTTTAATTTCATATTTTGGTTTTTCCCTTTTAAGGGGATGAGGGACCATTAAAATCAATTTTTTATTTTTTGTAAATTTCACTTTAAATATTATTCAAGGGTACATTATATGCATTATGGCATACATTTATCACAAAAAGAAAAAAATGAGAAAAAGGAATTTTCCGTAATATTTTAGAACTTTTTCAAAATGCCCCATGCGAACTGAATATCAATAAAAATCCCCAATATTTTTTATACAGGTTTGGTTTATATATATAAATAAAACTGTGCATCGAATTTTATATATTTGAATATAAAGGTAAGAAAAAAAAAAATATTTTCTGATTTTTTTGAAATTTTGAAGCTTAAAATTTCAAAAAAATTAGAAAATATTTTAGGCTCATTTTGAAATAATTAATTTCTCTTACGCTAATCGTACGAATTTCATGAAAATTCGTATTTAGGCTTATTGAAGGGTGTATAATTTATTTACGGTGTCAAACTTGGGTATTGCTATTAAAAAAAAAAAAAAAAAAAAAAAAAAAAAAAAAAGTTAAGTAGACTTTATTTCCAATCGTTTGGTACCAGTAACTTTCTTCAAACAATCATTTGTTGCAGAGTTAGTAAGGGGTGTTTACTTTTTTCTCCACGACTGTACGTTCATGTATGCAATAATATATCGAAAGAGTTCAAAATTTGCAAACTCTGGACTCTGACTAACGCTGGTTTAATCGTATAGACTCTATTGACTGTAGATACAAGGTATTGTCTGTACTGGCCATGTAAGTAGAAATAACTTTAATCCATATTTTTTTTGTACTGACTATACATATACTTTAGAACTAATTGTACTAAGTTGTTGCGCTTTTTTAAAAAACTATGATTTTTTTAAAATGTAAATCGTACTAGTAAAAATTTAATTAAAGGAAATATTTTAACGATTTAATTAAAGGAAATATTTCAAAATATATTTTCGCTCAATGAAAAATAAGAAAAAATCGAAAATCTGAGGCTTACGTGCACTTGAACATATCTTCGTGTACCGGGAACCAAATTTCTGCAGACCTCTAAGTGCTACCGGTTTCCCTAGCCATTGCAGGCACACGAACACACAGACAACTTTCTTTATTAATATAGATTGGCTAACTTATTTAACCCTTTATCTACTGCATTATGATCTACTCCAATTTTTTTCATGCAATTTTTCTTTCAGTTACTACAATGGAAATTTAAGGATAAACATAAAAAAAAAAAAAAAAAAAAAAAAAAAATCACCAGTGAAAAATTTATTTCCTTAGAGATAATTAATTAAAGTGGTACTTTAAAGTACCGTCAGTACACTATGACTAAAATATCGTAACAGAAAACCCACAGGGTATTTCAAATGGCACCAGAATTGTGGTAAAATATTTTCGAAATATAGCCTTTATTATATTGTGCCTTTAATATAGTATAGCCTTTACTATGTTGTGAAATATAGCCTTTTTCATATTTACAAATAATTTTTTTGGCAAATTCCGGTGCCAATCATTTATTTCAACACTTTAGCATTGAAAATGCTTTGTCCCTAAAAGGGTTAAAAAAACTATTTTTTTTTTTTTTTTTTTTTTTTTTTTGTAGCTTTTGATCTTGTTAGCAGTCCTTTAGTTATGCGACGTATATATTCCAGGGACAACATGCTGTCTCGCATCTCCACATATGCAATATATGATTTTATGCCATTTCTAGCATAGCAAAAAAGAGCCGGTGCCACAACTTTTTCGATTTCCTATAAAAAAAATAACAATGAAACAGAAAAGAAATACTAGGAAAATTATTACTACACTACAATTTAGTAATTACATTTTAAAGAAGATGAAAACGATGGATAACTACACAGACGAAAAGTAAACAAGACGTTTTCTCCAACACCCAGTGTACTGACGGTACTTGTAAGTACCACCGAGTAATTCATTTGTTAAATCAAAAACATACACCGTTCACCTAAAATAGATAGTCAAATTGTATTCTAAGACAATAATAAACACATAAAAAAATCCAACACTTATCTTATATCCTTTACTGTGTTTGCAGCAATAAAAAGACGAGCGTGACAATCTGTACAAAATGTCGGCACAAAACACATCGACTGTTTCAAAGACAGCCTCCTTCCTCGCTAACATAACAAACCTAGAACTACTGCTGCCATGTATCCGGATAAAGTGGAGTTAAAAGAGTGTTTTTGCAAAGCACCATTAGAATATTAGCAATATTCACTATGGAATGAAAGTTTAAAGTGAGTGGTACTTATAAGTACCGTCAGTAGATAAAGGGTTATACTATCTTGCATATATTTGGACTCATATCGCTAATGTGAAGAGTGGGTTTGCTTAACCAAGTGTATCTTCCTAACATTTAATTTGTTAGTTTTAGCCATATTTAGTTCAATATTTATTTTAATTTAAATTTTGTTTCAAAATGCATTCTCATATAGATAAGTTGTTCTAAACTCAACGCAAACATTTTAGAGCTTTCAAAAAAACAGCTGCTTTTCAGTTTATCTGAACAAACAAAACTCCTTTAATTCATCCCTTTTAAAATGTTCCCAAGAATTATTCTAATACACAATACCGGGATAACGTCCCCCCCACCCCTCTCTCTCTTTATAGACAATGGCATGATATTTTCAATGCAAAGAAAATTTCTGATAAAAATTCTACTGTTAAATTTTTGGCAAATAGTCGTTGAAATCTACAACTATATTGCATTAGCACTATTCATTTATATCGCTTATCAATTCAGGACGTACTTTTAATATTACATTTTCACCAATAAAATTGTACAAGATTTGGATCATATTGTTCTGCTATTTAACCCTTAAATGCCTGACTTTTCAAAAATCATTGTAATAATGTTTTTCGACTTTCATTTTTTAAATAAATCATGGGAAAAATAATTTAAAAAATCATATTTTGTTTTAAGTATAGTTTACGGCTAAAAAACAGTTTGTTACTAATCGGCAATACTGGTGTTTAATTGAAAAAATAATTTTCCTTGATAAAATTCTATAATATTAAACACATAAGAATTTTAGGAACTATAATAAGAAATAAATTTTACTTGCTCACTGCAGGTCAAAATAGGGTATTTCGCAAGCTTCCAAACAAAACAAAAAGAACAAGTAGCAACATTTGAAAGAATAAATGTATCTTTATTCTTAAACAGCAAAGGTGTTGCAATCTACATGTTGAAAATCGATTTAATAATATCTTCAGAATGTATTTTATTTGCAACATTACGCATTATAGCTTCAATATTATTCTAATAGTATTTTAGAGCCTAAATTGGGTATGTTGCCGAAAAGCAACACCAGGGATTTAAGGGTTAAGATGTTCACAGTAACGGGAATATTTTTTTCTGAAAGGCTTTTTTTTTTTGTCAGCGGCTGGGGAAAATATGTAGAGATTCGGAAAGATTTAACTTCATTTCATCCAGAATAACTGGTTAGTTCGCGTACCAGTATCGGAAGGCTGCCGTAGCTCAAGATAGCTAAAAGCTGTTTATTCTACGTATCTTGGTCGTAGCTGGGTCATTCCATGAAAAGTGAAACCAAAGTACTATTTGGTTTTTTATTTATAAAACAAATAATATTTAATTTATAAAGTCATGTAATACATTCTTTAATAGCTTAGAGTGTGAATTTTCTGAAAACATGCAGTTTAAGTATAAACAGTAAATTAAATAAAAGTATTAGCACTAAAAATGTGAGAGTGATGAGACTGAGACCATTTCACTTAAATTATTGGTAAAGTTTAACAAGCTATTGTCATTTCAAAAATTATTTGTGAAAGTTGTAATTAGGCTAGTTTTTGTATTTGAATATTCTATTTTTTAAATTTATAAAAGAAATTAGGGAATATATTATAAATGAATTAGAATTCATAAATAAATTTTGACGTATTGAACTGTTACATCCGTAACAGGCAAATGTTACGTCTGTAACAATTTAATCATCCCATGTATTAATTAATAATTATTTTAATGTTTTCAAAATTGCAGTTTCAAACAGATAATACCCTAATAATGAATTATTGAAGAAAAAGTTAAATGTTCTTCCTTAAAATTCACAGGATTATGACAATAACTGCAACTATATGCAATTTTGACTGTTTTGTGAATTACGTCCGTAACACCTAGATTTTATTTTTTCAAAAATTATGGGAACTTTTTTCAGATTTCAAAATTTAATAATCTATTTACAATCCTTGGACCGACCTTAAATATAAAATAATCCATGTAATAAGTATTTTTTTTACATTATTTATGAAGCTTTAAAGTCTCTGTTTGTTACGTCCGTAACCATGGAATGACCCAGCTGTACTGATACACATAAGAGTACCCTATTTCGGCAACCTCCTCTCTAGAGCTTTGAACTAATGGGTACAGCGAGGGTTTAAAAGTCATCACAATATATCAGGACATGAGTTTCAAAACTCACCTCATTCAGAAAATCGAATTTGGGGAAATCGCGAAAAACCTCTGACAGCATCCATTGGTTTTCATTGCAAACCAAGATTTGACAATGCCAGAAATACATGATTTTTTTTTTTTTTTTTTTTTTTTTTTTTTTTTTTTAACCATTTGAAAAAATGGTTATTGTTTTCGTCAGGGTAGGAAATCAAAAGCATATCTGAAGCTTTTGATTGGTTTAATCTGCATTTTATTCGTTTTCTGATGGGTCTATACAGTAATCTGTATTTCCCTTTAATTTCAACAAAGATGGATACCTTCTGTTGCCACTAGGACAAAAAAGTAATAAAAACTACAAAAAAAAAAAATGAATAACTCAGAAACAAATTGAGATACAACTTTCAAACAAATTGCATCTAAAAGTACATTTTTTTCTCTATACGACGATATAAAAAGTAATATTGTGGGATGTTTAGAAGTTTGAGAAATAAATTTCATTTAAAATTGGCCGTCAGATTTCTTGGAAATCTGGCAATGGAAAAGCCTTTTCCCGAACAGCCTATGAAATGCTTGGCTAATACGTAAGTTTCAGGTGGATAATGCGTACGAGTCGCCGGCGATTTTTCTCGCTTGGAATTTTTACGTGTCATAACACTATTAATGTTTAATTCATGGCGTACGTAATGTATGATCAACTCCGTGCTATTTTTTATGTTTTAAATTTTAGTCTTTGAAAAAATCATTTTCCAAATGGTCGTTGTAATTTGTTAAATTGCTTTTTTTTTTTTTTTTTTTTTTTTTTTTCCCAGATTATGGTGTTTTTTCAGGGTGTCTACAGAATCTGGAAATCAGGGAATCATGGAAAAATTAGGGAGGTTTATCAATCTGGAAAAACCAGGGAACTTTGCAAAAATACTCGAAAATCACGGAAATTTGTCTATTTTGCACTTTTACCTTGCCAACGAGACTGATTCGTCTATTTTATGTACTATAATTTTCCACATGTTGATTAGTCTTTCCCAGTATTTTTAAAAAGATGCACGTGGTATGAGTTTTTGATATTTAACACACATTAACCTTTTGAGGGGCAAGTAAGTGTGCTTCTGTAATGTCGAATTCACACCGGAATCTGCAAGAAGATTTATTGCAAAATAAGGAAAAGCAACTTTACGACTTTTTTCGACCAAAGTTAGAAAAGTAAAATTAAAAAAAAAAAAAAATCTGGTGCAAATCTCCATTAATCGTAGGTGGGATAAAATATATCCCACCGCCCCTCAAGGGGTTAAGGTGATCACATGTCCTTATTTTCTGTAGATAACGCTTATATTGAAGGCAATTTACCCATTTTTGAAAATTTTAAATGATACATTAGCAATCTGGATAAGTATGTTATACGAGGAAGCAGCATACATAAAAAAAATACCGTAAGTGTATTGTTAGGGGTGTATTCGGAAAAATATTTTTTCACCCTCAACAGTTTGAAATTTTCTGATACATTTTCAGACTCATTTTTAAAAGTATGAACATAAAACTTGCTGAAGTGATTTTTGAAGAGATGTATAAGAAGCCATGTGATTTCATTTTTCGCTCAATTCATTAGAATTTGATTTTTAAATAATTATTTTCTCAGTATGATCATTTTTTTTCATTCCCAGATCCACCGCTTCGGAAAATGAGATTCAAAATGCCCACTTTGACAGCATTTTTTGCAATATATTTTGCATTTATCAAAAAATCGCCAAACACGGCACATTATGTAGTTTCTGAATAAGAGAATTTGCCAGTTTGATGCGTTTGAGAACAAAAATGAATTTAAAAGTAAATCAGAAAATAAGCAGTTTGGATTGGAATACACCCTTAATAATGGAAATCAGGGAAGTCTGATAAAGGTAGGCAGGGAAATCAGGGAACTTTTTTTTACGATTTCTGTAGACACCCTGTTTTTCGATGCAGGTTCAACAATAGAATAGATTGATAGAGAAAACTCGATTTTTTAAAATTTTGGATAAGACGAGTTTTGAAACTCACATCCTCATATATTTTTTAATAATTTGTTATTATTGTTTGAGCTAGATTTTTTTTTTTTTTTTAAATTCTGTGTATTACAAGGCAGGTAGACTCTTAAATTCCCTTAATTTAAATAAGCTGTTAGTTCAAATAAGTGATTGGTTGAGAAATTTTAACTACCAAGAAATACAACAAAGGTATAAATCTGTGACTCAAATGATAAAACTGTCTTTAACTTCGCAGTTTATTAAAAGTTCTTCGTACCATATTAAAAGTTCTTCGTTCTAAGCGTATACGCTTAACGCTTTAAACTCTGGTGGATGAATTTCTTTAAAATACGCAAATGTCACATTGGCACCAGTATTTTGAAAACAAAAAATTCGGTTTATTATATACACGAAATAATGCATTAATTTATTTTTAAATAAATTTGGTGGAATATTCCGTTGCCATTGTGACATTTGGAGATTGAAATTAAGTGGGAAGAAATTCACCCACCAGAGCTCAAAGGGTTAAGGTTCTTTAAGGCTCCTGCCCCTGTCGACGAAGGTACTCACGAGCTAATGCTAATCCTATGGGGAGGGATTTTTCTAATACCTCGTTTGCATTTCGACATTTTTAGATTTTTTCTTTTTTTTTTTTCATTGGATAGCCGAGATCCGTCTCTACATCTCACCTTTTTTTATTTTTTCTATTTTGGTTGCAGATATTTTTTAGAATGACACTTTCATTTTCAGAACCGGTTTTGAACGTGAAAGTGACTTTATAAAAAATATCTGCGACCAAAATCGAAAAAGTAAAAAAGGTCGATGTAGAGATGGACCTCGGCTATTCAATGCAAAAAAAAAAAAAAAGAAAAAAAAATATGTATATATTTAAAAATGTCGAAATGCAAACATTAAATAAATCCCTCCCCATAGGATTAGCATTAGCTCGTGAGTGTCTTTGCCGGCAGGGACAGGAGCTTTAAGGCCTACATCAAAATGGCCGTCTAGGTAAAAAACTTCGATTTATTATTATTATTATTATTATTATTATTATTATTATTTGAAAGAGATATCTTTTATTATTCTAAATCTGTGTTAATTTTATTTCTACGATTACCAGAAAAGGAATTATAACCAAATTTAATAAACAGGAAGTAATGTGTCAACTACCGGAAGCTGGGGATATGAAGGACAGGGAAAGTGTAAACAATTTATGTATGCATGATTTTCTTACGCGTTTTACTTAAAAATACTAATAAACTTTAATTGACACTTCTAGATTCATTTTATAGGTAAGAAACAATGTAAGAAATCTTTTTGTGCGATTTCTGGAAAATCAATTTTTCTGTTATTTCCATGTTCGATAAACTCCATTACATAAAAGGTTTTAAACCTATTCCAGTGAAATTTTGTCAGAACGCTTTCCATATTACTCGTTGTGTTCTGAACTAGAATCGAAGCTCTGCCTGATAATCTAATTATTTTATAGATACTCGAATATAAGAAAAAATGGTAATATATTATAAAAAATATGTATTTTTTTATATATATTTTGAAATATTTTAGCTAATTCTGAAAATATTGCAAACTCCTAGTTCAGTGCCGAGGCTAACGAAAAAAACAGGCTACCGCGGGGCATTCCACGAGTCTTTTTTTTACAGACCGCTAAAGAGACGTGATGCTCTTTTTCGTACAACTGTATTGGTGCATTCAAGCATCACGTGACTCCAGCGGTCTGTAAAAAAAAGATACGCGTAAAGCACCGAGGTAGCCTGTCTTTTTCGTTAGTCTCGTTCAGTGCACAGGTAAGTGTAATAGTAGTATGCAGTACAAAGGAAATTGAGATGTATCTAGTTGAATTGAGTGCACGATATCTGGTGTAAGCATAAAATTTCGCAAAAAAAAAAAAAAAAAAAAAAAAAAAAAAATGCAATTTAACAAATTACAACGACCATTTGGAAAATTATTTTTTCAAAGACTAAAATTTAAGACATAAAAATCGCACGGAGTTGATCATACATTACGTACGCCATGGATTACATTTTTCGGTACTGTAAATTTTTAAACTTCTACGGAGCTGGTCGTTCATTACGTACGCCATGGATTAAACATTAACATTCCTGGACCCATTTTAAATGAAATTTCATTTTTAAACTTCTAAACATCGCACAATATTACTTTTTACACCATCGTATAGAGAAAAAATATACTTTTAAATGCAATTTGTTTGAAAGTTGTATCTCAATTTGTTTCTGAGTTATTATTTTTTTTTTTTTTTTTTTTTGTAGTTTTTATTACTTTTTTGTCATAGTGGCTACAGAAGTATCCATCTCTGTTGAAAGTAAAGGGAAAATACAGATTACTGTATAGACCCATCAAAAAACGAATAAAATGCGGATTCAACCAATAAAACACTTCAGATATGTTTTTGCTTACCTACCCTGACGGAGGACAATAACCATTTTTCCAAATGGTTAAAAAAAAAAAAAAAAAAAAAAAAAAAAATGGCAAAACACTCAAATTTTGTGAAGATGGTGTTAGGATTTTATGTTTTTTTCTCCATTCTGTATTACAATTGAACTAAAAATATGTGTATTTTTTCAATATTATACATTAATAAGTTACTCTGCAATCTCCTTTGGTGAGCTAGAACATTACTATTAAAGTTTCTTACATCTCCTGCTCTTTACTTTATTGTATATGTTTTATAGCTAGAATAAGTCATGCAGAAAAATCTTATATATCTTTACAAAGTTTTCTTTTTCTTCAGAGAAAGGCAAGTAAAAGCAGTATTTTGAAATTCGAGTAGGGACAAATAAGGCAAAAAATTTAAGCGGGGGTTCTACTTCTTTGACCAAAAATATACGTGATTTTTGCGATTTTTTTTTTCGGTTACAAAGAAAAGAGATATCACCTTCGTTCTTTTTTGACATTATATTTATTGACATTTTACTTATATATTTAAATTTTTGTGTCTAAGGGGGAAAAAAAATAATAATAAGCCTTGTGCGACGGTGAGTACCTGCATGTTCGCGCCGTGAACTCCCAATTGGGTGACCGCTTTTCTCCGGTCACAAGCATCTGAAACAAATTGTGTCTTCAAATTATTATGAATCGCCAAATTATTATGAAATGGAATTAATCTCTTTAGCTTATGCAAAACATTTACTTTAAGAAAAAATATTTTTGACTAACTAGCAGTCATTTGAGCAAACATAGTGACTTTTTTTCGCCTTTTTTACCTTTCGTACGCTCGAAAATATAATCAATTAATGAAATTATATTTTTTGGTGATACAGGCTGTAGCAAAAATCATTACTTTTTTATTTAAAAAAAAAAGAAAGAAAAGGAAATCGGTCACACAGTTTTCAAGAAAAATTGGTCGCCCAGTTTGAAAATCATAGTTTCTAGAAAAACAAGTTTAAAATTTTACAATAGTTCAACGAGCAGCGTTAGGTTCATCGAACAAAAAAGTTTACAAGGAGTTGTAATATCGCAAAATCACACTTGTATAGAAAAAAAAAAAAAAAGAAATCGAGACTTTTGACCCAAAGAACTAGAGCTTCAACGTTAAACTCTGATAATAAATCAAGCTTTAAAACAAACAATTCAAGATTTTAATCAATTGATTTAATTACAGCTCTTGGCTATTCTCTGTGTCGCTATCGCCATGGCTCATGCAAATCCTCAGTTCAGAGCTCTGCGAGCTCGTGCTTCGGGTCTTGCTGCCTCAGGATCTGGACTTCCTCAAGCTCCAGCTCAACCTCAGTTCCAAGCTGTTAACCAACCTCAACCAGCCTACCAGCAGCGATTCCAAGCTGCACCACAGCAATATGCTCAGCCACAGTACCAGTACCAGGGAGCTGCCCCCTTCGGTGGCTTTCAACAAGGTTGAGAGATATGGATGTGAGAACTTCCATAAGAATGTAACTTGACGTTTCCGTCAAGAACTTTATTAAATTGATAATAAAGTTGTAAGAGTAAATTGTAATAATTTTCTTTCTTTTCCATTCAGTTATCTTGTTGTGATAAACACAATCTACATTTTGTGTGAAAACTTACTCTTGAGCAAACGTTACCTCTAAATTATAATTCCTCACAGAATAAGACCTTTCACAGGATATATTTACTTTTAAAAGTATCAAAATTGCAATCTTTAAATTCATTTTTCTCTAGTTGTGTTTTTCCAATACACCAGTAAGGATCAAAATGCTAAAACTTACACGTATACTCTTCAATAGACTTGCTTTTTTTTTTTTTCCCCTCGATTTTTAAGGTACATTTCATAAAATTGTGGATGGGATTTTCAGTAACATAAATAATTTATTTCAAAAATAAAAATGCCACGTAAATAGTAATTCGTACTGCGTTTTTTAAATATGTGATAACATTTTCTTTATGTTTTCTTAAACTGACTAATTTTCTGGAAATCCTATCCTTAGCATTATTAAACGCAATTGCAAGAAAACAGGCAAAAAAAAAAAAAAAAAGCTTTGACAAGTTCAAAATAGCAGGAGAAGTTGTGTTTTGTTACTTAATTGAATTAAAATACAGTCGAACCTCGTTATTCCGACACTCTAATGACCAGAAAAAAAGTGTCGTCATAAGCGGGGTGTCGCGGTAAGCGGAGTTGGAGAAAAATGTTTGTAAAAAGCTGTATTTTTAATTAATTTAAGACAATTTTAAATTCATAACGGTTCGTGCAATTTTAAGCAATAAAACATTATTATTAAACAAAATAAACCCCGAAGCAAAATTGAAAATAATAAAAATCAAATTTATGATGACTTGTTTTTTATTGTTACATGAAATATTACTGAATTAAGGGTTGCTTATCCCTAGATGTGCTTCTTACAATTATTTTTTCAATATTATACAATGAAATATAATCAATATTCGTTGTTTCAGAAATGGATGTTAAATAATTTCTGATCGTTTCAATGCAATGCAATGCTTCGGTTTTAGTCGGATGAAAAACACCGTGTAACTACAAGAAAGCGCCGTTAAAAGTACTTTTTTCCCAATACGACGGTATAAAAATTGAAAATGTGCAATGCTTAAAAGTTTTAAAAAATGCAGTAGAGATTATTCCGTACAATGATACATCTGCTTTGTTTTACGGCTGGCTTATACAACGGAACGTTATTTTTTGGAGACGACAGTTTAATTGCTGGGAGATAGAAATAGCATACCGGAGGCTAAAAAAAAGGATAAAATTATAATTATTAATAATAATAAGCATGCATGGAACAAATTGCTTTTCTAAATATTTTTTATTATGCATAAATAGGATACATATCAACAGTAATCAACTACATTCAGTTTCTCGAAGTTTGTTGACAAGGAATAGATATTCTTTTCCCAAATCTTTTGCACACTCATCTCTGATGTTGCTATCAGGTTAAACATAATAAATATTTAACTCCACATAATCATTGTAATCAGGTTCTATGATTACAATGTTATTAGAATCCATATACTCCAACTCGCCATAGTCTTCTAGTTGAATCGTTTCATCATTTATTGCAGGATACGACAATACTAGGCATCCCGAAAGAAAAAAGCACAAGAATAAAGGAACCTACATCAATAAAGTGAGAAAAAATATAAATGAAAGTTAAAATTCTAGTACTAAATTCACCCTGAGTTAAATAATTGAAATTCATGTAAAAAAGCACAAATAAATGTGCTAAAATTACTTGCAGGTCCATACATATAATGTAACATTATTTAAGGGGGTCCCGGACACAAAAACCTTCAAATTTTCAATTTTTTTCTTTATTGGATTAAAACTTTTTCTGCCGTTTTCTGCTTAAAATGATGTTTAAATCATGTTTCTATCTTAATTAGAACAGGAAATATTAATTTTTTCGTTTTGGTTTGTTTTCAAAATCTGCCTTTCAAGCTATGGTTGTCAAGGAAACGAGTTCTTGTGAAATTGCGTTTTTCTTCATGATAGGTTTTTTCACCATTTCTCATACTTAAATTATTATAACTCGAGAGCCGTTAAAGATACAGGGTTGAAACTCGGAACATATCTTTTTCAATTATTTCACTTTACTTTTGAGCCAACATATTTGAAAAAAATATTTACTTTTGAAAATATGATTTTTTTTAAACCACTTTTCACCACTTTTTTTTGTAACTTTTTCGTTAAATATTTTTAATTTTTTTTTAAATTAATATTTTTTAAAATGCTGACTCTAAATTAAAAAATATATATTTCTGTTTATTTAAATCAATTTAAATTCTACAAATAATATTTCGAGTTATAACGATTTTAAGTTATACCACTTTTTTCATAAATTTTAAATAAAAAAATTTTTTTTTTAAAGCTACGAGAACTTTTATCATTTGATTTTGTTTACAAATAATATGGTTAACCATCACAAAAAATTCAAAATTTTAACTCAATAAATAAAATTTTTTTGAAAATGTGTCCCGGACTCCCTTAAAATACATTAAAAATATCTTAAAATGCATTAAAAATATCTTTAAAATACATTAAAAACCATTAAAAAATCCAAAACGTTTTCAGCCATCACACAGCCTGTCACATCATCACTGTGTGATAGCTGAAAACGTTTTGGATTTTTTAATGTATCTTAAATAACTTTATGTTATATGTATGCACCTGCAAGTAATTTTAGTACATTTATTTGTGCTTTTTTATATGGGAAAAAATATGTCAAGTATTCAGTGTAGAAAATTTATACGACCCGAGTTATACATGTGCTGTCCTATTTCTACGTCTGAAGTACATTTCAATAGAACATTGTATAGGGATTTATTTTTGTTAATTAAATATAAATGATAATATAAAAAATAATCGTCTACAAAGGATAATAGAATTTAAAGTGAAGTATAATCAAACTAAAGCTAAAATGCTTGAACCAAACTCAACTACTGGTAACTTTATTATAGATCATAATTTACACAAGAAAATCAAAACTCAAAAAATTGTATTTTTGAAATCTCATGTACAGGGATGCCATTGCTGATTATTTATTTGTTATTTTGTGTACCCTTATTTCAAAACATTAATCTTCGTGAATGACTTGTATAAATCTTCAAGGTACACAATTATTTTCTAGAAATACTATTAAGAAAAATAGCCGCAAGTGGCCGGCCTGCTACGATACGAAAAGAGAGAAAAATGTTATTGCTTTAGCTCTCTTTAACGTTAGGGATTTTTATTGTTATTATTCGTTGAGATGTCGGAAAGTTCCTTTTTCCATAAAGAATCATATACCGGGTGTCCTAAAAAGGGCTGACTGATTTTAAAATTCAATAACTTGCAAACGGTGACAGATATTTAAAAAATTCTTGCAGGAGGGTTATGCATGAGGTCGAAAGTTTGTTTTACAGCCATTTTCGATTTTAGGTCGAATTACAAACAATAGATGGAGCTGCGATCAATAGACGCTAAATTCAGGCATGATTTTTGGCACTTCGGGACCCACTCAATACATTCTAATCTCCTTTTTCCTCATGGAATAAGAGAAAGACAAAAAAAATCGAGCCTGTATTTAGCGCCTATTGCCTACAGCGCTATCGATTTTTTGTAATTCGAACTAAAATCGAAAATCACTGTATAAAAATCTTTTGACCTCATGCATAACCCTCCTGCAAGAATTTATTGAATATCTGTCATCGTTTGCAAGTTATTGAATTTTAAAATCAGTCAGTCCTTTTTAGGACACCCGGTACATACTAAAATTGAAGATAAGTTACACAAGTTGGACAACATCACCATAATTTTATTACATACTAGCTAAAGTACCCGGCATTGCCCGGAATTTTAAGGATGTTTGTTTTGAAAAACCAATTTCGCAATTTAACATACAACATAAAATAAATAAATAAACAGTCGAAGTGTTGTACACATGAATCAAATGAAAACCCAATGTAAAAATGTATAAATTTATATTACAAACGGAAAATAATGCGGCAATAAATGAACTTATTTCCATTCATCATTGGAGCAATAATGGTAAAATAAGCCAATATTTCCATAATCGAGTTTTTATCATGCTTCAATACATTTTTTCACATTTATATGACGTTATATATTCACCATGTCTTTTATATTTCCAATAGGAGGTAATATCCCATTTTTTTAATTCGTCAAATTAATTAAATAATTATAATTTTTCACATGGAAATGATAAAACAGAAAAATTATGACGTAACATTCACTTTTGTTTTTAATTCGTCAAACTATTTATTTTATTTTCATTTTTCCCGTGAAAATCTTACAATAGAAAAGTTATGATGAAATATTTCCTTTTTTTAAATTCGCCAAACCATTTATCTCATTTTTTTCACATGGAAATCTTGCAGTAGAAAAGTAATTGTTGTGGTAAGAATTTTATTGTGGATTTTTAATTGTTAGCAACAGCTATAACGAAAAATGTTTACATTTGATTGGAAATTGCTGTTAACTTTGTGGTTTTTTATTAATTAAAAATTAACTATAAATTATTCTGTTTCCGGATTACTTTAGTTGTCTCGGCCGTGTTTTAATACTCATCATGTGCGTAACATTTCACAATTCTGGCTTCCAAATTGTGGAATTGTGTAGAATTACAGACAGACAAATTTTCATTTTTATATATTAGAGTTAAATTCAGGATGTAAGAAATCGCGAACAAATAAATTTCCATTAATTTGAAATAAGTAATTAACAAGCTGTAATAAAACTAATTAATATTACAGAGAAATGTCATTTATTTGGATTATGGTAAAATAATGCAGATAATGCATTATTTGTGGTTTTATATGGTACTTATATAAGTCCAACCATAATATCAATTAGAAGTCTGCGTCTGCGCGAACGGAATTTCATAGCTCGGCTCGTTATAAAAGCTAAAAGTTTGGCCCAAACACCTCTTTTTTTTCTTCTTTTTTTCCAGTTTATGGACTGGTCTATGCAAAAAATCTGTGAAATCATGTCCAACAGCATTTTTTTTCAAACGACCAATATTTCTAAGTTAACATTATCCATATTTCTTTAAGAATATTGCTCACATAACTGTGTAAAAAATGTAGCATACAGCTTTTTGGGGGGGGGAGGGGGAGGGGTGCGTTTGTAGTTATATAAATATTTAGCACATATAGTCGTCGTCCGCATATAACAGCGCAGAAACTACCCAGCCGAATGGTTTGAAATTTAATATATATAATCGTTGCAGAATTTTGTCGAGTCATTTTAAATTTTAGGAAAATCGAATCAAAACTTAAAAAGATACTAATAAAAGTTTTCTTCATTCTATTAAATCCTTCATACGTAATTAATTGAGTGATATCTCATGATAGGTACTGATTCTAGGTTTCCATGGTGATGACGTTAGGGCTTAATTTCTAACAAAAAAGTACCGGTGCCCTAATATTCTGTGGTACGGATACTAACAACTGTACCTCACCCCCACCCCCGTTACTCAAATCTGCATATTTATATTTCATACACTATTTGCAAAATTTAAAGCATTTTTTATTCTTTACCAAAATGAAAATTTTAAATATATCTATCAGCATATATTTAGCTGTCAACTGTTCCACTTTTTAGTTGCCATTGCTTCCGAATAGTAATCTTTGCTTTATTTTAATCTTTATTAATTGCAAAACTATGCGATTAAATATGGTAAGGATTATAATTCGGAAATAGTGTTAACAACAACAACAACAACAAAAATGGATAGTTCGCAGATATTCATTTTATAAAAAAATTAATGAAATTTACAGAAATTAATGTTTATATGCTGAAGAATGGAACATAAATCTGTAAATATCATTAGAATAGAAAAACGTGATTTTTGTTTCTCCTTCATTCTGATCTAAATTAGCATTAGAAAGGAGAAAAAGTTCTTTTTTCCCACTATACATGAATACATAAAATTTTGAATTTAAGACAGATTGAACTAGAACCCGCCGAAGACCGAAGACTGACAGATAAATTGATCCCGTTTCATATCCATCTCCTACGTGTGAGACACATTACGTCACATATAATTGTTTTGGTAGAAAACAATGCAAAAGTTTGGAGATGGAAGGGAAAGGAAAGGATAATTTAGGCTTCGGCATTTCAGAAGCGCTGATGCACTGGGCTCCGGAGCCCTATATTTATGAGCTCCGGAGAATTCCGACCAATATTTAAATATTAACTAAAAATAGAGAATATTAAAGACGTGAATTATCACATTGCTAACAAAGCGTAAACCAACTTAGTGAAAAATGTCCATGCAGGGAATCGAACCCGGGCCCCTGGAATAGATCTCCAGTGCTCTACCACTAAGCCACAAGGACGATGCCCAGCTTGGCATCTTTCACTTATATAAGTAGGTAAGGCTGCTACCGCAGCACTAGATGGAAAAGTCTTCATGAGCACATAATCTAGTGGCGTAATATGAGATGCAAATGAACCCAGCATCGGTGAATATACAATTTTTAATTAATTTTTCAACTACTTTTCAGCAGTGAAATTACGCTTGAAATTATTGAATATTAAAGACTTGAATTCTTTTAATTCACGTCTTTAATGTTCAATAATTTCAAGCATAATTTCACTGCTGAGAAGTAGTTGAAAAATTAATTAAAAAAGAGAAGTACCGGAGCCGGGCTCCGGCGCAAATTAAGCCCTGGATGACGTCCTATTTAAGAAGGAGTCCTATTATTTCTGTATTATTGAATTTAATGTATATAATCGTAATAAATTTTGTATTCATGCATTTTTCCATAAGAGTACAACAGCTGTTGCACCAAGATCTGAATGTTAATCAAAATAGTTACAGTACGAACCCACCTCATTTGCCACGTTTGACGTACTTTTTTTCTTTTTCTTTTTTTTCTTTTTTTTTTCAGACTACATGTCCGAAAACGTAGAATGCTTAACAGTAATAATGACATATCGACAATTATGTAACAGTCAGCCAAAATAAAAATGAAAATAGCCATTCGATTTAAATTATGTCTTCTTTCAATTTGAATTTAAAATAAATAAATAAATAAAAAAAGCCTCGGAAGCCGGTTTCTATATTGAAATAGTAACAAAATTTGAAATTTTCAATACGTAGACCTAATTTCGACTCCATCATTTCTGATCCGAAATTAGCATAAATATAAGTTTTCATGAAATTTCAATGGTTGCTTCCAGAAATATTCAAAATTTAAATTTGGGCTACTTTGTGGGACTGTCTCAAAAGTGGAATTCGTTTTACTTTAAGGCTCAGATTTATTATTAATTATCATTTGCGTTAGAAAACGCAAAATAAATTGTACTAATATTCTAACAAATAATTAAGGCGATCTTTACATTTAACAAAAAATTTACGATTATATTTACAAAAAATATCTAATCTTAACTTCTAGTATTACTAGAGCATTTAATCAAAACATCTTTTTTTCAGTTTTTCTTTTTCTTCTAGCAATTCAAAAGTTTTAGAACTGAAACTGAATTTTATTTTTTAAAAAAATCCTTAAACCTCTAAGCTTCGGATAAGCAAAAAAGGTTAGGGTGGAAAGGGGGATGACTGCTTGCTTAGCAGTAGCGTTAGACAAATGTGATTAGCAACACAGATAGGGTTGGCTTGATTTTGCCCCACCCGAAAAAACCTGGGTGGGTTTTTAAAAAAAAACACTCGAAAAAACACATGAACAAAACAAACTTTTTTTTTCAAAATCCTTATTTAAAATTGCACTTATCTAACTAATAATAAAAAAAAATTAAAACCAAACATAATTTATATTTTAATCATGAACGTAGAGTTTTCAGAAATACTGTTGGGCTCGAATTTCTCTAGATAACAAAAGCTTGAAAATTTCTCATGGAAAAATAATTCTCATTAAAAGCACATTGACAAAAAAATTATGTAAAACTGTGAGATATCAGGAAGCAAATTGAATCAATGTTCTTCTTTGGTAATTTTCCAAGTTAGAAGTGACCAGGAAAAGAGAAAACTGACCAACTAAGTTTAGAAAAGTGTAAATTTATGTGAGTGAGTCATAAAAAAAGTGGAAAAGCTTCATTCGTGGAAGTAAGTGGACTAGATTTGTCAGTCTGTACATTTTCCTAATAAGTTGAGCGTTTTTCAGGATTTTCGTACATTGTACATTTAAACCCTTTCCGTATTATCATTTCTTCCGTTTTTCTCCACATATTTGACCTTTAATATTTTCCTATATTGCCTCAGTTTACATTTTCAATTTGCTTCAAAAGTTTCATTCCTTGATTCAAAAACTTCAATGTTAAAGACACCATATTTTGCTACATTTGAACAGTATTTCAATGATATGATGGCGGGAACTAAGACTGATATTTATTTTATCGTCTCGTTATCTAAACTTGGCATTAATACAAGCAAAAAGCACCTTTTTATTATAAAATTTTTAATTTAGTCTTAATCTATGTATTCTGTTATTGTTGTTTTCCAATGATATGATGGCGGGAACTAAGGCTGATATTTATTTTATCGTCTCGTTATCTAAACTTGACATTAATACAAACAAAAAGCACCTTTATATTATAAAATTTTTAATTTAGTCTTAATCTATGTATTCTGTTATTGTTGTTTTTTAATGATATGATGGCGGGAACTAAGACTGATATTCATTTTATCGTCTCGTTATCTAAACTTGACATTAATACAAGCAAAAAGCACCTTTATATTATAAAATTTTTAATTTAGTCTTAATCTATGTATTCTGTTATTGTTGTTTTTCAATGATATGATGGCGGGAACTGAGACTGATATTTATTTTATCGTCTCGTTATCTAAACTTGACATTAATACAAACAAAAAGCACCTTTATATTATAAAATATTATAAAATTTTTAATTTAGTCTTAATCTATGTATTCTGTTATTGTTGTTTAACTACTTTATTTTGATTCTAAATACAAACTATTTTTTTTTTTTTTTTTTTTTTTTTGCACATTACTAAAATTTTTGTGACCATTACTGAATTTAAAGATATTTCGATTTATATCTATTGCCATAGATAATTTTCTATTCATAATGGGAAATATGAAAGCAAAATTAGTTAAAGAGAATAGTGTAATGCAAATGTAACTGGAAAATAATGATTATAACTGTCAATTAATAAAGTATTTTTATCAAAAATTTCCAAAAGAAGATATTATTTGTTCTGTCAATGTAGTTTAGTAGAATGTGGAAGATGCAGGTAGTGTGATACAACCCCATGCTCAACACTCATTTTTACTTTCGTCTACCTTTACAAGAAGAAAGTATTGGATTCGTGAAAATGTTCCACTTCCGGTTTTTTATGGACTTTATACGTTTTAGAAGGTGCTGAACACAATTTGATGGTTTTTAGAAAATGCCTGTCTGTGAGTCAGTCTGTCTCTATGTGACAAAACATTTGTGGGAGCTTTATCTCAAGAATTAATGGGCGGAATTTCACAAAACTTTATAGATTCAGCTGGTGCTAGTTAGTTTTTAGTGTATATCGTCCTACAGGTGGCGCTGCTGGGCTGCATTTTTCACGATTTCCGCCATAGCTCTATCTCAAGAACTAATGCACGGATTTTCATAAAACATCAAATTCAGTTTATTCCTTAATGTTATACTTGATGCTGATTACGTTTTGTGTAAATCGCTCAACAGGTGGCGGTGCTATGCTGTATATTTTACGATTTTCGGAATAGCTCTATCTCAAGAACTAATGCACCAATTTTCATCAAACTTCAGATTCAGGTATACCTTTATAAATATTGATGCTGATTATATTTTGGTGTAGCTCGCCCAACAGGTGGCTGTGCTATGCTGCATTTTTCAGAATATCAGCAATAGCCTTATCTCAAGAACTAATACACGAATTTTCATCTAACTTCAGATTCAGTTAGACGTTGACACAATTTATTACTGATTATGTTTACGTGTAAACCAGCAACAGGTGGCGCTGTTATGCTGCATTTTGCATGACTTACATGATTTTAGTGATAGTCATATCTCAAGAATTAATGCATGGGATTTTATACCTTTAGCA
Source organism: Maratus speciosus (assembly GCA_963932465.1). NCBI lineage: Eukaryota > Metazoa > Arthropoda > Arachnida > Araneae > Salticidae > Maratus > Maratus speciosus. The sequence goes on from OZ010800.1 coordinate 333,185,806, forward strand.
TTCTCATGATGGGCATAGGAAGCCATTTAATTTTGGCACTAGCGAATTTTGAAGTATTAACATGGATAAGATAGAAGAAAGATTTGGGATTGGCATATTCGACTAGTTCATTTAAGGAGAATGTGGGATCTTTTCAAAAGGACAGATGTGAATTGTAGTATCACCTGTCTGTTACACAGAATAAGAGAAATTCCTTCCACAGAAATTCCTACCACAGGACAAGAAGAATCTGCTTTCTTCTGCTTGCTCTACCACAGCACATGATTAAGGGTAATAATACAAAAGAAATTCTTTATTAATGCGTTATTGAAAATTTTCTATCCACAATATTTGTTTTTTTTTACATAGACTTAAAAATCAGCATGCAGATAAATAATTCTAATTGAAATTATTCTTTAAATATAAAGTTGTTTTTTATTTTTAAAAAAGCATAACATTAATGAAAAACAAAAAATAAAATAAAATAAAACTATATAAAGAAAGTAATTTTGTATCAATTTAGATTAATTGAAGTACAATGTATATATTCTTAAACAGACAAAAATATTTATAAAAAACAATTAAAAATAAATAAATAAGGATACGAGAATAACTTATATGAACAATTCTAGTACTTAGCATCACATATAACTAAAAAATCAAATGAGAAAATATCTGAATGATTTAACAGCAAAATACTGCAAATTAGTGATAGGGCTGTAATTCAAAACATTTAAAGGAATTCTATTAAATTAGAAATATCTAATAAAACAAAACTAAATACTTAACTATCTAAATCCAATTTTCATTTACCATTGAAAACACAAAATTGAAAACCTTCCGGGGGGAGGGAATCTCATTGCACCGGAGGGAATGTCCCCCCCCCCGTTCACCCCCTGAATTCAACAGTGTTGCACCGTGAGAAGAAGGTACATTCCTTATTCCGTGGTGTAACCCAATTATAGGAGATTCCTAGTTTTACGTCAACATTGAATTTGGCTAAGAATTTCAAAAAATTAGTCAGCTATCACCAAGTTGGCTTCATTTGTAGTGACTTTACTTTTTGTCGCCAAATTTTCCACTATTCGCCAAGTATCACCAAGCTTGGCGAGAATTTGACACTTGTGGATAGGACTATGTAGTACCATGTTCACCAAAACTCTCAAATTAAACCCGGATCTGGAGAAATCCCTTATTTTTAATTTGCTGTCTTGTTTCAAAATGTCACCCCCCCCCCCCCCCACACACACACACACAATTTCAAACTGTTTTACGTCAGCCATTCTTTAAGATAGGGTGAAACAAAAAATGCTGCGAAATATCGAGGCCGAACATTTAAAGGAAAATATTTGTGGGATTTCTAATTTTTTATACATCTTTTTGAATTTGGAATCTTTAAGTAGCAGCCATGTTGAAACAAGATAGCGGACAAAGCAAGCAACGAACTCAGTCAAAACTTTGGTAAGTTTTGTACACATGCTTTACATCCAAACCGGTTCACAAAAACGAGTGCTATAGCGTGATGAAAATCAGATATATATATATAAATATATACACATACAAATCACCATTGACATGGAGTGTGGTCTAGGGCTCATGATCAGTGAAAATGTATCGAAATTTTGCGGAATTGCTTTTCTTTGGACGGCTGCAATAGTTAGCTTAGCTTCTCACTATTTGTAATGGAAGGTACCTAAAATTGTACATCATTTTTTTTAATCCGGGGAATGTCCCCCCCCCCCCGTCCACCCCCTGAATTCAACAGTGTTGCACCGTGAGAAGAAGGCACATTACTTATTCCCTGGTGTAACTCAATTATAGGAGATTCCTAGTTTTACGTCAACATTGAATTTGGCTGGGAATTTCAAAAAATTAGTCAGCTATCGCCAAGTTGGCTTCATTTGTAGTGACTTTACTTTTTGTCGCCAAATTTTCCACTATTCGCCAAGTATCACCAAGCTTGGCGAGAATTTGACACTTGTGGATATGACTATGTAGTACCATGTTCACCAAAACTCTCAAATTAAACCCGGATCTGGAGAAATCCCTTATGTTTAATTTGCTGTCTTGTTTCAAAATGTCACCCCCCCACACACACACACACACACACAATTTCAAACTGTTTTACGTCAGCCATTCTTTAAGATAGGGTGAAACAAAAAATGCTGCGAAATATCGAGGCCGAACATTTAAAGAAAAATATTTGTGGGATCTCTAATTTGTTATACATCTTTTTGAATTTGGAATCTTTAAGTAGCAGCCATGTTGAAACAAGATAGTGAACAAGGCGAGCAACGAACTCAGTCAAAACTTTGGTAAGTTTTGTACACATGCTTTACACCCAAACCGGTTCACAAAAACGAGTGCTATAGCGTGATGAAAATTAGATATATATATATAAATATATACACATACAAATCACCATTGGCATGGAGTATGGTCTAGGGCTCATGATCGGTGAAAATGTATCGAAATTTTGCGGAATTGCTTTTCTTTGGACAACTGCAATCGTTAGCTTAGCTTCTCACTATTTGTAATGGAAGCTACCTAAAATTGTACATCATTTTTTTAATCCGACAGACAATTATTTAAATGAAAAAACTAGCATGAAACAGAATTTTTATTAAAAAATCACATGTTAATAGTCTTTATGAATAGACTTTGTTGTCACTTGTTAATAGACCAAACATTCCAGAACGGATGCACGGATTTCCAGTAGCTTCTAGAAAGATTGTTACTTATATCTGCTAAGAATTTTAAACGGAAATTAAAACAATTAATCTTACAAGGAGAGGGTCCGAGGTTGGACTCACCGAATACGGTGAATTTTGTGTATCGATACAGTATGAGTATGGGTAGTTAGTATGTAAATATATGACAGTTATAAGGCGCAACAACCAGGGAATCTCGAGAAAATAAGTTGCAAAGTTTACGCTACAGTTTATAATCAGATAAATTTCCTTCTTTGGCAAGCGGCTCAGTAGCGTGGTCGTCAGCGTACCGGATTTGAGATTTTTCTTTATCAGTTCGAATCCCGCTCGGACTTACTTTTCGGAACGAAAATTTCCATCAATTATTTTCGAACCGCAATTAAAAAAATATGTATAATAATTGAAATTTACGAAAAATATAAATTAAATGTATGTTTTGTAGCATATAAATGCATTTTTAACTATGCAATTTTGCATGTTTAAATATATAATGAAAAGAAAAAAAAGGCAAATTTATATTTCCATAGACCAGAAATTTTTTGTAGTTATTTAAAATTATTGACAGTTATTTCAATGAATAATCTACTATTTTTCACCGAAAAATAAATAAAAATACGTGGTATTACTATGTGAATAAATACATTATTTTTATTTTGTTTCATTATGCAAATATTTCAAACATTCCAGGATTTTTTTTTTTAATATTGTTTTGAATTTTAAAATGGATTTTTTTTTTCGGATTCTTTAAATGGGGACCAAACTAGAAGCGCCAAAACTCTCGCAAGGCACCATGGGATATCGAATGTTATTTTAATAAAAGATAAAATGTTATTAATAAACATCGCAAAGAAATAAGAATTTAATGTCTCAAAATATGAAAGAATAAAATAAATTAGTGGTTGTTTTTACAAAGAATCGCAGCTATTAACAGATTAAAGTTCTATTTTTTATTTATTCTTCTCGGAAAATAAAATAACAATTTTTTGAAAAATCAGGCAAAAGCATAAAGTGTACGTAATTATTAAGTTATAATAATAAAAATAATGAAACATTGTACAAATATGTAAAAATATCATTGTCCAGGTGATATTATTGTTCAGATGAAATTTTTGATTTTTTTTTCAAAGCACAGTTATAGTTTACAATTCACAAAAAGCCAGATATTACTAATTAATTATAATTAAATAGCAAGGAAAATATTATAAACTAACTAATAAATAAATAAACAACATATTTATCTTCAGAGTCTTTATCATTTTTATACATCTTAATGAAATTAATAACATTATAGTAACCGAAAATTTAAATATATATATATTTGCATTTACACTGTAATAGCTAATACATTGTTCATGTTCATGTAATAATTTTTAAACGAATAATCGATAAATTATTTATATAAACAATTAATAATTGAATTAATTTTACATTGTTAGTAATAAATACTTTTAATAAAAACAATTTAATTTTTCAGAATTTGTTTATTTAAATAGATTTTTTAAAGTTTCTGATAAACTGCGTTTAATTGGCTTTAAAGTTATTATTATTTATTTGTTTTACTTAAAGTCGTTATTATTATTATTATTACTTTGTAAAGTTTATTTTTATTTATTTTTTTATTTTTTATATTTCATTATAACTGTAAATTCTATGCAAATTACTTTAGTTTGACCTTTTTCATTCCCCATCACTGTTTACCATAACCAATGAATGTTTTCAAATTTTCTAAGATTAGGATAATTCTAGGATAGATGGCCATATAGGAGAGATGGCCAGTCTAAATATTTCAAAAACTATATGGTAAATTGCAGCATAAACTTTTCGTAAGAAATAGTTCAACGTGTTCATTCATTGTGATGTGCAGCTGCGTTTTTCAATTACAAAAAGAAAGTGTAATTTTAATATTTATTTAATTTAGTGGTTGAATATTTTTGTTAAGTTAGGTATCTGAATGTTTTGCATTACTTACGTTACAATTTTTTCTTCTATAAGGACTTTTAAGGCACGTATATAATCCAGTCTTTACTTTCTCTCTATTCTAAAAAAAAGTAACTACCGCTGTCACCGCCGCCGCCGGTTTTGAATTTTTTGTGACCGGAGGTCTTTCTTCGTTAATATTAAGAAAAATAATGCATACAAAAATATGAAAATCGGTAGTATTATACAGAAATGTTTGATAAACACGCTGATGCAGACAGGTTTCAGATCGAAGAATTATTTTAAGAGATATTTAATGCTAAAGTTGGACAAAATCGCTCCACTAAAAAAGTTTTATAGGAGCAAAAACTGTTCATAGGAATTTAATCATTTTTAGATCATTTTATGCGTTAGAATTTGCCGGAGTGCAGATTGCATTAATTTTTTTATTTTGGCTCATTTTTTGAGGTTTTATTTCTATTTTAAATTCAGATTTTCAGCATTTCTAGAGATATTTTTAACAGACTAGGGGGCTCGGACCCCTACGAGCTACGCTCGCCAACCCCCGTCCAGACACCGTAGACTCTAAATGCACGCTAATTTGATCGGTTTTAAAAAAGATTTCGAAAGATTGAATTATAATTTAAAAAACAGTGACGATCTCTCTATAAACGGATTTCTATTCATTTCTCTTTGATTGGGGAATTTTAACGCCAAATCCGTTGCGGTACTACTTGATTATCCCGTCGACCAATTTCGCCAAATTATATAAATCGCCAAATTATACAAATTGACATAATTTTTATTTTAAATAACGAAAAAACAAATAAATTAGTACAACTTTAATTAAAATACAAATAAAACATCGAAATAAAAATAACTTGATGACGTAGACACGCGTAACAACATTTCAAAATAAGCTAATATAAAAGGAATTAAGTAAACAGAATCTTTGTCTCCTGGTATATTTTAACAAAGTGAAAAGAAAGTTCTTTTAAATGAGACATTTTAAATTAATCGTTTTTAATCTGACGTAATTTTGACCAAACTATTCTTTCTCTTTTTAATATTCACATGAAAATACTTGTGTTAGAAATTAAATATTATTTGCGCTTTCCTAACAAAAATAGTTGAAAAGTATCCTCTTAAAATATCAAATAAATGTCTAGCGCAATTTCTAAATTTAAACCGTTTTGCAATATTATTTTGTGTTCATTTTATGTAATAACTGTAATGTGACGTAAATATGACGAAATTTCTCCTATTTAAGACTCCTAACGCATGTTAATAAATTTATTGTTTTACAAATTCCTTTCTGTCTTAAAATTCACGTGTAATTATAGTTTTTATGACGTAATTTTTAATAAGTTCCTGCTTTTTGTACATAATTATTTAATTCTAATTCCAAATGTTTTTTTCTGTTTATAATAGTCACGTGTAAATAAATTTTTAATTTATTTACGCGTATAAATATATATATTTTTTTTTTTGAAGCAAACATTATTGTTTCCGCTGTTTATACCGTTGGCAACAGTTTAAATTAATATCACTTTCTAAAATCTCTCTATTCTAAAAAAAAGTAACTACCGCTGTCACCGCCGCCGCCGCCGCCGGTTTTGAATTTTTTGTGACCGGAGGTATTTCTTCGTTAATATTAAGCAAAATATTGCATACAAAAATATGAAAATCGGTGGAATTATAGAGAAATGTTTGATAAGCACGCTGATGCAGACAGTTTTCAAATCGAAGAAATATTTAAAGAGGTATTTAATGCTAAAGTTGGACAAAATCGTTCCATTAAAAAAGTTTTATAGGAGCAAAAACTGTACATCGGAATTTAATCCTTTTTAGATCATTTTATGCGTCAGAATTTCCCGGTGTGCAGACTTCACTCAGTTTATTAATTTGACTCATATTTTGAGGTTTTATTTCTAATTTAAATTCAAATTTTTAGCATTTCGAGAGATATTATTTTACACATTTTAGAAAATTGTATTAATTTAAACTGTTGCCAACTGTATAAACAACGTTAGCAATAATATTTGCTTCAAATTAAAAATTTATTTTACACGTGACTATTATAAACAAGAAAATATAAAAAGCAGGATCTCATTGAAAAGTATCATAAAAACTATATTACACGTGAATTTTAAAAGTGAAAGAATGTTGCAAAATAATAAATTCATTAACATGCGTTAGAAGTCTTAAATAGGAGAAATTACGTCACATTACACATACGTAAAATAAACACAAAATAATATTGCAAACAGTTTAAATTTAAAAATTGCGCGAGACATTTATGTAATATTTTAAGATGATATTTTCAACTATTTTTATTAGGCTAGCTCAAATAATATTTCATTTCTAACATAATTATTGTCACGTGAATAGTAAAAGGAGAAAGGAAAGTTTAGTGAAAATTACGTCAGATTAAAAACGATACATTTAAAGTGTCATTAAAAAAAAACTTTCTTTTCGCTTTGTTAAAAAATACCGGGAGGCAAAGACTGTTTATTTAATTCATTTTATATTAGCTTATTTTGAAATGTCAACAGATTTTATTTAATTAAAGACGGAAACAGCCATTGTATAATTTAACAGCCGCTGAGTTGGCTTTAAAATTCCCCAATCAAAGAGAAATGAGTAGAAACCCGTTTATAGGGAGATCGCCACTGTTTTTAAACTTATAATTCAATCTTCCGAAATATTTTTTAAGCCGATCAAATTAGCGTGCTTTTAGAGTCTGCGGTGTCTGAACGGGGGTTGACGAGCGTAGCTCGTAGGGGGCAGCGCCCCCTAGTCTGTTAAAAATATCTCTAGAAATGCTGAAAATCTGAATTTAAAGTAGAAATAAAACCTCAAAAAATTAGTCAAAATAAAAAAATTAATGCAATCTGCACTCTGGCAAATTCTAACGCATAAAATGATCTAAAAATGATTAAATTCCTATGAACAGTTTTTGCTCCTATAAACCTTTTTTAGTGGAACGATTTTGTCCAACTTTAGCATTAAATATCTCTTAAAATAATTCTTCGATATGAAAACTGTCTACATCAGCGTGTTTATCAAACGTTTGTGTATAATACTACCGATTTTCATATTTTTGTATGCATTATTTTTCTTAATATTAAAGAAGAAAGACCTCCGGTCACAAAAAATTCAAAACCGGCGGCGGCGGCGGCGGTGACAGCGGTAGTTACTTTTTTTTAGAATAGAGAGATTTTAGAAAGTGATATTAATTTAAACTGTTGCCAACTGTATAAACAGCGGAAGCAATAATGTTTGCTTAAAAAAATAAATATTTATACGTGTAAATAAATTAAAAATTTATTTACACGTGACTATTATAAACAGAAAAAAACATTTGGAATTAGAATTAAATAATTATGTACAAAAAGCAGGAACTTATTAAAAATTATGTCATAAAAACTATAATTACACGTGAATTTTAAGAGAGAAAGGAATTTGTAAAGCAATAAATTTATTAACATGCGTTAGAAGTCTTAAATAGGAGAAATTACGTCATATTTACGTCGCATTACAGTTATTACATAAAATGAACACAAAATAATATTGCAAAACGGTTTAAATTTAGAAATTGCGCTAGACATTTATTTGATATTTTAATAGGATACTTTTCAACTATTTTTGTTAGGAAAGCGCAAATAATATTTAATTTCTAACACAAGTATTTTCACGTGAATATTAAAAAGAGAAAGAATAGTTTGGTCAAAATTACGTCAGATTAAAAACGATTAATTTAAAATGTCTCATTTAAAAGAACTTTCTTTTCACTTTGTTAAAAAATACCAGGAGACAAAGACTCTGTTTACTTAATTCCTTTTATATTAGCTTATTTTGAAATGTTGTTACACGTGTCTACGTCATCAAGTTATTTTTATTTCGACGTTTTATTTGTATTTTTATTAATGTTGTACTAATTTATTTGTTTTTTCGTTATTTAAAATAAAAATTATGTCAATGTCAATTTGTATAATTTGGCGAGTGGTTTGGCGATTTATATAATTTGGCGAAATGGGTCGACGGGATAATCAAGTAGTACCGCAACGGATTTGGCGTTAAAATTCCCCAATCAAAAAGAAATGAATAGAAATCCGTTTATAAAGAGATCGCCACTGTTTTTTAAATTGTAATTCAATCTTTCAAAATCTTTTTAAAGCCGATCAAATTAGCGTGCATTTAGAGTCTACGATGTCTGGACGGGGGTTGGCGAGCGTAGCTCGTAGGGGGCCGAGCCCCCTAGTTAAATCTAAAAAAAGACGTACAATGGCGTCCGCCACTTCAAACTGGGTGGCAATCTGTCTATCAATTTTAGGAGAGATGGCCACATAAAATGAAGAACAGATGCCCACCTATAATCAATATTTTAAAATTATACGGTGTGAGATTTTAACTAAATATAATTATTTTTTAAATAATTACATAATTTTTATGTTTATAATTACATTAATTCAAATAATTATTTAAATTTTGACTAATATAAATATTTCAATAACAATAATATAATAAGGCCTAACGATGTACTTTTGTTTCAGAAAATATTGAAAAACTTCGGGAACGTGCATCCCAGAAACAGATAAAGTTGATAAATAAACTTAAAACCATGAAAAAGTCTAAAATAAACGCAAGAAAAAAACAAAAATACGACGCTTCCAGCAGTGAAGAAGATTACATACAATTGAAATTATTAGATTCTACAGATTCCGAGGGATAGAATTGGATGAGGATCACTGTGTAGGTTGTGGAGATTACTGGGTACAATGCATAAGGTACCAGAAGTGGTTCCATGAAACGTGTACAAACTATCAAGAACATTGTTGAAAATCTGGTAAAACTTTACGAAAAGTGAAGGATTGAAATTATACTTCAAATTTTGTTTAGTCAAATTTTATTCACTGATTTTCCGTGATATAATTGCATCTTTACAAATTTCTATATTTTTTTCATCATTAACTACATGAAATATGTTATTTTTTGCTATTTTAACTTTCTTGTATTGGATGGCTATCTCACCTCGGCTTGAAGGAGAGATCGCCATCTGCCATTTTTATTTCAATGTTGTTTCTCACTTTTTGTTCTCAATATTTAATTATTTTTTGACCAAAATATGATGAATATATGTATATGGATTTCAAGTATGCATAAACATTTCTTGCATTTGCATTCTAAGAATTTTATTTCACTCTTTAAAAACTATGGCCATCTATCCTAGAGTTGCCCTATACTAATCAATGAATAAAATACTGTATGATATTGAAATTAAAATCTGGTGCCAGGATTTTTTAAAAAAAATTTTTGTGTTGGTGTTGGTGTGTGTGTGTTGAGAGGGGGGTGGGAGGAGGTTAAAGTATTTCAACTACATTGTCTTTCTTTCAAATAAAAGTATAAAATACAAAACAGAAAATAAGACAGAGAAAATTAAAAAAAAAAATTAAAAAAATAAACTATTTTATAACTTTTTTGTCTGTGCTATTTCTTATTATCTACTATTATTATTATAATTATTATTATTATTACTGTATTATTATTATTATTATTACTGTATTATTATTATTATTATTATTATAAATTACTAGGAGGTAAGAGAATTTAGATAATTTCCCCCTCGCCCCCCGACAGTTTTGAATATATGAGTATTGGCTGCTGAGTAACTGCTGACTTTATTATAATGATTTATCTATATATAGATTTTTCTGGGGTTTTTTTTATTAATCAGTTTCTTTTATACTATAAAAAGAATATGTCAGATATAAAAATTGGGGCGTGGTGAGGGGGGGGGTGGATAACTTACGACTAGTGAATTTCAAGTAAAATCAGCTCACAAAATAATTATAATGCTTAGTTATAAGTCAGCAACTATTAATTTCATTGCAACTGTTTATTTTATCTAACTAAAGTATCAATATATATATTTATTAATGTAAATGCTAACAATTAATGGTAAATTGATTATATTATTAAAAGTAGTTGTATTATTATTTGTTTGAAAGCAAAATAGTTTTTGTAATATATTTTGTAATAATTCTATAGGACTACCGAAGACGTTATATTTATGATACACTTAAAAAAAAAAAAAAAAAAAATTACACAGCCTCTCTTCTCCCTCTCTGGAAAACGATTACTTCTACCATATGAAATGTGATTGGAGTGCTACAATTAGAATCCAAGTTAAAAGTGTGTGCGGTTTTCGGATCTCTATATTCGCGTTATACTAAAATTTAGTGCGTTCAGTTAAAAAACCCGATAATGTCCCTCCTTTTATAAAGATTACGTTTACCATACAAAATAAGAGTGTTTTGCGATAATTATAGTTCGAATTATAAATGTTTTAATTTTTCAGGACCTTATACTTATGATACACAAGAATATAGGAGGCTTCTAGAAAAACTCAACAGCGCTCCCCACCCTCCACCCCCCTTTTTTAAGCGATTACGATTACTATACAAAATTTGTGTGGGCTGTGGCAATTTAGATCCGAGTTATATTTACTGTTTACCGGCTCTTATATTCGCATTATACTAAAAGTTAAAGGCCTTCGCTTAAAAAACTCGACAATCTACCCTATATATATAAAATCTTAACGAATCGAATTGAAACGAATTTATGTAACGATTCTATGAAACGACTGATTAAACAACTGATTACGTTTCACGGCGATTTCTCCTAAAATATGGAATACTTTGCGATGAAATTAACACCAAAAATCCATATTGATCCACAGATCTCAAAACTGGTATTAGAATTTTAAAATTAGAATTAGTTTTCGAAATATTAATTTTTTTCTAATTTTAAATACTTTTTTCTAATGATGGCAACTCAAATTTTAATCATAACAGATATTTTTTTTTCATATTTTAGAAAAGGTTATTACGAGTTTGGCCTCCCTTAAATGTATGCTAAGAAATGAATCATGTTACTTTTATTCAGAATTCAATTTGTATTTCATTATCATTTTATTTAATACAAAACTTTCATTTAAAATTGAAACCTTTAAAATAAATGGCTTTTACTTCATTCTTTTTTTGAAACGAAACGAAAAGAAAAATATTAGACACAGATGTCATATACGCAATGGGATACCTAATTGGCGCCAAAATGGCGTTATTTTGCCTGATATGGTAACCCGGCTATTGTTGCTTATTTATTAATAAATGTTTATTTGAATTTATTTTCTTTTTATTTACAAAAAATGTTATAAATTGTTTTGTTCTATAGTTATTAATTATTTTTTTATTTATTGTTATTTCATTTTAAAAATAACAGAAAATAATTTTAAAATACATATGTAACAGGTATTTGAAAACGAGGTTTTCGCCAAATTGTCGTAAAAAAAAAAAAAAAAAAAAAAAAAAAAAAAAATCACGCCAAACCCGGTGCGTATGTGACAATGCAACAAATCATGAGATTTAATTTCCACTTCAAAGCAACGTTTTAATGTTATTGCTTCTCCCGTCGACCAATTTCGCCAAATTATTTAAATAGCCAAATTATACAAATTGACATTTTTTTATTTTAAATAACAAAAGAACAAATAAATTAGTATAACTTTAATAAAAATACAAATAAAACGTCGAAATAAAAATCACTTGATGGCGTGAACATGTGTAACTTCCTTAAAGTCAAGTGAATGTGACATTTACGATCAACCATTATTGGCATTTAATCTTATAGTTTGGCGACAGATTTTTGGTCGATGGGATAACCAAGTAGCACCGTTTTTAATTTACCACTCGAAAAATAAAAAAAAAATGCTAACTGGCGAGTTAAAAAAAAAGCTATTGGCGAGATTTTCACGGCGAGATGATCATGGCAACTTTTATGTAGTTTTATTCGAAAAAATAATTTTGATTCTTTAATAAAAATGGAAACCTTTCTTATGAAAAGCGAAGGAATCAGCCCGTTGTTTATGGCAGTTACATGACTTGGACTATTATAATATAAACGAAATAATGGGGATAGAATAATTATTCGTCGACTTATCACACCTGTGGCTGGCTAACATTAAAGTACCAAAATGGCCGCCTGGAATATAAAAGCGAAGGGATCCGCCTGGAGCTGTTGATGATAGTCACATGACTTAGGCTATTATTATAGAGATTGTTTTCAATTTTAAAAACAGCGCAAAGAATAATATTTCCTAACGATTAAAAATTTATTTTCACGTGACTATTAAAAACAAAAAACAAAAAATTAAAATTACTATTAAATGAGTATGTGTTAAAGGCAGGAAAATATTGAAAATTATGTCCTGAAAATTGTATTTACACGTGAGTATTAAAAGGGAAAGGAAACTTTAAAATAATAAATACATTAATATGCGTTTAACCCTTTCACGGACAAGGCACTTCTATTCATAAAATCTTGAAATCAGTGAATGGCACCAGAATTTACAAACAAATTTCGAAATACAAAAATGCTTTTGTTCACTTACTTAATAAAAGGGAAATTTTCATCCCAATATTCTGATGCTAATGTGGCATTTAAGAATTAAAATTAAGCGGTCCAAAAATGAACCACCGCCCTTGAAGGGGTTAAAGCAGCAAATTTTAGTAAGTGTATTATGTCAATCGTTTTATAACGCTGTTAAAAAATACCGAGTGACAAAGACTCTGTTTACATAATTCATTTTATTTTAGCTTCTTTTCAAATGTTTAACTGATCTTCTTTAACCAAACACGAAAACAACCATTGGATGTCTTAACAGTAACTGATTCTACCTTAAATTTTTGCAATCAAAAGGAATTGAATGGAAACCCGTTTACAGGGAGATCGCTACAGGTTCTTTCAGTATAATTCAATCTCCTCTAATCTTTTTAAAACCGATCAGATTAGCGTGCTTTTAGATTCTACAGTGTCTGAACGAGGTTTGGCGAGCGTAGCTTGCAGGGGGCAGAGCCCCCTAGTGTTCCCTATAAAATTATGTCAATCTTCTTCACGTGCACAAAATTTTAGCTTACTGGAAAAGGGACCGAAATGGCTACGGGCCGAAAAGGCTAGAGACCGAAACGCCAGGTCCGAAACGAAATGTCCTGCTTCCAATAATAATTACAGTAACTCTTTTGTTCGTTCTATATTGTTACTCTATAGTTAATATCATGTCGTAGAAATATTAAAGGCAATTGCAGAAGCATTTACATATAACAGTATAATGTAGTTTAATATAGATATATAAAGTATGTGATTAGAATACATATCTCATATTCTTTCCGGCGAATATAATATACAGCCAAAAATGAAACTGCCATCGTTAGATATCTTAGTTAAAAGCTGTTAATCTGATATTATGTGTTTAATAAACGTATACTAAATTATTGTTTCGTATTATTTTAGTTTGCTTCGATATTATTTAACATTTTTAATTTTAATGATGTTATGTATTTAACAAATGTATATGAAACTAGCAAATCCCGCGGCTTTGCTCGCATAATAGTTGAAATATGCCAAGTGGTATTTGCATGACTATTTTTTATTAGCAGAACACTTTTTGAAATAATTCGAAAATTACAAATTAAGACACAGTTTGACTAAACTCCATTATAAAAGTGCAATAGACTGAAATGGGATTTTAATTAATAAGAATAACTAAAACTAATTCCAATTAAATGATAATTTAGAAAGTATTTTGAGACTTTTATGTTCAATTCATACGCTCATTTCAGTATTCATTTGAAGTTTTGAATTTTTCAGAAATCATCTTAACACATTTACTTCTTAAAATTAACCATCATGTCAAATTCCAAGCTTCTTATCTAGCAGTCTACCACCTCTCTGGTGTTAGTGGCCCCAACATAAAATGCCAAAACAGAGTTGAAATAGAATGTCTCGAAAAATGTTGCAACAGAGACTGTCACCATTAATTTGCCAACATTAACCTTGAAATTGGTTGGCATTTCCTAATATTCTATAGAAAACGGAATTTAGATGTTTTTAAAGGCTTTCTTTGTGTTCCTGCCAAACAGATGATAGCGACACCGGCATAAAATATAGCCCGTATAGGATCAGGGACTATCACTCTTGATTCGCAATCAATAACTTCTGTAATCGGTTTATTATTTCCTAAGATTCTATACAAATCGTAATTTAGGACTCTTTTAGAATGCTTTTCGCTCCTTCCCTTCGCTTCACACCTTTCTATTTTCGAAATTATTTTTGACTGTTCTTAGACGACATTGATATTTTTTAAGTAACTAACGTGCTACATTTAAAGCATCTAGCATCTTCAGTACCGCAAAAATGGTAATTTAGAAAGTTTTTTGCTCCTGCAACCCTCGACATAAAATATAGCTTATGTTTGAGCAGATTCTATCACCATCAATTTGAAACCATTATGTTAAAATCGGTTTCGTATTTCATACGATTGCATAAAAATCGATCGTAATTTAGAACGCTTATACAACGCTTTTCGCTCACATCATCCTCTTAAATTTGGAATTTTCTTTCGACGATTCATAGAAAGCATTTACATCTTTCAAGTAATTGCCATTCCAAATTTAAAATGTTAGACCCTCTCAGTAACACAAAAAACGCAATTTAGAACATTTTTTGCTCCTGTAACCCCCAGGTGGTAGTGACAACAACGTAAAATATAGGCTATGTTGGAGCGGGGACTGTCACCATCAATTAGAAACCATTACTTTTGAAATCGGTTTATATTTCTAAGATTGCGTAGAAATCGCTATTTAGAACGTTTCTAAAACGCTTTTCGTTCATTTTCACCCCTTTTTTATTTCAAATTTTTAAGGAACTCTTGTCAGAGAGTATTTACATCTCATAAGTAATTACCATGCCAAATTTCAAATTGGTAGCCCCTTCAGTCTCACAAAAATCACAATTTAGAACGTTTTTTAAAATGCAACCGCAAGGTGGTAGTGAAACCGACATGAAATAGATCCTATATTGGAGCAAGGGCTGTCATCATCAATTTCCAACCATTACTTTTGAAATCGGTTGGGTACTTTTTGAGATTGCGTAGAAATCGCAATTTAGAACGTTTTCCGTCCATTTTCACCCCTTTTAAATTTCGAATTATTTAGGAAATGTTCTTAGAGATCATTTATAACCTATAAGTAACTATCATGCCTAGTTTCAAGTTGCTAGCCCCTGCAGTAATCCAAAAAACGCAATTTATATCGTTTTTTGCTCCTTCACCTCCTTTGGGTTAGTGACACCAACATGAAATACTGCCTATGTTCGAGCGAGGTCTGTCACCATCGTTTTCACACCATTATTCAATTCCTACTATTAGTTCACACTCTTCCTATATATATATCTTGTTCAAATTTTTGAATCACTAATAAAATACTTATTATTCATCCTATCAAGTTCAAATAATTTTTTTTAACTTGTGGTGGATGACACTTAATGTTAATACAGTTTTTTCAAATATTAATTCATTAATTAAATTTTAATTAATTAATATTAGTTTCATATGGCAGAAAAAATGGCAGACATTGATTATTGAACAGCATTTAATGCATCTCCATACTAATAAGGGGGTTACCATAGGGTGACACTGTTCTGTCACCAAATACTACCATGTTTAACGCCAACTTGGCGATATGTCACCAAAAGTGACGCCAACTTGGCGATATCTCTAATATTTCGCCAAATTCCCATAGACTTCCATTGTAAACCAGTAGGGTTTACTTGCTTATAGAAAATCAACAAATTGAGATATTTTAATGCAACAAAACTAACATTAGCTTAAGGGATTATATTAAATTTTTCTTTGATGACCTAAGTAGGAATTGAATTTAAGAAAAAAATTATATTACTTGTTTTTTAAATCGGTTCGGTACTTCCTGAGATTGCGTAGAAATCGCAATTTAAAAAGTTTTTTTAGAACCCTTTTCGCTGATTTTCACCCATTTTAAATTTCGATTTTTTGGGAAATGTTCTTAGGGATCATTTGTATCTTATAAATAACTGCCCTGCATAATTTCAGGAATCTAGGCCCTTCAGTAACACAAAAATAGCAATTTAGAATGTTTATTGCTTCTCCAACCCCTAGGTGGTAGTGATACCAACATGAAATAGAGCCTATAATGGAACAAGGGCTGTCATCATCAATTTCCAACCATTACTTTTGAAATAGGTTGGGCAATTTCTGAGATTGCGTAGAAATCGCCATTTAGAACGTTTTTCAGAACGCTTTCATGCATTTTCAGCACTTTTAAATTTCGAATTTTTTAAGAAATGTGCTTAGAGATCATTTATATCTTATAAGTAACTACCATCCCAAATTCCATGTATCTAGATCCTTCAGTAACACAAAAATCGCAATTTCGAACGTTTTTTTGCTCCTGCATCCCCTTTAGGGGTGGTGGCACCGACATAAAATCTTATACTATAATGCGAGCAAAAATTGTGTGTGTATGTATGTGTGTGTGTGTGTGTATGTAAATTTTATCTTAAGAACGGCTCTAACGATTTTGACGAAATTTTGTATTTTACCATTTTTGGGCACGAGAAGACTATTGGGCTAGGTCACGTGTTCGAGAAAATTCGATTAGTGGGTCATTTTGGGTCATAATGGATCAGAGTTAACCTCATTATATCTCAAAAACGGCTCAATCGATTTTGACTAAATTTTGTATCCAACCATTTTTGGGCACGAGAAAACTATTGGGCTAGGTCACATGTTCGAGAAATTTCGATTAGTGGGTCATTTTTGGGTCACTTCGGGTCAAGCTAATTTTATCTATAAAAAGGCTCTAACGATTTTGACTAAATTTTGTAATCTACTGTTTTGTATTACGAGAAGACTAATGGGCTAAGTCACATGTTAGAGAAAATTAGATTAGTGGGTCATTTTTGGGTCACTGTTGGTCAAGCTAAGTTTATCTAGAAAACGGCTCTAACGATTTTGACGAAATTTTGTGTTCTGTCGTTTTCGGGCACGAGAATAACATTGGGATAGACTTTATGTTCAAGAAAATTCGATTAGTGGGTCATTTTGGGTCACAATGGGTCAGGTGTCAAACTAATTGAAGCTAAAAAAGGATCAAACATTTTGACAAAATTTTGTAATATACCGCTTCGGGGCATGAGATGACCATTGAGCTAAGTCACATGTTCGAAAAAAAAATCGATTAGTGGGTCATTTTGGGTCACTGTGGATCAATATAATTGTATCTAAAAAAGGAATCAAACGATTTTGACAAAGTATTGTAATATACCGTTTCTGGGCATGAGAAGATCATTGGGCTAAGTCACGTGTTCGAGAAAAGTTGATTTGTCGGTGGGTCATTTTTGGGTCAATCTAATTGTATCTAAAAAAAGACTCAAACAATTTTGACATAATTTTGTATTATACCGTTTCTGAGCATGAGAAGACGATTGGGCTAAGTCACGTGTTCAAGAAAATTCGATTAATGGGTCATTTTTGGGTCACTGTGGGTCAACTAATTGTATCTAAGAAAATGCTCAAAACATTTTGACAAAATTTTATATTATATCGTTTCTGAGCATCAGAAGACCATTGGCTAAGTCACATGTTCATCATAATTCGATTAGTGGGTCAAGATAATTGTATCTAAAAATGACTCAAACGATTTCAACAAAATTTTGTAATGTACTTTTGGACATGAGAAGACCATTGGGCTAAGCCGCATGTTCGAGAAAATTCAATTAGTGGGTCCCTTTTGGGTCTCTGTGGGTCAAGATAATTGTATCTAAAAATGACTCAAACGATTTTCATAAAATTTTGTATTATACCTTTCCTGGGCATGAGAAGACCATTGGGCTAAGTCACATGTTCGAGAAAAGTCGATTTGTGTGTGGTCATTTTTGGATCACTGTGGGTCAAGCTAATTGTATCTAAAAAACGACTTAAACAATTTTGACAAAATTTTGTAATGTACCGTTTCTGGGCATGAGATGACCATTGAACTAAGTTACATGTTCGACAAAATTCGATTAGTGGGTCATTTTTGGGTCACTGTGGGTCAAGATAATTGTATCTAAAAATGACTTAAACGATTTTGAAAAAAATTTGTATTATACCGTTTCTTGACATGAGAAGACCATTGGGCTAAGCCGCATGTTCGAGAAAATTCGATTAGTGGGTCATTTTTGGGTCACTGTGGGTCAAGCTATTTGTATCTAAAAAAAGGCTCAAAACATTTTGACAAAATTTTGTATTATATTGTTTCTGAGCGAAAGACCATTGGGCTAAGTCACGTGTTCGAGAAAATTCGATTAGTGGCTCAGTTTGCGGTCACTGTGGATCTAGCTCATTGTATCTAAAAAAAACGGCTCAAACAATTTTGACAAATATTTTTTTATTACATTGTTTCCCAGCACGAGAAGGCCATTGGGATATGTCACAGGTTCGATAAATTTAGATTATTGGGTCCCTTTTGGGCTACGGGTGGTCAAGCAAATTTTATCTATAAAACGACTTTAACGATTTTGACTAAATTAATATTCTATCGTTTTCGGGTTCGAGAAGAGCATTGGTTAGGTCGTATGTTCAAAAAAATTCGGTTAGCGGGTCATTTTGGATCAATATGTCTAAGTATCATTCCAATTGTATCTAAACAGCAAGAATGATACAGTGAGAATAAAATATCGAATTGAACACAAGGCTAATTTTGACCGAGTTTAGCTCGGTCCTTCCTGCTAGTGTATCCTATAATGAAACAAGGGTTATCACCATCATTTTGACACCATTATTTTTGAAATCTGTTTGGTACTTCTTGAGATTGCGCAAAAACCGCGATTTAGAACGCTTTTTGCGCATTTTCACCCCTTTTAAATTTCGAATTTTTTAAGAAATGTTCTTAGAGATCATTTATATCTTATAAATGACTATCATTCCAAATTCCATGTATCTGGGCCCTTCAGTAACACAAAAATCGCAATTTCGAACGTTTTTTTGCTCCTGCACCCCATTTAGGGGTAGTGGCACCGACATAAAATGTAGCCTTTGTTAGAGCAAGTGTTTTCACCATCATTATGACACCATTATTTTTCAAATCGATTTGGTACTTCCTGAGTTTGTGTAGAAATCCCCATTTAGAACGCTTTTTGCGCATTATCACCCCTTTTAAATTTCGATATTTTAAAGAAATGTTCTTAGAGATCATTTACACCTATTTAGTAACTATTATGCCAAATTTCATGTTTCTATGTCCTTCAGTAACACAAAAATCGCATTTTTAGAACGTTTTGCTCCTGCACCCCCTTTTCGCCAGTGGCACGGACATAAGATATAGCCTATGTTCTAAGTTGGACTAACACCATCATTTTGATACCATTACTTTAGAAATCGGTTTGGTAGTTCCAGAGCTTACTTCCTACAAATAAACAATTTTTACCTCTTTATAATATTAGTATAGAAGATTACTGTTTTGAACACGATTGGCCATTGACAATAGTAAATATGATTGTCGATTAACAGAATTATGCTAATCTTTGACTTATAGGCGCGAGTTATTTTTCCGAAACGCTGCAAAATTCATCACTGAAGAACTTGGTTTGCGAATGATTACCTCCATGGTTTAATAATTTATGACTCACAATCAACGAATCTCTTGTATTTGTTTACTTTAATGTAATGAGATATTGGGCTTTCAACCTAATTTCAACAGAGGTTATCTCAGAATATATACATATTTGAATATAACCCATCTCTAAAACATTGTTTTTTTCTTTCAAAAAATATAATTTTATGCAGTTTTATACAAAAAAATAATCGTGATTCAAAATGTCCGCGTTGCATATGAAAGACGAAGCAGTCAGCCGGAAACTGTTGATAATCTAGTCACATGACTTAAGCTTTTAATATAGATATACAGTAGAACCTCGATTAACCGAGCATAGATTAATCGAGGTTTCTGTTAACCGAGCCGATAACAAAGTCTGATTTTTTTCTTCTTTTGAATAAGCCTTGAAAATGACCGCACATTTTAGTTCACTGTCCGTGCTATACAGGCTCTTCTTCCCCCAAAAGCACTCAACTCCCAAGAAACATTGGACCCTGAAAAGTCAACAGCGAACAATGCTTTGTTTCCAGTGGCCGTATGAACTTTTGTAAATTTTAGGTAGCTTTCATTACAAAAAGCTACCTATTGCAGCCGTTCGGAGGAAAGCGATTTCAAAAAATTTTGGTATATTTTCATCGATCATGACCCCCAGACACCGAAACCACCCTCCGTTCAAAATTGACATATATATATATCAGTGGCGTGGCGTCCGGTCATCGCTGGATGCGGCGATGACCAAGCAATATTTTTAAACTCTTAATAAGCTTTTAAAACTCTACGATCCAGTTTTAGCAGAACATTTGGAGTTCATGTATAAGTGAAGGTAAGATTTAAAGTTTCTTTTTTGAACATTCAACCATTGAATTTTAGAGTTAATAATTTTTCACCACAAACTTAAATAATTGCGATGACCACCGAAAATTTTCACGCCACGACACTGATATATATATATATATATATATATATATATATATATCCATATATATATATATATATCCATATATATATATATATATATCCAGATATTTTTCGAAAGCATTATATATATATCCATATATATATATATATTTCATAATATTACGGTTTTTGATGGTGGTAGGTTATGTTTAATTAATGGTTATATATATATATCCGACCTTTGTCACACTGTAACTCTCGTATTTATGAACCAATTCGGATGTAATTCGGTGTGTACATAGTACATACCAATGTCTCGACCGAGTTCGTTGGCCAGCTTCATCCGCCATTTTGTTTAAAAATGGCGGCCATTTAAAAATTTTTTAAAAATTTAAAATTTGAAATGTGGTACCAAAAAATTAAAATGGAAAAATATTTTTTTCTTATGTATTTGACCTTTATACAAAGATTCCGGAGCAGTTTTTGTTTCGTCTATATCTTAAAAAATGGCTGAGTTATAGCATTTTGAATTTCTAGCGTGGCTGACATTTTGAAACGTCCTGAATTTTGTCACGCGATAAGAGGCGTATTTATGAACCGATTTGGATGTAACTTCGTTTATACATAGTACATACCAATGTCTCGACCGAGTTCGTTGGCCAGCTTAATATGCCATCTTGTTTAAAAATGGCGGCCATTTAAATTTTTAAGAAAAATTTAAATTTGAAATGTGGTACCAAAAAATTGAAAATTGAAAAAATATTTTTTTCTTATGTGTTTGACCTTGATAAAAAGATTCGGGAGCAGTTTTTGTTTCGTCTATATCTTAAAAAATGGCTGAGTTATAGAATTTTGAATTTCTAGCGTGGCTGACATTTTGAAATGTCCTGATTATTGTCACGTGATAACGGGCGTATTTATGAACCGATTTGGATGTACCTTGGTGTGTACATAGCACATACAAATATCTCGACCGAGTTCGTTCCAGCTTTATCCGCCATCTTGTTTCAAAATGGCGGCCATTTAAAAAATTTAAAAAAACTTTTAATTTAAAATGAGATACCAAAATATTGGAAAATGAAAAAGTTTTTTTTCGTATGTGTTTGACCTTAATACAAAGATTACGGAACAGTTTTTGTTTCGTCTATATCTCAAAAAATGGCTGAGTTATAGCATTTTGAATTTCTAGCGTGGCTAACATTTTGAAACGTCCTGAATTTTGTCACGCGATAAGAGGCGTATTTATAAACCGATTTGGATGTAACTTCGTTTATACATAGTACATACCAATGTCTCGACCGAGTTCGTTGGCCAGCTTAATACGCCATCTTGTTTAAAAATGGCGGCCATTTAAATTTTTAAGAAAAATTTAAATTTGAAATGTGGTATCAAAAAATTGAAAATTGAAAAAAATATTTTCTTCTTATGTGTTTGACCTTGATAAAAAGATTCGGGAGCAGTTTTTGTTTCGTCTATATCTTAAAAAATGGCTGAGTTATAGCATTTTGAATTTCTAGCGTGGCTGACATTTTGAAATGTCCTGATTATTGTCACGTGATAACGGGCGTATTTATGAACCGATTTGGATGTACCTTGGTGTGTACATAGCACATACAAATATCTCGACCGAGTTCGTTCCAGCTTTATCCGCCATCTTGTTTCAAAATGGCGGCCATTTAAAAAATTTAAAAAAACTTTTAATTTAAAATGATATACCAAAATATTGAAAAATGAAAAAGTTTTTTTTCGTATGTGTTTTACCTTAATACAAAGATTACGGAACAGTTTTTGTTTCGTCTATATCTCAAAAAATGGCTGAGTTATAGCATTTTGAATTTCTAGCGTGGCTGACATTTTGAAACGTCCTGAATTTTGTCACGCGATAAGAGACGTATTTATGAACCGATTTGGATGTAACTTCGTTTATACATAGTACATACCAATGTCTCGACCGAGTTCGTTGGCCAGCTTAATACGCCATCTTGTTTAAAAATGGCGGCCATTTAAATTTGAAATGTGGTACCAAAAAATTGAAAATTGAAAAAATATTTTTTCCTTATGTGTTTGACCTTGATAAAAAGATTCGGGAGCAGTTTTTGTTTCGTCTATATCTTAAAAAATGGCTGAGTTATAGCATTTTGAATTTCTAGCGTGGCTGACATTTTGAAATGTCCTGATTATTGTTACGTGATAACGGGCGTATTTATGAACCGATTTGGATGTACCTTGGTGTGTACATAGCACATACAAATATCTCGACCGAGTTCGTTCCAGCTTCATCCGCCATCTTGTTTCAAAATGGCGACCATTTAAAAAAATTTAAAAAATTTTAAATTTAAAATGAGATACCAAAATATTGGAAAATGAAAAAGTTTTTTTTCGTATGTGTTTGACCTTAATACAAAGATTACGGAACAGTTTTTGTTTCGTCTATATCTCAAAAAATGGCTGAGTTACAGCATTTTGAATTTCTATTGTGGCTGACATTTTAAAACGACCTGATTTTTGTCACGCGATAACAGGCGTATTTATGAACAGATTTGGATGCAACTTGGTCTGTACATAGCACATACCAATGTCTCGACCGAGTTCGTTGGCCAGCTTCATTCGCCATCTTGTTTCAAAAGGGTTGCCATTAAAAAAATTAAATTTAAAATTTAAAATGAGGTATTAAAAAATTGGAAAATGAAAAAGTTTTTTTTATGTGTTTGGCCTTGATACAAAAATTCCGAAGCAGCCAAATATAAGTTACTTTAAATAAAAGCAGCTTGGATAAAGCTGACTAATTTCGCGAAATTCTCCTTCATAATGATTTAGTATTGATAAAAATTAGTATTGAATCTCCTATATTCGGTTTCCACTAAATTGAGCTTCGTGTGTTTGAATAATATAAGTTGGCTTTTTAAAAATAAGAAATATGAAAGCTACCTCTTCCTCCCGGCACTGGCCGGAAGGACTTTTTCAATTTGCTTTTTAAAATTTTCTACTAGTAGTTGATTTCCTTTTTAAATTTTTTAAGCTGTGAAACAGAACTTTACATATATTTATTTTTATTATTTAAAAAACGTTCTACTGTTGTTGTTTTTTTTTTTGTTGTTTTGTTTTTTTTTTAAAGAGATGTTAAATTCGCAAGCACGGTCAGTTTTTACACACAGTTTCTATTAACTGAGATTTTCGATATCCGAGGTACTAACGGTCCCAATTAGCTCGGATAATCGAGGTTGCACTGTATTACATTTTAAAGTTTGCATAATTCTGATGTAATTATATTACAATGCCAGTATAAGACAAGGGCGATAAACGGTCAAGAAAATTTCATTAGTCGAGAGGATTCTGATCAAAACCTTCTGTATTGTGGGTTGCTATAGTTTGAAGAAAAACTTTTAATTTTAGCATACGCCCTATGCACATGTTTAGACTCTATGTTCTATCACATTCGATTCATTTACATTTTAAATAAATTTGTAAAATATTATTACATACGGATAAATAATATAGAAATATTTTTAGTAACAATTTTAGTATACGTGGAATTAAGTCTCATGAATATTATTTACATTACATGTTTTAAAAGGGAATTTAAAACTAGAAAACATTAAATCTATTTATACAAACAAAACAAAAACAGTGAAATTAGTTCATCAATTTGCATAATGCAAATGGTTCGGAAAGCAGTTGGTATCCCGTTATTTCCCTTTGTTTTTCTTCTTTTCTTTTTCTCTTCTAATGGGAAAATTTTGTTGCCATCATTAAAGAAATATCATTAAAAATGACAAAAAAAAATTAATATCAAGTAAACTAATTCAAATTTAAAAATTAGAATTATTATTACATCCTCGGATCCATGCGAATAATTGACTTTTATTTTCATCTCCCAACATTACATATTCTACGAGAAGTAGTAAACAGACAGTGAGATTTTAGTACAAGTGATCCAATGACAGAAAACTTAGCATTTTTAAGCCCCGATTTAGAAACCACTGTTCCGCTTTTTATATACTCTTGTCCCACTAGTTGGGACATTGTACCCGGAAAAACCATCCGTGACTAAATCGCAAACTGAGCGCAGGTTTCATTGTCCCAATCGTTAAGAAATTATTGA
This sequence comes from Maratus speciosus, assembly GCA_963932465.1. Taxonomy (NCBI): domain Eukaryota; kingdom Metazoa; phylum Arthropoda; class Arachnida; order Araneae; family Salticidae; genus Maratus; species Maratus speciosus. The sequence goes on from OZ010800.1 coordinate 333,210,921, forward strand.
TCATGAATAATTTTTGTTGGTAATTTTCAAATAAAAACCTCTTTAGGTATCGGTTTATGCAGTTCGTTGCCAGTAATGTTCTTTCTCTTTAAGGCTGTTCTTAACTGCTCTGCCCAACAAGCGCAAAACGTTTTGACACATTTACAAATTCATTTTTTAACGGAAAGGTATAAAATTTGAAAGCCTGGCCATGGTAGCAATTTGAAATTGAACTGTTTTTTCCATTTTTTGATCAATCAATTGAGTTATAAGCCATTTTGATCACGTGACAAACGAGTTTTTCGCCCGCTCTTGACTGCTCTTTCTTCCTTCGAGCGGAAATTCGGTTCAAAACGCCCACTTTGACACTATTTTCTGCAAGATCTATTGCATTGGCAAAAAAATGGAAAAAACTGTTCAATTACATAGTTTCTGAACACCAACACCAGCTAGTTTCATGCATTTTCGAGCAAAAATAAATTAAAACTTATGTCAGAAAGTTGCCCTTTTTGATTTGAGAACAACCTTAAGATATTCTGAAATTGCAAATAAATTTTATAAAACATAATTTACACTTACCTTCATGGCTCCGAAATAGAATATACTAATCACCAACTCATTGTGACAAGACTGTAGTGAAAAATGAAACACCTGCAGACTTATTCTGTCAATATTAGAGCTGAATTCTTTTTTGAATTAAGATACAATCTCTGCAGCTTAAAATATCGCCTGATGAACCTTCACGTTTTCGACTAATATCGAATGATTCCAGTAGATTTATTTTATGTCTATAGATTACGCAAAAAAATTAATTTTGAACATATGTCGCTTGCAATTTTTAATTCCTTTATGTGCTTAACATTTTCAGAAGTCATCATCATGAACTGTTTTCAATCCACTGCTGGATTTGCGAGTAGGTCTCCCCTAGATTTTTCCAGTGTTTTCCGTTTGATGTTTTTTTCATTGTTTCCTGTCTAGACCAAATAACTTTAGCTACTTTTCTGATATCGTCGCTCCATCTTTCCTATGGTCTACTTCTTAATCATTTCACATCTCTGGGATACCACTGTATGATATCTGTACTTCATCTATTGTCTTGTCTTCTTGTAATGTGCATAGCCCATTTCCATTTTAACCGTTTATTTCTATCCAAATCTGTCAAAAAACTCGTCTGACTTCTTATACAGGTTATTCTTTTTCTGTCTCTTCACCCATATGTATATTGTTTTACTGTGACTCAGCGAATATGCCTGCATATGTACGTTTCATACTGTATCATAGCAAACGCGGTAGCGTTAAGCTATAATATGATTAAGAAATAGAAAATGCAAACGACTTTCTTAAATTTCTGGCGAACCAGTAGGCATACGACAATGCTTTTTCTTTTAAAAGATAGAACTTGACGAGACGAATAAACTGATAGCATTAAAAAAAATACTGTAGCTTTCAGTAGTTTTTTATTTAACCTTAAACGAAAAAATGAAGACACAAAATCCAACAAAGTGTAGCTAACGTTCCAGTAGGTGGATTAACTTCGTTTTTGTTTTATTTTGATCCGCTTGTTCAAACTTAGAATAGATTTTTTTTTCATATTTGTATGTTTGACGGTCGCTGAGAAAATCGAATTTGTCTTTTATAATGTCTCCATAAAATTATAGTAATCTCTCCTTTTCATTTTTTAATTTTCTAATTCAATAATTTCTTTCGTGTTGCCACTCCCTAAAAAGTAGTACAATAATTAAAAAAAAGATAACACGTGTGTTTTTGTTTTCATAAGTCAATAAAAATTGAAATTCAACTGATAGATTTTTGTATTTTTGAAACCGACATCAGTCTAAGCAGATAATGCATAATTTTCATAAATATATAGATAAACTTTCTTGATTAATATTTTGAACTGGAGTAATAGACACGATGGAGCACAAACGAGTTGATAGGAAAAAAAACAGGGTAAATCCTAAGCTTCTGTTCAGGAGCTAAATGTAAGTTTTTTTTTAAATTATCATCATAACATCCTGACTTACACAAGCGATAGGTATGCAGTAATATAAATACTTCACATACTAAGCATACCTTAAAAAATAGCATTCCATCTATTTTAAATAAGGAAGAGATATCATATAAGCACCAGAGTACATAACTGGCGCGATAATGGCGTTATTTTGCCTGATACGGTAACTGAGCTATTGTTGTTTAGTTATTAATTATTTTTTTATTTACTTTTATTTTATTTTTTAAAATTATATAATTTTTTTTGTTCAATAGTTATTAATTAAACTTTTCATTATTTATTGTTATTTCCTTTTTTAAATAATAGAAAGTAATTTAAAAATATATATGTAACTGCTATTTGGAAACGAGGTTTTCGTCAAATTGGCGTCGGAAAGAAACCCGCGCCAAACCCGTTGTGTATATGAGATCTGTGCCTTAAATAATTAAGGTTTCGTTTAACTTTAGGTACTTTTGCTTGAGATATTGTCGAAAATGTACAGCAAAAATATACGGTACTACTTGATTATCCCGTCAACCAATGTCGACAAACTATTCGCCAAATGATACAAACTGACATAATTTTTATTTTAAGTAACGGAAGAATAAATAAATGGTACAGATGTCATATTCGCCCCATATTGGCGCGATTTTTTTCTGTCGCCAATATCCTATAGGCAACGGGTACTTAACTTGCGCTAAAGGGCTTGATGTGGTAACCCGGATTATGTTGTTTATGCTGTTGATGTTTTCGCCAAATTGGCAACCGAAAAAAATCGCGCCAATATGGGGCGAATATGACATCTGTTCCAAATAAATTTGTAAAACATTAATAAAAATACAAATAAAAACTTGGGCACAGATGTCATATACGCTCCATATTGGGGCGATATTTTCCGACGCCAATTTGGCGAACACCTCGTTAATATATTATCTATATCCGGGTTACAACGCAAATTTGGCGAAAACCTCGTTTTAGAATACCAGTTACATATATATTTTTAAAAAGGGATTAACAATAAATTTAAAAAAGTTTAATTAATAACAATAGAACAAAACAATTTATATAATTTTAAAAAAGAAAATAAAAGAAAATAAACAATTTATTAATGAATAAACAACAACATCCGGGTCACCATATCAGGCAAAATAACAAAACTTTGGCGCCAGTTAAGTACCCCGGTGCGTATATGACATTGGCGTCAGAAAAAAATCGCGTCAGCGTGATGCGTATATGACATCTGTGGCGGTTCAAGTACATTTCGGAATGTTACTTTGAAATCGGTGAGTTTCATCGCCAAGATGCTTAATGATCATCGCCATTGAATATATAAATAATGCCATATTTGCAAACTTATAGGTCAAAATGTAAGTGGAACCTCAGTTCACGACCGCCTATGTTTATGACCAGTTCGGTTTATGTCCAACTTAGGTGATCAAAATTTGACTCGGTTGGCGTGCAATATCTCGGTTCACGACCAAGGCTGCCGAATAGTTCAGTTGGCAACCCTCACATAACTCTTGTTATTAGTCAAATTTGGAGTAAGGTGTGCATATCAGAGTGCTTTGTGTACCTTTATTACTGTAAAAAAAATGAACTTTTTGTTTTACTTTTACCCAGGTTTGCGCTAATTTTAGCTCTCATTATGGCTTCTAAGAATGAAAAAGTTTTTAGTGATAGCAGTAGTAAGAAGCTTAAGCGAATAAATAAAAGAAATCAATAAAAGAAATTGTAGCAAAACATGAGACGATGTTAGTATAACCGGTATAGCTAAACAATACGATGTGGCCTAAACCTTCGATTTCCACGATAATCTCTCTCTATATATGTATATATTACGCTACCGTATGTGTCGCAGAAATCCGGATTATTTGTTAATTGTTTAATGGCAACGCTCAAATGAAACGCATCTCATTGGATTATAGAACAGCATTTAATGCATCTCCATACCTATAAGGGGGGGGGGGGGTTACCATAGGCGGGACTCTGCTCTGTCGCCAAATACCGCCAAGTTTGTCACCAACTTGGCGATATATCGCCAAATTCCTATAGACTTCCATTGTAAACCAATAGGGTTTACTTATTTAGAGAGAATCAACAAATTGAGATATTTTAATGCAACAAAAACTAATATCAGATTAAGGAATTATATTAATTATATTTAAGGGAGCCCAAGTAAATTAAATTATGAATAAAAATAACATGAATTTGATTAAAAAACGTTGAACCTCTTAAAACAGTGTGCATTACATGGTTAAACAGTGCATTATTGTGCGAAATAAGAAGAAAATATTGAGAATATTTAAAAGCTACTCAGGTTGATTTACATTCAATATATAATTATCAAAAAATTTAAATGACTAGTATTAAAAAATGCTCTGACGAGCACCAAAAAAGGCTAATATGTTTTTAAGTATGAAAAAGGATTTGACAAGTGCTTCCAACTGAGCATGAAAAAGGACAAAGGGTCCCTTCTTGGCTGCAGCTCACTGTCAATGCCAACTTTGAAAAAATCATATTTGCGCCTTTTTCATATAAAAAAAATCAGACACAGTTAAGATAAAAATGTGTAGTATAAAGACACAGCCAGTAAAGACGCAGCCTGATTAAACATGAATGTAAGGTGACATAGTACCAAAAACCTTAGTTCCTGCAGCGTATCACACTCATGCAGGACCACCAAGCACGCAGTGCAGAACTGTACAGAAAACTGATTTGTAGTGCAGTGCAGACTGTTTCAGCACTCTGCACAGGAGCAATTCCACATGTGCATGCATAACAGTATAATGCATTCATTGATTGTTGAAATTATATGCAAATGGCTGTGGCTGTACAATGTATTATGCAGTACAGCAATGCATGTAAATAATAAACGAACATTATACGCATACACCTTTAATACGGAAGTACAAAAGCACAGATTGAGTGTGCGCTGAGGTTCAAAAATCAAAAGCATAATAGGAATGAACAGTGTAGTGTAACTTATAGAGAAATAATGGTACACAGTGCACTGTAGAAAGTTGCATTGCAGACGCATGCGCAGTACAGCAGTCCAACAGTGCAGTTAACATGTAAAGCACGACGGAAAGTTTTACTAAGGTATCGCGAATTTATTTTATATGGATAAAGCGCAAATATGATTTTTTCAAAGTTGGCATTGACAGTGAGCTGCAGCCAAGAAGGGACCCTTTGTCCTTTTTCATGCTCAGTTGGAAGCACTTGTCAAATCCTTTTTCATACTTAAAAACATATTAGCCTTTTTTGGTGCTCGTCAGAGCATTTTTTAATACAAGTTATGTCATGAACAAAAACGTATATGTATGTTGAACTTGAGGTTTATTACTATTAGAGAGCTAATTCCATCTATTAGTAGTGTGTAGTAATGTTTTTTCAACATTGATAGCATGTAGGGTTAATGTAGCTCACAAAATTGCAGGCTGTTGTGAAACTTTTCGCTTTAACCCCTTAATTCTCGCTCCCGTCATATTCACGGGCTGTGTCTTTTACTCAAATTGTTTGATTCCCACTAGTTTTATAAAATTGTGAAATTGGCTATATTTTAGTATCGGTTTTCCTGTCATTAAATAAGGTGAATATTTCTTTTTCATAAAAGTGGTGCCAATAAGCAATTTAAATTTTTCAACCGTAATTTAATTCTAGCGTTAAGGAGTTAAAAAAATCTCACTTCTACGGTATGCAACTCAGAAAACGTACTTCTGAAAATATTAAATCGCACCCTTATTTCTGAAGGGCACGATTAAAATGAGTATGATTACTTATATTAATCATTATTTTTTACCTATTTTATGCAATAAAAACCTTCCAGTCCACCGACACATAGTAACATAAAGGCAACAGTACATAAAAACACAAAGCATTTTAAGTTTCTTTTCGCTCTTTCTCACAATTCGTATTTCTAAAACTTGAATATTCTAGAATACTTTTATAAGCAAGGGGGATTAAAATTTGACTGGTCGATAGGATTCTGGGCAAAACCAGTTTTGATGGTAAAATGAGACTTTTATCGCAAAGTTACTGTTCGTGTACAACAGGGATTGTCAAATTTAAAACAATCATGGGTTCATCCGCATAAGAATTTTTAGGTAGCTTTCATTACAAAAAGTAAGCAGCTACCTATTGCAGTTGTTCGGAGAAAATTTCGGCATATTTCCACCAATCTCGCAGACCCCTCCGTTCAAATGTTGCTTTATATATATACAGGGTGCCCACTAAAGTCCGTTCCCACTCTCTTAACTGCCGTACGGCTGCAGCTATAGTCATAAAAGTGGCGTCTAGGTATAGTAAAGTGGCTATGCGCTACTAGATGAGACCGCTTACAGCACCACTTCCCGGATAGCATTTTTAATTTGCAGAAAATTAGCAGCAGTCTTGCTTTGAAAACCTGCAAAGTTGCAGCAAGCTCAGCATGATAAGGCTGAAAGTTCATATCAAGACTGCAACATGATAACGCAAACGCCGAAGTCACCACACTTTGAACTTGCAGCTAGCTTGTCGTGCAAGTTAAATCCATGATGTACCAAATTATAGTTGTATCTTAAACTAACTGGCTTGAACACATTTAATCTACAATATATATGAAACAGCTGAACGAGGAACAACAAACTTTATAAAATGCATATATACCAACTGCACATCAGAAAATAAATGGGGAAATGGGTCTTTGATTTTGGAAGTGGGGTATTTTGTGAAAAACACCATCATTAGTTAAGTTTAAATCTTATTACAAGTAAGTAAAAATACCACGTTTTTAATCAATTCACAATAAAAAAAAAATTTAATTATCAGTATGAAATTCTTCCTAGTCCTTTAATTTGGAGAACTATACTTCAAATGCCGTGATTTTCAAAGTGATAATCTAGAAATAACATAAAATGGGCATGACCCATTTTTTAAATCATCGGCTCAAATGGTAAATTTCTTATGGCTCTTGTACAGGCCTCATACACAATAAATAAATATATACTATGCAATATATATGAAATTTTAAAATCGGGCTGCACGCGTAAGTTATAGGGGAAATAAACCCCTTTTTCTTGTGTAAAATCATATTTATGTTATTTATCGTGAAATCTTAGTGTGTGCAAAAATATTTTACTAATTCTTAATGCTTTATTAAAACCTATTATAAAATATATAAACACTATTGAATTTAATGCCGAATCTGAGAGTCTCTTAAAGAAATCTTTTGAAGATGCAGACAATACAATAATTTTGTTTTACACTAAGGTAAGCTGGCAAGAAACAAAACACTTTATAGCATAGAGGTGAATTCGTATAGTCTCATTACTTTTATAGAGTTATTAATGTTAAAAACATATTTGTGACAGAAAAATTGCCTGTTTAATAAGCTACAAAAAAGCGAAATAACTTGTTACTGTTAAAGTTTTTTAGACTCCCTCCGTATGAAATTTATCCCTCTTTTAATTACTAAGAATTGTGTGTTATGAAAGAAAGGGGGTCGTAATTTTAGAGGTGCATCGGTAGGGCGTTGGGCATGGCCATTAAAAGTTTAGGAACCACTGTAACAGACACATTAATTAAAAATGAAATATAAAGTAAAGCACATTTCATACGTTGAATTTTCATGGGGTTTTTTATTTAAATGTTTTGAATCTTAAATCGCATTTTATTCCATTATAATCTAATAATCTAAGGTAAAAATATTTGCTTATATTATACAAATAAATTCTTAATTTCATTTATACGTTTTTTTAAAGGATACTTCCGAATAACAAAAAGAGAGAAACAACGTTTACAAAACACAAATGTAAGTAATTTTAAAAAGCATATAGCTATTTCGAAGCCTCCCCAGATAGCATGAACAATTGCAGCAAGATTAATTTTTTCTTGATATTTTCTTGTCACGACAAATTTGAAGTAATAATATTGTCGCAAGGACACTACTAGGTAGACGGAATGTAATCAATCGCTCCCTTGCAACGCAACTTTGCTCTAAACGTGATACAACATCGTCATAAAATAACGACGGAAGCGAAAAATTGCTTTTGTTGGAAGGAGAACAGATATAAACAGCGCATGCGCGGAAATTTGCATCCAAAGACAAAATTACGACACTTCCTTCCCATGACTAGCGAATCATTGTCCGGGATCTAGATAAGTTTTTCACTGTTAACCAAACGAAATTGACCAGTCAGAAACCTGCATTTTTTCGAACTTTTTTGCTGTTTGTAAAAATGCAGGCTTCTGATTGGTCAATCTCGTTTCGCTAACAGTGAAAAATCTACTTAGATCGACCAGTTTAGTGTTGAAGACCCAGATATAAAGGTATTATTTTAATTATTGAAATGTGATTATTTTTTGTAAAGGTTGGTGCAGTTTCTTATGAAAATTCTGATAAATTAAAAAGTTATGCTTATTTACTGAGGTTTTGGTCCATGTTAAACCAATGTTGAAAATTTAAATTTTTAAATGATTTTTTCTCAGAGTTTCTCAGATATCGTTTTAATAAATATGCCTTTTTTTTTTTCCCTTCATCTTTCACGCTGTTCGAGCAGTGTTGAATTCAGACATTGTAATCTGGGAGCAATTTCAGTGGCGGGGGGAGGGGGGGGGGGCATTTTTGAAATCTGGTGAGGAAATTACACTTTTGTTCATAAAAAAGCATAAAATCTCAAACCTTCGGGAGGGTAACTCAAGGTTCTGGGGGTAATGTACCCCCCGCCGGCCAATCCTGAATTCAACACTGCGTTTTAGTGTAAGATTTTTAAATTTAAATTATGTTTTCATTGCCATTAAACCATTTTTTCTACATAAATATAAAGTATTTTAAACAGTTTCTTAGTTGGCTATTCTCCAAGATTCTTAACAATTCTATTGTACTCTGTTTTCTAATTTTCATTATTTTTTATTGAAATTATTAACAGTATTTCCTACCGGTGTCAGTTTTATTTAATTCTTTTAAAATTTCTCTTTTCTTTTGATATAACTGCTTGTTAATCGGATGTGTATAAGTCATTATTTCGAAATTTTTCTTACATTTTAAATATGAATACTTTGAAATTGTTCATTTTTCGCGTCAGAAAACCAGCGCTTGAATTGTACCGGAGCAAATCGGAACAATATTCCGGTTCGTTAAATTATGCCAAATATTGCTCTGGTTTGTAAATAATTATGGTAAATTATCGTTCAGATTTTTTGAATTACTAAAATATATTATTGTTACAGTTTTATACATGCATCTTTTATTGTGCTGTCTGTAACTTTTTTTGATTATTTTGAATTTTGAATGCATTTTTAAAAATATTTTTTGTATTGTTAGACATAAATTTGCCGAAAATTGAAAAAGAAAAAAAAAAAGTTAAACTTTTAAAAATAGTTTTCCTATTCGTAATTTTTCCTTTTCGAGACTTGCCGAAAGCAATTTTACTAAAACTTGATTTGTGAGATTTTTTTTTTTTTTATAATGAATTGGAGCTAAATAACTAAAATGCATTGAATAGTCACATCAACCCCCCCCCCCCCCTCCAAAAAAAAAAAGAGTTATAAAATAGTTTTGTGTGATAATTAAAACTTTGGACACCTTAACATCAACATAGTCTAAATCTGACAGTAATAATATAACAATGAGATTAAGATGTCGAAAGTTTCAATTATCACACAAAACTATTTTATACTATTAAAATGATATGTTGGTTTCTTTATTTATTTGTTTTATTATTAAAGATGATTCGTTTTGTATTATTTTTTACATGTACAAAATTGTTCAACTGCATTTTTATGCGTTATCATTTTCTATGATAACAATCTTTCATAAAAAATAAAATTCAAGTGCCGACACTAGTCACTCGGAGAAACACTCCAGCTAATGTGAATCATATGGACAGTTCTTTACAGATTTCGGGCACACATTTTAATATTTTTTTCATGGGATGCATCTGTTTGATATCTATTGTTGGGAAATTGTAGTTATGCAGTGTTGAATTCAGATAATTTTCTCCGGGGGGGGGGGGGGGGATTTCACTTTTTGACCATTTAAAATACAAAATCTCAAATCTTTTGAGGGAGACAATTCATTAATTCGGGGGGAATGTATCCCCCCGGGCGACCCCTTGTATTCACCACGGCTTTCTGCCCCACCAGTGGCCGAGAGGTTCTGCTCTCGAAGCTGGTAGACGGGAGGTGCTGGGTTCGATCCCAATCGCGCCCGTCGGCCTAATCGTTCGGAGTTTTCGTGGTTTTCTTCGAACCTTGGTTTTCCAAGCGTTAATACGGATTAGGTTCCCTGAGAAAGACCCCCACGAAGGGCACGCCTCCCATTAGGGCCTATATCCCTCGTGTTGATAATTGGCCGTCATAAAACACAACCAACCAACCAACCACCACGGCTTTCAATTTTGAAACCGGTTCTGAAAATGAAACTGTCCTCACATAAAAGAAAACTCTAATAAAATTTAAAAAAGTACAACAGCAACATAATATAGAGTAGAGTAATATAGCAAAGATACGCACTGGCTGATTTAATATGAAGCAATATTTCTACAATCCTGACCGCTAGGTTGCTGGTGTGTTGGTGTTGTTTATGACGGCCAATTATCAACACGAGGGATATCGGCCGAAAGGGGGGGTGGGTGCCCTCCGTGGGAGTCTTTTTAAGGGAACCTAACCCATATTTACACAAGGAAATCCAAGGTTCGAAGAAAACCACGTAAAACTCCGAAAAATTAGGCCGATGGGCGTGATTTGGATCCAACCCAGCACCTCTCGGCTACCAGCTTTGAGGGTGCCGCTAGTTGCAGTTTGGCTTGAAGTGTAGTAGTCGTGTGTTCAAACCTTGTGAAAAAAGTAGCACTCCATGCCAAAAAAAAAAAGAGACAAGTTTAAATTTTCAAATTTTCGTGTAGTATTTTTTAAATTTCACATTATTGTTTAGCTGACAATACCCGAATTTTTTTCAAAACCAAAAATTCAGTGGAAAACAAAAGTTCTTTAACTTCTAAATGCCGTGTGGTTAACCTCGGTTTAAACTTGTAGGTAGTCGATTAAGCAAAATACTACAGAATGGGGTAAAAGTATGCATCCGTTTTGGTGCAAAGATACCCACAAGTTTAACCCCTTAACAGTGTGGCCCGAACTGGATTCGGGCAAGAACACTTTGCTTGCTTCGTTATTAAAAGCACTTTGATACCACTAATTTGTAACTGTAAATTTATCTTTATTGATTGTCAGATATTTTTCGATTAAGTAAGGTAAATATTTTAGTATGGAAAAAGTGGTGTCCAGCCCCATTTTTAGGTGCGTTCGTAATTATATAAATACGTAGCACCTATAGTCGTCGTTCAGTCCGTCCGTCCGTCTGTCCGTCCGTCTGTCCGCATGTAACAGAGCAAAAACTACCCAACCGAATGGTCTGAAATTTCAAATATATGATTGTTGCAAAATTTTGTCGAGCCATTTCAAATTTTATGAAAATCGGATGTATAGTTTAATTACAGGGACAGTCAAAAGTTTTTCTTTACATTACGGCCAATGGGAAAAATTATTGCAAGTGCATTTTAATGATATTAGAGCCTTCCGAATGATCTGAAATTTTAAAGATATAACTGTTGCAAAATTTTGTCGAGCCCTTTCAAATTTTAGAAAAATCGGATGTATAGTTTAATTACAGGGACAGTCAAAAGTTTTCTTTACATTACGGCCAATGGGAAAAATTATTGCAAGTGCATTTTAATGATATGAGAGCCTTCCGAATGATCTGAAATTTTAAAGATATAACTGTTGCAAAATTTTGTCGAGCCCTTTCAAATTTTAGAAAAATCGGATGTATAGTTTAATTACAGGGACAGTCAAAAGTTTTTCTTTACATTACGGCCAATGGGAAAAATTATTGCAAGTGCATTTTAATGATATTACAGCCTTCCGAATGGTCTGAAATTTTAAAGATATAATTGTTGCAAAATTTTGTTGAGCTATTTCAAATTTTAGGAAAATCGGATGTATAGTTTAATTACAGGGACAGTCAAAAGTGTTCCGTTACATTACGGGAAATGGGAAAAAAATATTGGAAGTGCATTTTAATGATGTATCAGGCTATGCGCTTTATGAAGTGCAAAAAATTATACATTCAGTACAATATGGGGTGCAAAAAATAATTATAAAACTAGTTATAGTACGAACGCACCTCATTTGCCACGTTTGACGAGCAATTTCCAACTTGTTAATTTATGTTGTAAGAAAACAAATGTCACAGTTAAGGGGTTAAGATGCGGGGCTTTGCCCCATCGTTTTAGCTAGATGAATGCTTTCCACAATCACATTGTTTGAAAGCTTTATATTTTTTCTAAGATAGCATTGTATAAAATATCATATCTACTTAACTAACATAAGGTAGTTAACAACCTTTTCCTTTTTCTAGTTAAGTTTTGTAGGATTCCGTACTTAAAAAGTAAAAACGAAACCATTATAAGATCACTCTTGTGTCTGTCACAGCCATTTTACTCGTAAGCTATCGAACGTGGAAAGTTCAAATTGGGGCAAGCAATAAAGACTATTGACCCACATATTTGCAGATTATTAAACATTCACAAATATATTCAGGAAAAATGTAAAGAGGCTAATTAAGTTACTTGAAAAAAAAATATATCTTTTCTTTGTTTATGAGTAGAGTATCATGTGAAAGCTTTCGTAACGCTAAACTCAAAAATACATTTCTTTTAATTTTAAGTATTATATTTTCAGAGATATCATCGAAAATGTAGTGCAAAAATATGCCCCCCGTCCCCCCCCCCCCTCCCCCACCCCCATCTATTTCAGAATCTACTGAAACTAAAATTATGAAGAAATTAGAGGTAGTAGATGTTAATTTAAACCTTGTAGGAAAACTATAGCGAATACCCTAGGTTTTAGAGAAAAGCGCATTTTTCCATTACACACAAATTTCGATTTTCAGGCATTCAGCAAAGGTGTTGCGGAGCGCGGGAGGTGCCTATCGTAGCAGAAGTATAAAAACATTGTTGATAGAGATTTTCGAAAAAATCCGTCAGTAATTAGTCTATTAACCCTAATATTAGATATTAACCCTAAAGACACGGGCGGTTTGGACATGCATAATGACAGGGGCGGCGTACTCTATGTACCATCGGCTTTTAAAGACCAGATAACAACTTTTAATGATTCATTTTTGTAATACAATAACCAGTAGCAGTATAAAAGCAATAAACGTCAAATTGTTAAAAACAGACTAATTTAATTAGAATTAATCACATAAATACTATGGGATTAGCGACTAGTTTGTATTGAGTGGATCTCCAATACGCCTCCCGTGTCTTTAAAAGTTAACTAAAAACATATCTGAAAAAACGCGGCACGGATCAAGGCGGCGTTAAACTTTGTACAAGGGTTTTGTTTTAGCTGCACTATAAAAAGAAAAGATTATATACTACGCTGAATTTAGTCTTATGAAATGCCAAATGAAATTTAAGTATGAACTACTTTTATTGTCAGTACCGAATTAAGTTCATCACAAACAGATTAGGATAAGATTAAAAAAAGAGTTATGCAGAATGGCAATATTTGACTATTTAAGCTTCATATCTCTTTGAACTTTTATGGTAAACCCATTCATACTTTTCCAGTATATAGGGGAAATTAGGGTAATGACGCTCAGAAGGGCAATCCCGCTCAGCCAATATCTCTAAACAGAATGGAATTGAAAACGTGCGATCGGTACCGGCACCTAGCGAACTTCATCGTAAGTTCCCAGTAAGGATATAATGACCGTCGGATGGAAAGTATTTTTGTGTCCACGCGTTATTAGTTTGCAGTTGTTTTATTATAAAATTCTACGACATCTAACTTGAAGGTAAGTGGACACTCTTATTTTCAAATATTAATTTACTCATTATGTCTACAAAATATATACATTTAGATGTACTTTAATGCTTTTATTTATTTTTGTATTGCGTTGTTACGCCAATTATAATGCATTAAAACCCAACATGGCGATAACGGGTAATGGCGCTCGCGTGGAATTCCAGAAGTTTTGCTAGTGGGCAACTTTTTTAAAATTCAAATTTTATTGAGAAACACCACTTTTTTGAAATGGTAAATTTCCCCTGTTTTCGCCTTAATTAATATGTCATTAAACAAGGAGAATTTTACGATTTCAAAAAAGTGGTGAAAATAAAAAAACCTAAATTTTAAAAAAGTAGCCCACTATATGTGTAACGCAATATGTGTGCTCAATATGTGTGAGGTGGTCGCAAAAATCTGCAGTGGTGTGAACAGTTCACAGAACTACGTATGTGACTTTTGTCTTACTTAAATGTTGTATTCAAACTCTGAGTTCAATTACCATGTCGGGCATTACCGCTCAATCGATGGTTATTTAAATAAAACGATTTAAAAAAAAATCCTTAAACTTTTATGCAAATTAGTTGATTGTAAACTGTTCCTTATGCTTTGGAGTTATACTTCGTTAATAAAATATTGATTTTTTTCTCTAAATTTGACTAGCTATTCATTTTTTCCCTTAAGTGACCGCCATTCCCCTACTTTCCCCTACAGCTAAATCCAACCCTACATTGTATAGTTTTTTAGAAAGTCTTATTATTCTTTTAGCAACGATTTTTTTAATAATACAGTTAATAATTTATATATTTATTGTACGGAACCATCTGAGCGCGAGTAATACTCACACTTGACCGTTTTTTTTTTTTTTTTTTTTTTTTTTTAATTTAAATATAGAACATAGGTATCTACCTACCTACTTTTAAAAATCAATATTATTGTTTCATGAAATGCTTTTGTTTTAAGTCTTAACCCTTAACCCCTGTTAACGGTCTCACAGACCGCTACTATATTCAGTTTTCACAGTTTAACTTGTAATTTTCAGTTTTAACTATTGATGTTAGTTTAATTTTGATTCATTTGGAAACTTAGTAATATCGCTAAAGACATCTAAATAAGGGAATTTTTATTGTAATAGCCCTTTATATAAAGTTTAGCGCAGAAACAGTATCTTACGAGTCAGTCAACCCCTTTTTTTATTCACTCTAAGATCAAGCGTTCTCGGACATCGCTCACAGCATTTATGGAACATATTTTGTCAGAGCAGTTAAGGTTTAACCGCTATTTGTGGTCATACTGACCGCTGTTTTTTTCTTTTTTTTTTCGCGGTTTAAGTTGTAATTTTCAGTTTAACTATAGATTAGTGGGATTTACTATAGATTCTAATTTAACTATACGTATTAATTTCTTCAGGTGTTACGCTAGAGAACTAACGCTACTAACGCTTGAGACTTCTGAATAGGTGAATTTTAATTATAGTAGTCCTCGCTCACAGTATTTATGCAATAATTTTTGTCACAACAATTACCGGTTAACTGCTATTTGCGATCTTACAGACCGCTGTTTTCTTTTCTTTTTTTTTTTTTTTTCATGGTTTAACTTATAATTTTCAGTTTAACTTTTAACTGATGTGACAGAAATCATCACATAACTACTGTGAAATGGTCTATGAGACCGCTCTATCGAAAGATGAATAAAAGGCGCGATTAACTCGTAGGATGGTGATTTTGTACTAAACTTTTTATACAGGGCTGTTATAATTAAAATTAACCTATTCAAAAGTCTCTGGTGATAGAACTAAAGTTCCAAATTAAACAATATTTTAATAGTGTTTGTAGTTAAACTGAAAGTTACAAGTTAACTATAAAAATCGAAAAAAGCAGCGGTCTGTGAGACCGGTAACATCAGTTAAAGGTTAACTACAAAATACTAATTAAAATAATAAAACTTGTAAAAAATCACCATAAAATGAAAAATAATTAAAACAATAAAACTGTAAAAAATCACCATAAAATAAAAAATAATTAAAAGAATAAAACTTTGTAAAAAATCACCTATGGCGATTTTTTAAAAGATTTTTATTCTTTTAATTATTACTTATTGCCAGTTTTTGGTGCTGTTTCGCAGTATGTGTACAGTACTAATGACATTTACTAATGCTTTTACATAACTCATTCGTTTGAGTGGAAATGGGGCAAAAATCCGCAGTAATGAGGCATAAATACGCACTGGGTATCTTTGCCCCACCACTGCGTACTTTTACCCCAACCAATGGGACAAAGATACGCAGAACAATGTTTTTTAAAAATTGCAATTTCTCACGGAAGTATAATTTAACGGAATGTCGGTTGATGGTGGCATGTGCCTAAGGCGCATCCCACACTGAGACGACAAGCGACATGTAGCCGCAACATGTAGCGCAAAAACCGGTCGAAACAAAGGACGAAGTTGTTTCAAACCTGTTTTAAATCAGTTTTTCCAGCGAATTCAAGCGACATGTCTTATGTGTCGCTAGTGTGTGACTTGCCTTATTTATCAATCACCAAACAGACGCCAGCTATGGCGGCAGGCGTGGCTATGGTAATCGAAAAATACCCCATTAAAAAGGAAAAGCATAGCAATACGACTACAGAAAAAAGTCGCCGTCCGTTCGTGATAACATCATTATTTGTAACAGAGTAGTCTTTTTCAAGCAGGATATATTACCATATTTTTAGAGGCTGCGAAGTCTGAATGGTGGTTGCTGAGTTTAGCTCATTTTATGGTTATTATGGTTGACTAAGTTTGGAAATTTCAAACGTTATTTATTTATTATTATTATTTTAATTATGCCAAGTTAAGTCAGAGGTTAACTTTATTATTGTGCGATTTGCCAGAAGCAATTTCCACATTGTTAAGTCTGGCTTGACTGAAAGTTTGGCAAAAAGATCTATGGCTTATTGCCTGCAAAAATAGATTTATTTCTACTAGAAATCTTTAATGTTTTATTACATTTCGAGAATATCACCCTTAAACAGCTACTTCACTCCAACGGAAACGATAGCTCGCTAACAGGACATATTATTAAAAATATCTCGTTTGCATTTCAATATTTTTAAATGACTTTTTATATACTTTCACTTTTAGAGCCAATGAAAGTGTCCACATCAATAAATGAATAAATAAATAAAATTAAATAAATAAATATATATATATATATATAAAATAAATAAATAAAATAAAATCTTCAACAAAATTAAAATAAAATAAAAAACGACAATTTCAGAAATTTTCCTCAGCTATCGAATATAAAAGAAAAAGTATTTTAAAAATATAAAAATGCAAACACTTATTTTTAAAAATATGTCCCATTGTATTAACATTAGCGTGAGGAGTTCTAATTTGTGATGGCCTTTAGAACTAATTGTAAGTAGAATTTTTTAAAACTGTAAAAATTTATTAATACATGGAAATTATTCTAAAGAGAAACATTCGCATTGCATACAATATTTCAAATGACAATCAAATTTCGAAGTAATTGCTTAAGAGGTGCAAAGGCCAACTTAGTGAAAAAGTTTCCATGCCGGGACTCGAACCCGGGCCATCAGTATAGCGCACTGACGTTCTACCGACTAAATCACATGGAACGATACCCAGCCTGGAATTTCCAGGCTGGGTAAATGCCTCAAGTTTTGGTAAAATGCCTCTCAAAAAAGGTTTTTATTAAAAAAATCAATTTTTTTACTGTTTTAGGGAAAAAGTATCTAGAAATTCAGAAAGTAGACAAAATTTGCAACAAGTAAAATAGATGACATTATGACGTAGGGTGAATGGGGAGGGGGTGATTTGCCTCAGAACATGCGCCGCGGTGCTGCGTATACTAAGTTGTGCAATTCCACTTAACCACTCACATCGCGTTTACATTCGCCCTCCCGTCTCCCCTCCGAACTTTCCCTATAAGGTTTACTGTAAGATTTCTGGGTGGCTGAATCCGAATTTTTAACTTCCCCCAAAATTCTCCCCCCTCCAAAAAAATAGTTGTTTTTAAATTAAATTTTTTATTGTTTTAGGGGAAAAGTATGTAGAAATTCAGAAAGTAGACAAAATTTGCAACAAATAGGATATATGACATTATCACGTAGGATAAACGGGGGAAGGGGGCTGCCTCGGAACATTCCCCGCGCGCTGTTCTCAAAAACCAATTTTTTTTCAAAAAAATCAATTTTTTGGGGGGTTGCTGGGGGAAATTTTGATGGGAAGTTACAAATTCGGATTCAGCGACCCAAAAATTATAAAGTGAGTTGAAATCCAGAACTAGCATTAATTTTTTCAGGTAAAATCCCTATTGCCTGGACTTGCATAACTTAGTGCACGTAGCGCCGCAGTGCATGTTCAGAGGCAGCCATCCCCCTCCCCGTTCATCCTACGTACTAATGTCATGTATCCTATTTGTTGCAAATTTTGTCTACTTTCTGAATTTCTGCATACTTTTCCCCTAAAACAATAAAAAATTTAGTTTTAAAACAACTATTTTGGGGGGATTGTGGAGGTGGGGGGGGGGGGGGATTTTGGAGGAAGTTAAAAATTCGGACTCAACGACCCACAAAACTTAAAGTAAACCTTATAGGGAAAGTTTGGGGGGAGACGGGAGGGCGAATGTAAACGATGTGAGTGGTTAAGTGGAATTGCGCAACTTAGTCTACGCAGCACCGCGGCGCATGTTCTGAGGCAGATCCCCCCCCCCCCCCATTCATCCTACGTCATAATATCATGTATCTTATTTGTTGAAAAATTTGGCTATTTTCTGAATTTCTAGATACTTTTTCCCTAAAACAATAAAAAAAAATGATTTTTTTAATAAAAACCTTTTTTGGGGGACATTTTACCAAAATTTGGGGGGGGGGGGGGTTGCCGTGGGAAATTTTGGTGGGAAGTTAAAAATTCGGATTTAGCGACCCAAAAAACATATAGTAAGCCTTTTTACAGAACTACCATGATTTTTGTTTGGTAGAGCCCCTATGCGGTCTCTATTGCCTGGACTAAAAGTAAAAAGAATTTTATTGAATCATTTTTCACAATTTTGTTTATGGATGGAAGACCAGCTAATAGTACTGATTATGAAAAGAATTGTACCACTTGAAAAGTTCACTGCCCCCTGTGTTCTACAAAACAAGATAGTCGAACTTCCCTTTAACGAAATTTTCTGCTGAACCTTGACTTTGAACACCATTAACATACAAATAATTCTCTATGTTACGGAAAATACATTCTATATAACGAAGTATATTCCACTTTCGTGCGTGTAGAACGTTCAAAATGAGAGATTGCTATTGCGATGAAGGTATGAATTTATTTCAGCGTATTGTATGAAAATGAAAATTTTTATTTATTTAATCATTTCCATTCAAAGGAAAAAATGATAAAAGTCTTCGATACATTAAGAAGGAGATTCCAGTTTCACAAGAATTTTACTGATGAATTGTTCGGGTATATTAATACATGGAAATTATTCTAGAGAGAAACATTCGCCTTGAATACAATATTTCAAATGAAAATCAAATTTCAAAGAAATTGCTTAAGAGGCGCAACATATAATAGTGAGAAATTTTCCAGGCTGGGTATCGTTCCATGTGGTTTAGTCGGTTGAACGTCAGTGCGCTATACTGATGGCCCGGGTTCGAGTCCCGGCATGGAAACTTTTTCACTAAGTTGGCCTTTGCACCTCTTAAGCAATTACTTTGAAATTTGATTTTCATTTGAAATATTGTAAAAATTTAACTTGTAATTTCTTTAAATGCACTCTTTTGTCTCTCTATTTTAGGATTCAAAAGACATGAAACAATTATAGAGAAGAATGTTGCATAATGTTAATTTGGTAAATACTATACTTTGTTATTATGCTGTATATATATTTGTTGTATACTGTGTTGACTGTGAACTGTGTGAACTATTATCTGTAACTGTGTGAAAATAAACTTTGTAATTATGTTATAGCCTGTACTGTTTTATTCAAACTTTGTTCTTTTTAAATTCTTCAAACTTTTCAAATATTTTGTTGTTGTGGTTTTATATTTATTCAGATTTGAGAATAGGGCAATTTTAATTCTAAAATGAGTTTTTTCTTTTCCGAGAAGTTTCAGTGTTTAAGCAATATATTCCATTTTGGCCATAAAGAAATTAAAATAAATTATATTTTCTTTAATAAAATTATATATGAAGTTGAGATTGGGGGTTGTGCTTATATTCATATAGTTTTGTTCAAAGTGGAATGTTAAGTCGGGCGCAAATCTCGCCTATAGCATCTTTTTTTAAAACTGCCTGCAGCATTTTTTATTGTTCGCTTAGTAAACTAAAAACAGTGCTTCGACGTTGAAATTTAATGGTTTGGTTTATGGTATTATTTATTGTTTTACTGTTTTATAAAAATTAAATGAAAATTAAGTATTTTAGATTAAAGTTACGTATTTTAAATAAAATAAGTGAAAGGATTATATTTTTAATGCAATAGGGAAAAAAATGCGATGCGATTTTGGATATTTGGCGATTTATCACCTGCACCCGGTTAACATAAAAATACAGATTTCTTTATTTCTCTATCAGAATCTTCCGATTTGGCGAATGCTTAAGCAAGTAAAATAAATTATAACATGCAATAATTACCATATATTTTAGGAAGAACCAAACGACTCGCCAGGGATGGCTAGTTTTGCAAGAAATTAGAATTTCTTGATTGGCAGCTATGTCTTGATATGATATGATACTATCATATCACATCATGATATGATAGTTATGTCTAAACTAAATTTATTTCCTAATTGCGTGAAATTTATTAGGAAAAATAGAAATTTAAGCTCTAATATACTCTGATATAATAAATTATTAATCAAATTAGACATATAATACAGTTTGCTTTGAATTGGTTATGTAAATGGACTACTTGTTTTTAGATAAGGTTTTCAATTACTTTCTAAGAACTAGAAGTATATGCAGTTAATTGAGAATTGGTGTGCCTAATAAATCTCCTAAGCAAATTAAAGTACATTATTGGAAGTTATTGAGGATTACCCACCAGGTAATTGAATTGTTAACACCGTGGCCTTCCATTCAACTATGTCGGATTTAATTCCTAGGTGTGGTAGAGTATTTGTGGTGATTTGGAATCTACTTTAAACTATAAGTCCTTGTCTACTCAGTCTATATAGCATAAAAATGTCGAGCATTTGACAAACCTCCGATTATGTAAAATCCTGCACAAAACACGCACAACAATGAAAAGTACGACTATTAGCGTCGTCGTACGACTATACGAGGTGCATTCAAGTTCTAAGGGCTCCGATTTTTTTTCTAAGTAACTACTCATTCGAAAACTATGAAACTGGTGTTACTTCTCGACATAATCTCCCTGCAGACGTACACATTTTTCACAACTTCGACGCCATGATTCCATGGCCGCGGCGAAGGCTTCTTTAGGAGTCTGTTCTGACCACTGGAAAATCGCTGAAGCAAATCGTGCTGTTTCACCCGCACATCGGGTTAACATTACGTAATATTTTCTTCGCGAAAACAACTTTGAAGTGATTTCTCATGCTCCCTACTCACCTGACCTGGCTCCTAGTGACTTTTGGCTGTTTTCAATAATGAAAGACACTCTCCATGGCCGCACATTCACCAGCCGTGCTGCTATTGCTTCAGCGATTTTCCAGTGGTCAAAACAGACTCCTAAAGAAGCCTTCGCCGTGGCCATGGAATCATGGCATCGACGTTGTGAAAAATGCGTACGTCTGCAGGGAGATTACATCTAGAAGTAACACCAGTTTCATAGTTTTCGGGTGAGTACTTAGTTAGAAAAAAAATCGGAGGCCTTAGAACTTGAATGCACCTCATATATACCAAAAATTGAATCATATACGACAACTGATGGCCATTCGCGAAAATTTGGGAAGAACTTCGTTTTAACACTGAAAATGAAGATCCGATGAGTCATCAAAAAATAAGGTTCTTTTACCATGTTTTGGGAGCATTTCTAACTCAGGGAGAGGGAGGGGAAAGCTGAAAAATTTTTAAGTAGATCAAGAGACGGGTATCGTTTATTATGTTTTTTTAATCGAATGATGCCATTTGCAAATCAATACGGTCATTTGTTACATAGTTTCGTTAAGTTTTATGAATGTAAAGTCGAAAATTATACTTTAGTGCAGGCAAAGTAAGTTTTTACAGCAGCAACTGATAGCCAATCGCAAAAATTTGTTAAGAACTTTGGCACTAGAAATAAAGATCCGATGAGTCCCTTAAAAAATGAAGTTCTTTCATCAAGTTTTTTTGTGAGGAAGGGGGGGGGGGAGGAGACTTGAACTTACTTTTAAAAGGTCAAAGGCGGTATTGTTTGTTAAGAATTTTTTCATTCTGAATCAAATGACACCGCACGCAAGCCAATACGATCATTATTTACAAAGTTACGACAGGTTATAAGTAGTGGATTTTGGTAAATTTAATGACTTTGAAGTGAACTCAAAACTATCTTGATTTTATTTATTGCTATTTTGAGGACATTTAATAATTTTGAGATGACTTAATATGATATAAAGAACTTGTTTTGAACGTAAAATAAATGTGACAAAAGTATGCTCAAAAATAAAATATAATTTTCCACTTTGCATTGATAAAAACTGTAGTAACTGTCTTACAAATGATAGTTTCGACTTGCGGATAATGTTATTCAAATCGGAATTAAAAGATACATACGAAACGATATCCTACTTGCTCTATTTAAAAAAAGTTGAATTTTGCCCCTCTCGAGCTAAAATGCCCATCCCCCCCCCCCCAAAAAAAAAAAAACACGGCAAAACAACTTTACATTTAGGGACACACCGGATCTTAATTTCTAGTGCCAAAACGAAGTTTATTTCAAGCTTTCGTGAATAGTTGTTACTGTACACATCCTATTTTACCTGCAAAAGTATAATTTTTGGCTTTGTGTTCATAAAACCTGCCGTAACTTTGTAAGAAATTATCGTATTGACTTGCTGATGATTTCACCTGATTCTACTTTATTCCTTTAGTACTCATCGGATTTTCATTTTTAGCATCAAAACGAAGTTCTTCCCAAATTTTGGTGAATGCACATCTGCTGTCTCAAAAAATTCTATTTTACCTGTAAACGCAAAATTCAGAGAATTAACAACATTTCAATGAAATTACTGCATATTTGCAGCTATGCTTGTCGTGAACTTGTCATGACAAGATTCCGAGTTTGCAGATGTTCTGACATGACAAGATTGCAAGTTTACAATGCGTTTGCAAATAGTGTGACATCGCAATATTACTAGTTTGCTATGAGTTTGCAGTAAGCTTGATGCAAGAAGACTGCAACTTGCACGACAAGTTAGCTGCAAGTTCAAAGTATGGTGACTTCGGAGTTTGCATAATCTTGTTGCAGTCTTGTTATGAACTTTCAGACCTCATGCTGAGCTTGCTGCAACTTTGAAAGTCTGCAAAGTAAGATTGCTGAAAATTTTCTGCAAATTAAAATTGCTATCTGGGTCTAAGGCCCCCATCATCGGTGCTTATAAATTAAAGATAAAAATATGGAATAAAGGAGGGGGAAGGCAGAGCCAGAAGGCGCACCTCACATCCCGACCGTCAACAGCGAAATGAAAATCACTGTTGACAAACAGCCACGGAGTCGATCTCACGCACACACAGGAGACCAATTAAAAACCGCCCAGATGCTCCGGGAGAGTTCAAATAAAGCGAAAAAAAAAGGGGGGGGGGGAGAGGACGAATTAAAGAAAACTAAACCATAACTTCGATAAAATGGGCGTGCTGGACAAATCGTTTACTACACTGTTAAAAATATCGTGAAAAATTACCTCTGTTTTTAAAGGCTATCTATTTTCTGACTAATGAGAACGCTACATAAACACCTATCGAGCGTTCTCATTGGTCAGAAAATAGATAGCCTTTAAAAACAGAGGTAATCGTTCACGATATTTTTAACAGTGTAAGCTGTTTGAATTTTCCCATATGTGGTAGGCTTCCCATTAGTCAAGATCGTAAATTGATGAGCATTTTTGTATAATTGAGGCTTCGGAAAATTTTAAATTATGATTGTTGGACCAGCAGTGATTAGCAATAGCGGAACGCTTGATGTCACAATTTTTAACACACGTTTTATGCTCCCCTAAACGAACCTTAAAGGGTCTTTTCGTTTGACCAATGTACATTTTATTGCATTCGCAAGATATCTTGTAAATACCCCAATGTGAAAAACTGTCAATTGCATGTTTCAGATTTGTGAACTGAATTTTGTTAAAAGAAGTATAAACTACCTTAAAATCAAATCTTAACAAGATTTTAGAAATTTGATGGCTTATTTTCGGAAAATATGGAAGTATAATTAATTTTCATTGCCGACAGTGTTAACTTTGGAGTGAGAACGTTTACTTAGTTTGTTATGAATGGAATCTATGATTTCAACTGTAAAACCACGATTAATGCCAATGAATTTAATGTAATCTATTTGAGCTTTTAGTAAACTGTCGGAAGAACAAATATTTAAAGCCCGATAGACATAAGCGTTGAAGGCAGCCATCTTTTGGTTAGGTGGATGGGATGATAAAAGATGAGGGGGTAAAGATACTGTGAATGGTTTACGGTAAACTGAACTGTAGTGTGAAATAAGTTATTTTCGCGGAAAACCATGACATCAAGAAAGGGCAAACGACTGTTATTTTCGAGCTCGGAAGTGAACTGAATATGTTCATCAATAGAGTTCATAGTATCGAGAATATTTGTAAGATCAAGCCCATTAGAGTTCAATAAAGCAAAGCAGTCGTCGACATAGCGGATGTAAAATGGAAAAGATAATTTATTGAAAAGGTTTGATTCGTAATAGTGCATGTAAATGTCACTGAGGATGGGGCTGAGGGGGAGCCCATGGACAAACCATCAGTCATGCAATAAAAATTACCATTAAAAATGAATGTGTTTTGCGATAAACAAATGCTAGTAAGATTTATAAGCTCATCAATTTCGTAATATGTATAATGAAATTCTTGTGGGCGTACTTTAATACAGTTTAAAGCACTTTGAACCGGTACATTAGTAAATAGGGATTTTACATCGAATGAAACCATACTATTGTTTTGAGTACCATAGAAACTACGAAGCTTATTAACAAAGTCATAAGAGTTCCTGCAAGTGTAAATGTTATTAGAGAGCAGGGGGAGAAAATAGAGATAAGATATTTCTACCCCCCCCCCCCCCCGAATTCAAGATGTACCTTAGTGCACATTCAGACGAACACTGCTATGTAAGATTTTATTTTGGTCTTACTTCTTGGCAAATTTGGCTTAGTTAAACAGGGACCTGCAAAATCTAGTCCCACCTTGGAAAATGGATGGATTTGGATGATTCTGTCAACGGGAAGATCTCCCATCATTTGTTGACAAGCTTGCGCCTTAAGGCGTTTTCAAAGCACACACTTGTGGAGTTCTTGTTGTACAGTAAAACGACCGTTCACAAACCAACATTGTTGACGTATTATAGCAAGTACTAGCTGTAGATGTTGCTCATGAACATGTTTTATCAACAACTTAGTAATAACGTGATTTTTCGGAAGTAGCAAAGGATATTTTCTATCAAAACTTAGCGACTGATGTTATGACAAACGACCACCTACTCTAATTATCTCACTCGAATATAAAAACATTTAGTGATAATAACTGACTATTACTCGGTAAAGGCTTTCTTTCTTTCAATAATTTAAGCTCTGCGTAGAATTCAGAACTTTGTACTAATTTCACGATAGAATTAACAGATTCAGAGGTTTCTTCTGTACTCAGATTTCCGGATTTTTTTTGTAACACTATGCCTAGCATTATAGATGAATCTAAGACACCACACTGTGATTCTTGATAGCTTAGAAAATTTGTAGAACTTGAGAATAAAGTCTGGAATGGCACTTACTTGAGTTACATTACTGACAGATTGCATTTCTTGATTTAACTCAGATATCGGAGGATTGTACAAAGGTATCGGGATTGGTTCATTTGACAACACCCACGGAGGTCCATGCCACCACATAGAATGATGAAGAAGCTTTGTGGCGTAATAACTCTAGAAGCTGAATCTGCAGGATTTAGAATTCCTGGAATATGGTTCCACTTACATGAAAGCATTAATGATTGGATTTCACTCACTCTATTTAGTACGAATTGATTTCCTTTTAAGGGCGGTGATTTTAACCAACTGAGAGCAATTTGTGAATCTGACCACAGATAAATATTGTCGAAGTTTATCGGTAAAGTATCGATAATAACTGAGCTTAACTTGGCTAGTAAAAGAGCTGAACAAAGTTCAATACGTAGCAATTTTTGAGGTTTTATAGGATTGAATTTAGTTTTAGTTGCAATCAAATTGACAAATATTTCGTGAAGAGTAACAAAACGTAAATAAGTAACAGCATAATAAGCTTTGTTTGAGTCATCACAAAAGCCATGTAATTGAATCTGGACATAATTTTGATTATACGAATTCATATACCTGGGTATTTCAATTGACTTTAACAAATGAATTTCTAATAAAAAATCATTCCACACCTGTGGTATGGAATCTGGGATTTCTTCATGCTAAGGAATCTTATCTCTCCAAAGATCTTGTAACATGATCTTTAATCGTATTTTTGTAGAAGCTAGGAAACCCAAGGGGCCAAATATGATAGCCACTACAGATAACAAACCTCTTTCTGTTTTCATTTCCTTTAAATCATAAAAGCGAATTTGTAAAACGTATTTGGAAGAATCCCAAAGCAGTCCGAAGACTTTAACGGTGGCGTCTTCCTGAATGACTTTTTGCGATGAAGCCTTCATTTCATCTGGTAAATGAGCTATTACTTCTGGATCATTATAGGTCCACTTACGTAGATTGAAACCTCCGCTTTGCATAACTTTTGTAACTCAATTACTAAAACTTGGGCATTGTCCTTTGAATCCGAACCAGAAAGTAAATCGTCTACGTAGATACTCTTTGGAATTATCTGAGAGGGGTCTTTAGAATATTGCTCATTATCAATTCCTAATTGGTGTAATGTTCTAATGGCCAAAAACGGCGTTCAAGCAGTACCGTATGTTACGGTCAACAGTCTGTATGTTTTGATATTTCCGTCTGAATTAAATCTCTAAAGAATGCGTTGATAGTTTACATAATTTTGGTTAACCAGAATTTGCATAAACATTTTCTCAATGCCAGAGCTAAAGGCCATTGGATGCATTCTGAACCTTAATAGTAGAGGAAAGGTTTCTGACTGCAGTTTTGGACCTATCTCTAAATAATCATTCAAGGAGCGTCCTTCTGAACCAACTGCAGAAGCGTCAAATACCACCCTAAGCTGAGTTGTAGAACTATCTTCTTTTAACACCCTGTGATGTGGTAGAGAAAAATTATCAGGATTTGAAATATCTGGATCTGGTGCAAGTTCCATGTGCCACAAATCGATATACTCGCACATGAAGGATGAATACTGCTCTTTAAGCAAGGGATTTTCTTGAAGTTTTTTCTCCAAGAAGTAGAAACGCTTTAACGCTTGACATTTGGAGTTCCCTAAAATAGGTTTATATTTAAAGGGTAGTGTATGATTTTTCTTTCTGACAGACTTCTCAGAGCTTTTATTATTCAAAACTCACTGTAGAGGGCAGCACTAAAATCTGAAAAAATCTGTCTTTCTCATCCGAATTATTTACTGCTGATAAATTAGATTTTTAATTCATTGTAAGTCATATTCTTTTTAACCCTTTCTTTATTTCCAAAATTCTTATTAACATTTTTATGTAATATGTATATTAATCATTGTCTTTTTCTTGTTTATTAGATTATTTCTGTATTTTTGTTCTGTTCTGCGAACCTGTGATCGAAGCTTAGAATGTTTTTCATAGAATGTTTTGATTAGTAATGCTAAAAATCACTTTTATTCTGTATGATTAAAAAATATGAAAGTCAAGTTAAATCGTATTCATTTGAGTAAATTATTTATTACTTAAGTAATATAAGTCGATCTAATTTCAATCAAGGATTTATTTCATCGATTTCAAGCAAATTTGTTACTCTTCAAGGAATGAATGCACGCACTCAAAAGGTAACGTTTTGAATCAAATTTATTCTGATTAATAAAGATGTGAAGTAATTTAAGTATTTAAAAACTTTACATAAATTATATGTTGGTCCGTCAAAATCCTCAGATAACTAGTGAAAATCTTATTTAATTAATATATTATGACAAAAACAAAGGCAGAAACTTTTTCTGAATCAAAATTTCTTTTTACTGTTAAATAAATAGATTTAGTGCTCAAGTTACTGACGCAATTGAAAATAAAAACTTAAAGCTAATTGAAAAATTGAAATCTGAGCTCATTAATTTAGAGAATGATTTTAAAAAATCATATTTTGGCGTGGCTGAAGAAAGCGTAAACTCTTTATATGATAACTTTACTGAAGCTAAAGATATTGTTATGGACAATTTAGTCAAAATTGAACAGTTTTTCGAAAATTAAGGCGTAAAAACGCAAAAACATACAGATGCAGCTAATAATAGCTCAGGTATAGATGTTAATAATAACGCATTAAAATTACCAAAATTCGAATTATCCATATTTTATGGTGATGTCACTCAATGGATAACCTTTAAGGAGACATTTTAAACTGCAATTCATAATAACAAATCAATTTCAGATCATTTGAAATCTTCGTACCTTATAGCTAGTGTTAAGAATTATCCGGCTAAATTAATTTCCGGTTTTTCCATTTCTGGTGATAATTATAACAAAGCCTGGGAAACTCTGGTTAATGGTTATAACACGGGGTCCTACGTTCCGGTCCCAGGCTCTTATCGGCCTCTGATCGGATATGCCTCTGATCGGAACCACCCGAGAGACAAGCCCCACGACGCGTCCCGAAGGTCGCGGCCAGACAGCCCCCATCAAGGCAGCCCTCACAGAAGCTCCGCTCGAACCGTCGCACTGCCCAGCGCACGTCACACCGGTTATTCCCAAGAGAGATGAATTGATCGAATACGATAATCCTCACCACCCAGCTAGAAGAGCTAAATGGTCCCTTCTCTTGGTTACCCGACCCGGTACACCCCGACAGCCCACAGGAACCGAACACCTATAAAGGAGTCTTGCCCATGAACCTACAGTTTCCCGAGCCGGAGTTACTTTACGGAGGGCTCACAAGTTCAACTACCATTTTCCGGCAAAGACATATATGCGAGCCAACCGATAGGAGAGGGGGATGCTCCTAGCTAGTAAGCCCCGGAGGGTCGGAGAAAATCTCTCCTGGCGCCAAAGACAACGCCTCGCTCAGAGGATCATGAAGGTGCTTCTAACGAACACCGAGGAGACGAAGCAACTCCTCCTCTGACGACAAAGACATCGCCTCGTTAAGGGTTTTCGCCCAATCTCCCCACTCAACCAACGGAACCCCTCGCGGTTCAACGCCGGGAGTCAAAGAGGCCAGACTAGGTACCGTTAGCGACCCCAGGTGGGCACGGAAAGCTCCACCTAGACAGGATAGACCCCGCCTCGCTAGGGGGTCGGAGGGTCCGGAGAACCGCCAGCCTCCCACAACTCGACTCCACCCGAGGGTGGAGAAGCCCCGGGAGATCGGCAGAGCCCAGCCCCACTACCTTAACTCATGGCCGTCGAGGGTACCCAGGCACGAATTCCCCTGACCCCGTGCAGTGACCGACCGCTACCTGTTAGTTGCGTTCGAAAGTTAATTTGAGGCATCGCTAGATCCTCACCACTGGGCGCGGCAACCTCCAGTACCGCACAGACACGCAGGATCTGGGTCGGACCAAGAGTTTCCCCAAGGTTCGAAGCACCGCCGCGTTGGCTGGCGAGCCTCCGGCCCGGTTCCCTGCGGAGATAGTGTTCAATGACGGACCTGCCGGCCGACCCTCTCCCAGGGTTTACTGCACGACATCGGGCAACCAGAGCGATACTGGTCTCACTCTGCGACCGCTCCCTGGTCGACGAGGGCACCACCAAACCCTACCCACCTTAGGGTCGGCTCGCAACTGCTCTAGCTACGGATCTCGGCGGGATCACGCAAAAAGTACATCAGGCGCTGTCCGAAACCCTCACTCTTCGGTTGCTCCGGGAGAATCTGCATGGCGATCTCGCGAGCCCCGTCATCACTAGTGAGTCACCGAGACCTTTCCTATACAAAGCCCGCTCTCTCACCTTAGGCTCCCTCTCAGTCAATTGGTGGATAGGGTCCTATCACTTTAGCTAGTCTTTGCCCAGCGACACCGTCCGGCCCTAAGACCAGCACTGGGATCGACCTATGGACCGTCGCTATCCGGCTTGCCCGGAGAAGCCAGGTGCCGGAGATGGATATACGCCAACATCTAAAACGTCTCCACCTATGCACGACGTCCGTTACCCGTGGCCACCGGACTCGAGGCCTGTCGACCGCGAGCCACTCTAGGAGATAGTGAATCGCCCCCATCCGGCCCCCTCGCATTCCTGTACAACGAACTCGGCCGGGCTCCGAGTCTCCTCCCCCACTCAAGGAGTCGGTTTCGGACCACCCGGAGGGGCGACCACTAGTTAATAGGTATGACAATCGAAAGAATTTAGCGTATTCATTGCTGTCGAAATTTGTTAATGCCAAACCATTGAACTCGCCCACGCAGAAAACCATATTAGAGTTGTTAGATACGTGCAATGAAGTTATTCGAAATTTAAAATCTTTGAAATTTGAATTTAATGAATTTGTTGAATTGATTTTAATGCATATAGTACAAACGAAATTTGATGAATTCTTAAAAAAGCAGTGGGAATTATCATTAAATAATGATTCGTTTCCAAGTTACGAAATGTTAATGACATTTCTCGAAAAACAGACTCGTAGTTTGCAGAGCTGTAATGCTGAATTTATTCCAAAATCTAATCAAAAATTTGAAAATAAGTCTCAACATTTTTCAAAATAATCTGTCGCCAATGCAGTCGTGATGGATAGTGTAAATAAATCTCCAAACCTTTCATGTGCACAGTGTAGAATCTCATCCACTTTATAAATATTCAGAAATTTCAAAATTATCTGTTGATCAACGTTGGCAATTGGTAAAATCCCTAAAGCTTTGCACCAACTGTTTACGTTCAAATCATTTCGTTGCAAATTGTCATATCACTACTACTTGCAAGCATTGTAACTGTAAACATCACACACTCCACCGTGTCGTGAGAAGTCTGTCCATGCATCACAGAATACTTTCAGGCAACAAGATCGTGTCACAACCCCAAATGCTGTTTTTAATTCTAACAAATCAAATTGTTTCACTTCTGAATCTTTCAGTGAAAATTCTCACATTGTTGGCTACTGCCATTATACAAGTTAAAGCTAAATCGGGAAAATTCATACATTGTTGAGCTATGATCGATAGTGCTCCTCAGAAAAGATTACTTTCTAAAGCTTGTTGTAAAAAACTAGGTCTTCCATCAAGGCCTACAAATCATAAAATCGCAGGAATAAATAATTTAGTCGCAGAAACGGCTCTTCAGAAAGTTTCCTTGACATTCTCTCCACATTTCAATAATGAAACTTTTCAGTTAGATGCTTTAGTTGTTAATCAGATTACTACCAATTTACCAAATTTTTTGATTGCAACTAAATATTGGCCACACATTGAAGGCTTGAATCTTGCGGATCCTAATTTTCATTTGTCCAGTCCTATTGATCCAATCATAGGCGCATATTTATTTGCTAATATCATAATAGGGGAATAAATTCTCAGACCTAAAGGATCCCCGAGTGCTGTCAATTCTAGACTGGGTTAGATTCTTTCGGGGATCATTTACTCGAATGATTCAAATCAAAATTCATCTATTAGCTGCCATGTTACTACACAGACAAGTTCTCAACTACAAAAATTTTGGGAACTCGAATCGGTTCCTACTTCTGACCCAATTTCTCTAGTTGAAGATACTATGCGAAAACAGTTTCACGTTCAGAATCTCGAAGATATATAGTAAATCTACCCTTTAAATCTAAACCTATTCTAGTGAACTCCAAACGTCAAGCGTTAAAGCGTTTTTACTTCTTGGAGAAAAAACTTCAAGAAAATCCCTTGCTTAAAGAGCAGTATTCATCCTTCATCCGCGAGTATATCGACTTGGGGCACATAGAGCTTGTACCAAAAAAGATAGTACTACAACTTGGCTTAGAGTAGTATTTGACGCATCTGCTGTTGGTACAGAAGGCCGCTCCTTGAATGATTATCTGGAGATAGGTCCAAAACTGCAGCCAGAAATCTTTCCTCTACTTTAAGGTTCAGAATGCATTCAATCGCCTTTAGTTCTGACATCGAGAAAATGTTTAGGCAAATTCTCGTCAATCAAAATCATGTAGAATATCAACGCATTCTTTGACGATTCAATTCAGACGAAATTATTAAAACATACAGGCTGTTGACCGTTACCGATGGTACTGCTTGCGCGCCATTTTTGGCCATTAGTACATTACACCAATTGGCAGTTGATAATGAGCAAAATCATAAAGAAGCCTCTCAGATAATTCGAAAAAGAACGTACGTAGATGATCTACTTTCTGGTTCGGATTTTTAAAAAAATGCCCAAATTTTACTAACTGAGTTAATCGAAGTTATGAAAAGCGGAGATTTTAATCTACGAATGTGGACTTGTAATGATCCAGAAGTAATAACTCATTTACCAGATGAAATGAAGACTTCATCGCAAAAAGTAATTCTGGAAGATGATACCGTTAAAGTCCTCGGACTACTTTGAAATTCTTCCAAAGACGTTTTACAAATTCGTTTTAACGATTTTAAAGTAGTGGATGTAAAAAGAGATTTGCTATCAGTAGTGGCTGCGGTATTTGACCCCATGGGTTTCCTAGCTCCTACAACAATACGATTAAAGATCATGTTGCAAGATCTTTCAAAAGATAATATTTCGGGGGATGAAGAAATCCCAGACCCCATACTACAGGTTTGAAATGAGTTTTTATCAGAAATTCATTTGTTAAAGTCAATTGAAATACCCAGGTAAATTAACTCTTATAATCAAAATGATGTCCAAATTCAGTTACATTGTTTTTGTGATGGCTCAGGTAAAGCTTATGCTGCTGTTACTTATTTACGTGTTGTTACTCCTGACGAAGTATTTGTGAATTTGATTGCAGCTAAAACTAAAGTAAATCCAATAAAACCTCAAACACTGCCACGTATTAAGCTTTGTTCAGCTCTTTTACTAGCCAAGTTATGCTCAGTCATTATCGATACTTTACCAATAAACTTTGGCAATATTTATCTATGGTCAGATTCGCAGATTGTTCTCAGCTGGTTAAAATCACCTCCCTTAAAAGGAAATCAATTCGTCCTAAATCGAGTGTGTCGAATCCAATCATTAATGCCTTCATGTGAGTAGAATCATATTCCAGGTAGTGCTCGCGATTATACGTATAATACGTATAAAACGTATTGTACCGATACGGATTTTTTGATAGGTATAATATGGTGAATATGGTTTCCTACGTATCCGTTTTATACGTATTATACGTATAATCGCGAGCACTAATTCCAGGTATTCTAAATCCTGCAGATTCAGCTTCTAGGGGTATTCCACCACGAAAGCTTCTTCATCATTCGCTATGGGGGCATGGGTCTCCATGTCTGCTATCAAATGAACCAATCCCAATACCTTTGTACAATCCTCCGATATCTGAGTTTACTCCAGCAGTTCAATTTGTCAGCAACTATTCTTAAGTTCTTTAAATTCTCTAAGCTATCAAGAGTCACAGTGTATGTCTTAGATTCATCTATAATGCTGGCATAGTGCTACAAAAAAATCTGGAAATCTGAGTGCACAAGAAATCTCTGATTCTATTCAAAGCATTGTGAAATGAGTACAAAGTTCTGAATTCTACACCGAGATTAAATTATTAAAAGAAAGAAAGCCCTTACCTAGCAATAGTAAATTATTATCATTAAATGTGTTTTTAGATTCCAGTGATATTATTCGGGTAGGTGGTCGCTTATCACAACATCAGTCGTTAAGTTTTGATAGAAAGTATCCTATGCTACTTCCGAAAAATCACGTTATTACTAAGTTATTGATAAAACATGTCCATGAGCAACTGCTACTTGCAGGTACACAGCTAATACTTTCTATATTACGGCAAGAGTACTGGTTTGTGAACGGTCGTTCTACTGTACGACAAGAACTCCACAAGTGTGTGTGCTTTGCAAACGCCTTAAGTCTCAAGCTTGTCAATAAATGGTGGGAGATCTTCCTGTTGACAGAATCACCCCAATCCGTCCATTTTCCAAGGTGGGTTTAGATTTTGCAGGACCCTGTCTAACTAAACCAAATTTGCCAAGAAGTAAGATCAAAATTAAATCTTATATAGCAGTATTCGTGTGTATGTGCACTAAGGCGGTACACCTTGAGTTGGTATCAGACTTGTCTGTGCAAGCCTTGCTAGCAGCCTTGAAGCGATTTATCGCGCGTAGAGAGCTACCGTCCGATGTATATTCAGATAATGCTAAAAACTTCACAGGTCTGGCTAATCAGTTAAAGCAGCTATTCGAATATTTGAGGGAAAATGAAATTCAAGAATTTTTTTCGAGCCAGAAGATCAATTGGCTTTTCATCCCTCCATATGCGCCACACTTTGGTGGGCTATGGGAGGCAGCTGTAAAGCTTACTAAAAATCACATACTAAGAGCATGTAAATCTAGTATATTGAATTTTGAAGAGTTAACCACTTTGCTATGTCAGATTGAAAGTTGCATAAATTCAAGACCCTTAACCCCTATGTCTTCGGATCCATCAGATCCGCGTGCATTAACTCCGGGTCATTTTTGATAGGAGCATCCCTCCTTGATATTCTAGAATCTTCGAATACCAGAATTCTAACATTAAATGCTCGTTGGCGCTTAATAGAAAAATCAAAGAATCAATTTTGGTGTAGATGATCACATGAATATCTTCAACATTTCCAACAGCGTCCAAAATGGACTACTCCACGAGCTAATCTACGAGAAGGAGACTTGGTGATTGTTCACGATCGATTTCAGCCCATGAGATGGAAGTTGGGTCGCATTCTAAAGCCTTTTCCTGGACCGGACAATTTTGTACGAGTCGTCATGATTAAAACAGCTGACGGTGACATCAAGCGTCCCATTTCAAAGGTGTCCCCTCTCCTGCCGGAGGCAGAGGATGTATAATTTTTCTTTCTGACAGATTTCTCGGAGCTTTTATTATTCAAAACTCACTGTAGATGACAGCACTAAAATCTGAAAAAACTCTCTTTCTGATCAGAATTATTTACTGTTGATAAATTAGATTTTTAATTCATTGTAAATCATATTCTTTTTAACTCTTTCTTTATTTCCAAAATTCTTATTATCATTTTTATGTAATATGTACATTAATCATTTTTTTCTTTTTATTAGATAATTTATTTCTGTGTTTTTGTTCTGTTCTGCGAACCTGTGATCGAAGCTTAGAATGTTTTGTATAGAATGTTTTGATTCGTAATTCTAAAAGTCACTTTTACTCTGTATGATTAAAAAATATGAATGTCAAATTAAATCGTATTCATTTGAGTAAATTCTTTATTACTTAAGTAATACAAGTCGATCTAATTTCAATCAAGGATTTATTTCATCGATTTCAAGCAAGTTTGTTACTCTGCAAGGAATGAATGCACCCACTCAAAAGGTAACGTTTTGAATCAATTTTTTTCTGATTAATAAAGATGTGAATCTATAATCTAAGTATTTAACCCTTTCGCTGGGCAACCCGAGATATACTCGGGCATGAATTTTTCCGTCTAATTAATTCAGTTTGGTTATTTCCACCACTTATTTTTTAGCGAAAACTTTGTCTCATTTAATCAGGACATTTTCTCCGATTACGATAGCCAAAAATTTCTGTTTTAAAGAACCAGTGATAAAAGATTAAAAATTCTGTAAAAGACGCTCATCGCGAAGAATTACTTACGCAGCGAGAGGGTTAAAAACTTTACAGGTAGATTTACTATATATCTTCCAGATTCTGTACGTAAAACTGTTTTCGCATAATTATCTTCGACAAGAGAAATTGGGTTAGAAGTAGGAACTGTTTCGAGTTCCTAAAATTTCTGTAGTTGAGAATTTATCTGTGTAGTAACATGACAACTAACTGATGAATTTTGGTTTGAATCATTCGAATAAATGATCCCCGAAAGTCCAACCCAGTCTAGAATTAACAGCACTCGGTGATCCTTTAGGTTCTAGAATAGATTCCCCTATTATGGTATCAGTAAAATAAATCTGCGCCTATGAGTACATCGATAAGACTGGACACATGAAAGTTAGGATCCGCAAGTTTCAGTCCTTCAATATGCGGCCAATATTTAGTTGTAATCAAAAAATTTGGTAAATTGGTTGTAATCTGACTAACAACTAATGCATCTAACTGAAAATTTTCATTATTGAAATGAGCAGAGAATGACAAGGGAACTTTCTAAAGAGCCGTCTCTGAGACTAAATTAGTTATTCATGAGATTTTGTGATTTATAGGCCTTGATGGAAGACCTAGCTTTTTACAACAAGCTTTAGAAAGTAAACTCCTTTGAGAAGCACTATCTATCATAGCCCTGGAGGGGAGGAATTTGGCTAATTTGGATTTAACATGTATAATGGCAGTAGCCAACAATATTTGAGAATTTTCACTGAAAGATTGAGAACTGCAACAATTAGATTCATTAGAATTAACAACAGCATTTGGGGTTGTTACACGATCTTGTTGTCTAAAAGTATGCTGTGGTGCAAGAATAGACTGATCACGATGAAGAAGTAGATGCTTAGAGTTACAGTGTTTAAATGTGACACTAATAAGACAATTAGCAACAAAATGTTTTGATCGTAAACAGTTGGTGCATAGCTTTTTGGGTTTTACCAATTGCCAACGTCTATCCATAGATAGATCCTGCATTTCTGGGCATTTGTGAAGGGCATGAGATTCTTTACAGTGTGGGCATGAAAATTTTGGCGGTTTATTTACACTGCCCACCACAACTGCATTCGGGACAGATTTTTTTGAAAAATGTTGAGACTTAAAATCAAATTTATGAGTTGATTTAGATTAAGATTTAATAAACTCAGCATTACAGCTCTGCAAACTGCGAGCTTGTTTTTCCAGAAATACCATTAAAATTTCATAACATGGAAACGAATCATTATTTAATGATAATTCCCACTGCTTTTATAAGGATTCATCAAGTTTCGTTTGCACTATATAAACTAAAATCAAATTAACAAATTCCTTAAATTCAAATTTCAAATATTTTAAATTTCGAATAACTTCATTGTAGGTATCTAATAGTTCTAAAATTGTTTTCTGCGTGGGCTATTTCAATGGTTTGGCATTAACAAATTTTGACAGCAATGAATATGCTAAATTCTTGTGATTATCATATCGATTAACTGTGTCGTGTAGTTGCAAAACCGGCCATCTCCAAAAAATAAAATTTTGAGAAAAAGCTGATTTTTTACCACACTTGGCCAAAAAAAGTTTGGATCCAAAACTCTTCAGTTTTATAGTCATTAGGGCAGTATATTTGAAAACACGAAGTAAGGAGGCAGGGGCTCATGAAGGAAAGGGGTTATTTAGGTCTTTGTTTTGGATTTGGCCGTCTTTGCAACTTACTTTGGAGTTGGCCGGTTTTGCAACAAACCAGAAATTAATTTTTGCTAAATTTAATCTGACATTGGGGTTTTAGGGGTTGCAAATACACAAAAATGTTTTGTTCAGCTTAATGTTATTTAACAAAAGAACCTTAGGAAAGTTATTAACGTAAAACGACTTTTACACAGTTACCGATTGTTAAAACTGACTAACAGTTAAAACAAACTGACTAGCTGTTAAAACTGATTTGAATGTCACAAAACAAATGATTTAAATGACATGATATTATTTTAAATAAAATTATTAAATTTTAAAAACTTAAACAAAAATCATACTATGTACATGTGCATACAATTTCAAACTTTAGTGGTCTCATCGTTTTCGATAGTCTCACAAATTTCGTCATGATGGTCCATCCATGCGTCTTTTTCTTCATCATCTTTGCTTTCTGCTTTTTAAGCAGCTGATGCCAATATATTTTTGTTAAAAAAATAACCGCTTGCCAGCATCCCAATTTGGTCCGAAATGTTTCGTCAATAAGTTTTAGACATCCCGAAGTTTCAGAGGCTTCACCACGATATCCGGGGCCACGTCCTCGAGCTTGCTGTTCATAATACTTCTCTTACTCTTGACAACAGACTTTCTGACTTCTACCTCAGATTTGTAGAGGACCTCCCATTGCGCAAACAGCTTATTTTTATATTCTGTTATGAAATTTTTTTCCGTAGGAGCAAATTTGAAATGTCACAGTACAGGTGGTTTGGGGAAGAAATTGCTGGTCTTCTTCCAAACATGGTCGGTCTCTTCCCGACTTGAAAACTGTTCCATATTCAGATAAAATTTCTTCAACTTTGCGGGCTGAATGAGGGACTCGATTTTCTTCAATCTCCTTTCAATTTGAGCTGAAACACAGTTAGAGAGATAAAAAAATACTGAATCAACGTAGGCAAGTTATTAGATTAATAAAATATTATGGCATCATGATAATTAATTAATAAAAATATGCTAACTATGATGTTATTATGTTATCAATTAATTATGTATTATATTATCCTCAGTGTGCATTACCCATAAGGCAACTTAGGCTATGGCCAAAGGGCGTTCGTTAGGTAGGGTTCGCAAAATTAAGAACTTTAAAGTTTTTATATTTAATGAAATAAGAACAATTTAAAATTTTAACGAAAAGTGTTAAATAAAAAATGAATTTGTAATAATTACATTTAAAACAATTTTTCTACTTCTCGATACACCAACACAAAATTCTCTCAGATTTTAAATGTAACAAAAGCCCATTCATTTCCAATGTACAATCCTCAAAATACTAAAATTTATAAAGCAAAATTTAAATGTATTATTTATTAATTAAATAGATTAAAAAATTCTTAAATTTGAAAGAAAATTCACTTACAATTTTATGAAGGGGGGGGGGGGGCGGAAAAGTGTTTTGACCTAGGGCATCAAAAAATGATAAATCACCCCTGGTTATCAAAAGGTGTACATTACCTTTGAATTTTGGGTTTTCTCCTTTACCACGTCGTAGATCCACTTTGCCGCTTCCTTGGTTGATTAGTAGACACTTCTTCCAGAAACACTTAGAGAGAAAACAGAGATAGTCGGAGAAAACACGAAGCTAAATTATTAGAAAATTTGTATGCACCAAGGGGGAGCAGTCACAGGCGAGAGAAAACGCGATAACGTTAATCTAATCAACAAGTGAGAAGTTATTGTGGGGTCGAGCAGAAGCGTCAGTTAGCGGATATGGAGATGGCCGGTTTTGAAACTCACCGGCTGAAGGATTTGGCCGCTTTTGCACCACATCATGATTTTCAAACGCATATAACACTGGGATTGACAGGTTTTTGCATGGTTTAGCGTTTCCAGATGATAGAAACCTTTACTTAGAACTAAAAAAAAACACATTTTCAATTTTTGAGGAGTTGGCCGGTTTGTCAACTAGACGACACAACTAGTGTTTCCCATGCTTCTTTATAATTAACAAAATTGAAAAACCTGAAATTAATTTTAACCTGAAATTTTTAACACTTGCTATAAGGTAAGAAAATTTCAATTGATCTGAAAGCGATTCGTTATTATGAATTGCAGTTAAAAAATGTCTCCTTAAAGGTAACCCAATTAGTGATTATCACCATAAAATATGGAAAGTTCGAATTTGGGCAGTTTTATGCATTATTTTAAACTGATATTAATGAGCTATTATTACCTGCACCTTGATTTCCTTGTATTTTTGCGCCTTGATTCACAAAAACTGCTCAATTTTAACTAAATCGTAAACAACTATATCTTTAGCGTCAGTAAAGGACTCGTATAGTTCATTAACGCTTTCTTCAGCTGCACCAAAATAAGATTTTTCCAAATCATTCTCTAAACTTATCAATTCAAATTTTAATTTCTCTATTAACTTTAAGCTTTTATTTTCAATTTCCTCGGCGACTTGAGCATTAAATCGCTTAATTTCTTTAATTGTAAAGAGAAATTTAGATCAGAAACTGTTTCTGTTTTTGTTTTAGTCATAAATGCATATAATTAAGATTTACACTAGACTAGGGGTGCACAACCTTTTTAAGAGAAGGGCCACTTACAAAAATGTTTGGGTTGTCGAGGGCCACATCAGTAACACAGAGAAATTTCTATATCGGGGAGGTAGGGGGGGTGGGTAATAAGTCTTCATTCTTGAAGAATAATTAGTTTTTGTCTATAATAAAAATAAACAAACGGAAATAAATAATTGTATGCAGGAATGCAGGGCTTCTTCGCATCTGTATGAATAACCATACAACACTTAATAAAGATTAACGGTTCCTTCTTGATAAATGGTAACTTGAAGAAGAAAAATAACACGACATTTCTAAATAATTGAACGTTATTGAAAATTATAAATTTTTTTATTGAAGAAAAACTTCATTTAAAATAAAAGGAAACTTATTTTTGAAATAACAAGGCATGATGAACTAATTATGTTATTTTTTCTGCGTACTATTAACAAAACTTGTTTTTTTTTTCTTTTGTCAATCAAGTGCGACTGAATTCGCGATTTTTTATCAATGACCGTTTGACAGATATCGCGGTAATTTTCCATTGCCGATTGGCAAAATTTGGAATCTTTTCAAGCAACCAATTTGCGATACCTGCGATAAATTCACGAAATTCACGATTTTTTTCAGCGATAAGTTTTCAAAATTCGCGATTTTTTTTCCACAACGGATCAACGAAAATTGCGATTTTTTCCGCCCTCGATCGAATTATTTCGCTTTTGTTTTGCGATCGATCTTAGAAATTTGCAAGTTTTGTTCTTGAACGATTGACAAAATTCGTGATTTTTTTTCATGAGTGATTGGAAATTTTGCGATATTTTAAGTGACGGATTGACAATATTTGCAGTTTTTTCCAACGATCAATCCACGAAACGTAATTTTTTTCTGATATACATTGATGTAATTTGCGATTTTTTTCGCACAATAAATTGGCGAAAGTCACGATTTTTTTACGCGCATAATCGATGAAATTTGCGATTTTTTCCTTCAACCA
Source organism: Maratus speciosus (assembly GCA_963932465.1). NCBI lineage: Eukaryota > Metazoa > Arthropoda > Arachnida > Araneae > Salticidae > Maratus > Maratus speciosus. The sequence continues at coordinate 333,251,934 of OZ010800.1, forward strand.
ATGGATTTCTATTTCATGATATTTTTTGGGACCGATACACAAAATTACTATTTTCTTTCCATGAGATATTGACGAAATTCACGAATTTTTCAGGAAATTCACGATTTTTTACGAGCGATTGACAAATTTCACAATATTTTTGCGACCAATTGTCAAATTTGTAATTTTTTCTATTAATTGTCAAAATTCGTGATTTTTTCCGCGACAGACTGAAAAATTCGTGATTTTTTCTCGCGATAAATTGATAGAATCGCGATTTTTCCCGAACCGATCAACGAAATTTGCAATTTTTCGTACCTCATCGACAAAATTCGCGATTTTTCTATGCCCGATTAACGAAATTCGCGATTGTTAACTGACTCTGACGATATTTGTAATTTTTCCCACGGCGATTTGACGAAATTTGCGATTTTTTCTCGCAATAAGTTGGCGAAACTCACGCTTTTTCTGCAGCCGATCAAGAAAGTTTGCAATTTTTCCTCAGCTCACCGACAAAATTCGCGATATTTTCGCACCCGATCAACGAAATTCGCGATTTTTAACTGACTCTGAAGAAATTTGCAATTTTTACGCGACAAATTGATGAAATTCGAGATTTTTTCTCGCGATAAACTGACGAAACTCACGATTTTTCCGCAGCTGATCAACAAAATTTCCAATTTTTCGTACCTCGTCAACAAAATTCGAGATATTTCTGTACCTGATTAACGAAATTTGAGATTTTTCCGCGCCGAATGGACAAAATGCGCGATTTTTCCTCTCGCGATCAAAAAATTCGAAAATTTTCCGCGCCCGATAAACGAAATTTCTGATTCTTAACTGACTCTGACGAAATTTGTGATTTTTCTCATGGCAAATTGACAAAATTCTTATTTTTTCTCACGATAAACTGACCAAACTCGCGATTTTTCCGCAACCGATCAAGGAACACATAATCGACAAAGTTCGCGCTTTTTACCGATACGATCAACGAAATTAACGATTTTTAACTGACTCTGACGAAATTGGCAATTTTTTCAGCAGCAAATTGTCGAAATTCGCTATTTTTTCTCGCGATAAACTGACAAAACTCACGATATTTCCCCAGCGGATCAACGAAATTTGAGATTTTTCTGCGACTCATCAATAAAATTCGCGATTTTTCCGAACTCGATCAACGAAATTTGCGATTTTTAATTGGCTCAGATGAAATTTGCAATTTCTTCCCGAGGCAAATTGGCAAAATTCGCGATTTTTTTCTGCGACATATTGACAAAAATTGCAATTTTTCCAGTTATAAATTGACGAAATTGTATAAAAAAAACGAAGAAATGTATAAATTGTGGTCGCGGGCCACAAGTTAGCCCATGGCGGGCCACTTTTGGCCCGCGGGCCACAGGTTGTGCATCCCTACACTAGACGAACTCTGGACGAATGACCAAGAGCTTATTATGTATAGTTTTAATGACAGGAGAATACAGATTTTTATTCTCAAAAATGAGAATAAATCGAAATTTACAGTACCTTTGTTTTTCATTGTAGAATCCTAGCCTTGTTGCGAAATCTCTGAATTAAAAAAATCAGGAACCTTTGTAAACTTGCGTTGAGGAATTAAGATTAAAATAACTTAAATAATAAAGATTCGTTATTCTAAATGAACAAGATTAAACTTGGTATTTCATATTTTAATAGCACAGAATCAGATTCAGATTTCATAGAATACGAGCATTCAGACATCAAAACATGGAATTAATTCGACTGCTGTCCTGCAGCTAATATAAAAATACAGACGCATAAAATTATCTAATAAAGAAAAAATTAATGATTAGTATGCTTGTATACCAGAAAAAAAATAGAATTTTAGAAATTAAAAATGAATTTAAAAGAATATGATTTACATTTAATTAAAATTTATTTAAAAAGCAGTCAATTGTTCTTGATCAAAAGAACGGTGTCAGATTTTACTGCTGCCATCTATTGGGAGTTGTGTCTATTAAAAGCTTTCTTTAGAATTATATAGACACCAAGGTGGGTGGGGTGACACCATTTACATCCGCCCCGGTTGTGACCCATCCCAGTTACGACACTGCTTGCATGCCGTAGGATTTCATGGCCAAGCTCCAATCTATAAGCCCAGGATCATAGCTATTAACGCGCGACGACGATTACTGTGGTGTACAACGCGGCGTAACTGGACACTGGATGAATGGAAGAACATAATATGGAGTGATGAATCCCTCTTCACCTTATGGCATTCCGACGAACGTGTCTGGACCTGGCGAATGCCAGGTGAACGCTATTTGCCGCAGTGCAGTGTTCCCACCGTTAAATTTGGAGGCGGTGGAATCATAGTTTAGTCTTGCTTTACATGGTTTGGACTCGGTTCATTTGTTTTAACGCCCGCAACTCTGAAAAATGTTATACAGTAAAATCTGCTAAGACGGAATTGTATAAAAAAGAAAAAAAAAGCGTTATAGACAAGATTCTCAACATGTTGTTCAGTTTAAAACAGGATTCCGTCATAGGCAGGTTCTTTTCACTCGTTTTACTATATTTTAATAAGCGTATGAAATCTACTACTCTTTAAAAAGAATATAAATTTTAATCTTTAATTGTAGAATAATGGCGATTTAAAAATGTATGCATTTTTTGCAAACATTTTTGGTCCAGGCCTAATTTTACTGACCTTTGAACGGACCAGGACACGACGAGACAATGATTTTCATACGGGCTTTGTCAAAACTAGGACTGAAAATTTTGGATCGTGAAGACTAGGAATGAAACCAGTCCGGTATCTGTACAGAAAAAATAAGTTAGGTCCGACCCGGCCCGATCTTTCAGGAAAAAAGTAATGCCTTAACCCGGCCTGGACAGAACCTTCAGAAAAGAGTATGGCCCGGGCCGAAAAGCCAGCCCGTGCAGATCTCACACTGCTGAAAACACTTTAGGATAACTAGAAATGCTCCTTTTTTCTTTCTTTCTTTTTTTTTAGCAGTTCACCTATTGATAACTGTTTCATTGATTCTGTTTGTGGCAGATTTTATTTTTTATTTGCTACATATGCATCTTTTCTTGTTCATTTTAAAAAATAATTTTGTAAGTTTTAAAAATATTTCTTGCTCAGAATTTAGACTTTCATTTTCATCATAAGTTATTATGATGATAATTATTATGAAGATATATATCATAAGTTTAAGGAAAGAGAAGAAAATTCACGAATCCACTTTGCATTAAAAAAATCTCTTATCCTGTTACCTCTTTTTTCTACTGCATTCAAAGTTCTTTTCTAAGAAATGAAACAGAAACTATTAGCCAACTACACGTCAAGGTCATAGGGTAATGTGTCAGAACGTCCGGTCCGAGGAGATGGAGTGAATTTGAAATCAAGTGTGTTTATCTTTTAGTTGCGTCAAGAGATAACAAAATTACGTTTGTTTATTAGTTATAAATGAGTACTTGAGTGATTTTATTAGGCGCTTCTTTAAAAATAAAGATTATAAACATAAAAAAAAGATAAAATAAGTATTTTTGTTGAGAACTCTTCGTACGAAACAATTTTTAACCATATCAGCGTAAAAATCAATGTTTTGAAGAAATTCAGTTGGGTCGGGCTGAGATTTTAAATGTTTTCCGGGCCAGGCCAAACTTTTAGCTTTTATGCCGGGCCATTAATTAATTTATTTTTTGTATGGGCCGGGCCGATTTTTTTCCCCTATGGATCGGCTACTTCACTCAAGGGTAAATGGCCGTTCGCTAATGTTAATCCTATGGAAGAATTTTTTTTTAAATACATGGTTCGCATTTCAATATGCTTAACTGATTTATTTTTTTGCGTCGAATAGCTGAGGTCGATCTCGACCCTTTTTCAATTTTGTTTACAGATGTTTTTTCATAGTATACTTTTATTTTCGGAATCAGTTTCGTAAGTGAAAGTATTCTAGTAAAAAAAAAAAAAAAAAAAAAAAAAAAAAAAAAAACCTATAAACACAGTTGAAAAAGTAAAAATGACTCTTTGTAGAGACCGACCTCAGCTATCGAATGCAAAAAAGATCATTTAAAAATAATAGAATGCGAACGACATATTTTTTAAAAAATATCATTAACGAGCCGGTGTTTTTGCGTGAGCAAAATGGCCCAATATTTATGTCACGGAAGTTGTCCCACTTAATTTGTTATATTGGCCAGGACCGTTTATTTTGTTTATCGCTCGAACCGGCTCATAAAAAAAACTGTACTAATTCTGCTGACCCGGCCGGTTTCAAAGTTTGGATTCATAGTTTATAGAGTCCGGTACTGAAAAAAAAATTATTGTGTATTAGAGACCCATTCTTACAAAAGTTCTATGCCTTGATTTGAGATTTCTCTAGTTAGAGACCAGTAATTTCACTGAGTGAGCACTCTATGAGCAGTTTTGCTTTGCAAGAGGAAGGAAAGGGGTTTATTAGAAGAAAAGTTCGCGACAGCTGTACATTCCAGTATCCGGAGGGTAACGTAATTATTGACGGATGGGTGGAAAATGTAATCATTTTTAACTTGAGAACCGGTGAGACAAACGTTATTCATCCCACTGATTGTTTAAAAATAAACAAAACAAATAACATTTCTCAGACATCTGCGGTTGAGGGACATTTTCTAATATTTTGGTACCAATTCGAGAGCATGAAACTATTGATCAAAGGGGGGGAAATGGCGTCATGAAATATCGGTTTGACCACAAAAAAAAAAAAAAAAAAAAAAAAAAAATGCCATAAGACATTGCTGTAAAAGAAAAAAAAATCACCGTATCCGCCGCCCTGGCGTTTAAGAGCCGCACTTAGAATATTTTATACTTTCAAACTCGCATGCGCCGCGGCTCATACGCCTGAAAATACGGTAATCTATAATACTCTATAATTTGCACAACCCTTGGTCCCAACTTGTGCAGATTAAAGAACTTTGCCTGTGCAGTAATGTCTCATCAGAAGGAAGTGCTATGGGATTTTTAAAAAGTTCTGCTTTAGACAGATATTAATTTATGCATGTTTAATGTTATGGTATTATTTTCGTTGGGGTTTGTGATATTCTTTCATTAGTGCAGGATTTTGGTAAAGACAGTCTTTTCATTACATACAAAAATTTCATGACTCTGGTGAAAGAAATACCATATAATAATATTTGCTGAGTGAATAATATTTGCTATCTAAAATAAAAATTTCCCTTTGTCTCTAGCGATTTTGTCTTAACAAGTTTTAGTACATTAGTTTTCTATTAAGTTAACAATTAATAATGAACTTTAAAGTAAAATAAATCTGTGAAAATACAACAAACATAATCTGTAAAAACTTTCAAAATATTTTTCAGAGTTTCAAATGTGCCATCAGATTTATTTTAAGAAACATCTACAGCACACATTCAATTTGTCAATGTTAATTAATATTAAAAGAATGCTTAATTTTTTAGAGCAGTGATAAGTGCTGTAAAGGAAAAGCTAAAGAGCTGACATTTTATGACTTGTGAATATTGCTAATGAATATTAATATATACTCAATTTTTTGAATTATATCACTTATTTTAAGTATTGATTTTACATTAGTATTTAATTAGTTTTGTAATTTGATAAAAGAATACTAATAAGAATCTAATACAGTAAAATAAAGAAATAACAAGAAATTTAAATACAATACAATTTCTGTGTGTCATGCTTTTATTATTATTAATAAAAAAAATGCATCCTGGTTTGACATTACAGCCTAGTATATTAAAATACGGTTATATATATATATATATATATATATAATACATATATACAATAGGCGTTACGATTGAAACATTTAATAAATATGGAAGTTTCCATTCGCAGTATGTCAATCAATCGGTATATTTTTTGTAACTACAAATTTTCATTTACTTCATAATAAATAATCTTGAGTGAAAAATCATTTTTTTATTATATGATTACAGCTGCTAATGGAATCTTTTTATCTACCGTATATTTAATAAATATTTAGGTGATAACTTGTAACACTGATTTTATTAATATTCTTAAATATATTATCTTATATAATGTTTTTTTATAAGTTATTATCCTGGTTAATAGCTTCTTGTTTGAGTTTGAGTTTGAGTTTGAGTTCTCGAGATCTTTGCTACAGCGAAGGGCCGGCACTATCTCTAAAAAAAGATGAGGAATATATAGTAGGCAGTATAGCATTCATGAGAAAAGGGTATAACAAAGAGTTTGTAAGTAGTAAGTTCAAGTGAATGATGCTAGCAAGGCAGGTAAAAACATGGGTGGAAGCAGGAAGACAGGTGCAGTGGAGGGTGAATTTGGATAAAGCTTGTGCATTGCGGCAAGAGTTCATAGCCAAGTTGATAAGGTTGTTATATGAGATGTCTGGAGGGGCTTTAAGAGTAGTAAACAAGTCTTGTCTTGGGAGATGATACTTAGCGCAGCTAAGGAGCTTATGATGGGGAGTGTCGGTCTCATGACAATAAGTACAAAGAGGAGTAGGACTTAAATTCAATTTGTGAAGAGTTTGATTGCAAGGAATCATCCTAGTTCTCCATCTAGCAATGGCGACATCACTGTGCCTGTCTGGAATCCATTTTCTGTGAGATTGAATGCTGATGTCTAAGGTGTTATAGCGTGAAGAATAGTCACTGTTAAGCCAATCATAGTCAGCTTCAATTCTGGAGTTGATTTTGAAACGATGTTTCAGGTCTTCAGAGCTAATAGAGTTGTCTTGGAGGGTGAAAAGACCATGTTTAGCACAATAATCTGCATTTTCATTAGGTGAGATACCACGGTGTGCAGGACACCAGATGAGGAGAAGAGATTTGGTTTTAGAGATGACGTCTGAAATTTTGTTGTTGATGGAGTGAATGGAGTGTTGAGATTTGATGTTAATGTGTTTAAGAGCTGTGAGGACGGACAGACTGTCAGAGAGAATGACATAGTCAGTGTAGCTGCTAACGAAAGTATTAAGAGCAAGGGAGATCGCAAGGGCTTCAGCAGTGAAGATGGAGTTGTGAGTGTGTGAGAGACAAGCAATGCTGGACTTGTTGTAAAAGTTGACAGCAGCGAAGGAGGTTTTGATCTCATCTTTAGAAGCATCAGTCGCAATAATAGAATGGAAGGGGAAGTGCTCATGCTTGTATGCGATCCAGAGGTCCCTAACAGCATGATTGGGAAGATTGGAATCTTGAAAGGGAAGACCCTCTGTGATGATGATGTCTTTGAAAGAGAGTCCGGACCAGTAGGCCCCAATGATTTGAGAAGGGACAAAATTATATTCATGAGTCATATCATCAAGGCAGTGATTAATGAGGGGGTAGATAGTACCAGTGGCAGAAGAACTGTGAAAAATGGTGCTGTACAGAGGAGAGTGACGGTAGGAAGCAACATGACGGATTAAGAAGCGGTAAGAAAGGGATTTGATGCGGATGCGGATGGAAGGCTGATTGGTTTCTCTATGAAGGACAGGGATGGGAGTCCACTTGGGAAGACCGGAAGCAAGACGAAGGGCAGCATTGTAAATGGTTTCCAGCATATTATGAGAAGTGGCAGGAAGATACAAATAGAGAAAGCAGGAGTAGTCGATGAGGCTTCTAACAAGTGAATTCACGATTTTGATGAGATGAAAGCTGCTGGCACCTCTACTGATGCCAGAGACTGCTTTAATAAGGTTAAGACGTTTAAAGGCTTTGTGTTTAATGTAGCAAATTTGCTTGTTAAGAGAAAGAGATTTGGTGAAGTAGATGCCGAGAAATTTGAAATCGTTTTGCCAGTTGAGTTCAAAGCCTTGGATTTTAATGGGCTCAACTTCTTGACGATGTCTAGAGAAATTAATACAAGAACACTTATCGGGAGCAACACTTAACTTCCAAAAGTTCAACCAGGTGGTGATACGGTTGATATTATCTTGGAGCAGAAGGATGGAGCGAAGGGGGTCAACACCCACCACATAGATGACGATGTCGTCAGCGTAGATGAGTATTTTAACGCCAGGGTCAAGGAGATCAAAGATGTCATAAATGTATAGCATAAAGAGGAGCGGAGAGAGAACACTACCTTGTGGAAGACCGATGTTAGAAAAGGTTTCAGGAGTGACAAAGCCTTTCCAACGGATTTTGATGCTACGACCAGACAACCAGTTAGCGATCCAGAGCCCGACCTTGCCACCGATGCCAACGCTGGCCAGCTTGTAGATGAGGCCGTCGATCCAGACTGAGTCGAAAGCAGATTTAATATCCAGGTTGACCAGAAAACTATAATTGTTTTCAGCACGAGCAGTGTGAATGTCATTGTAGAGGGTAGCGATGGTGGACTGGCAATCTCTGTTTGGAAGAAAGCCACCATGGTTGATATTAAGGAAGTTTTGCTTGTTGATCCAAGGAATTAATCTATTTAGGAGGATGCGTTCAAAGATTTTGCAGCAGACAGAGGTAAGGGCAATGGGACGGTAGGAAGAGACCAGTTGATGGTTCTTGCCAGGCTTCAGGATGGGGATGATGATAGCAGATTTCCAGTTGCTAGGAATATTGCTGGTGTTAAAGATATTGTTGAATTCTTGAATAATTTTATTTTTATTAGTAATGGAGAGACTCTTGAGGATGTGGATGGAGATGTTATCTTCACCAGGAGCGGTGGCTTTGCTACTATTGATTGCGGCGTTGAATTCTTCAACTGAAATTGGAGCATTCATGATAGCATCCTGGCTGCTAAGGTCAAAAGGAAGGTTTTCATGGTAGATCTCGGAATTATCAAAGTAATTAAGGAAGAGATGGGCTTGATGGTGGATGCTGGGAATATTGGAGTTATTGTGGTAGAGGATATTGTTAGAGGACGTGTGCTGCTTGTTGCCAATTTTTTTTATGATGCTGTAAATGCCTTTATTACTGGCGCAGTTTTGATAGATATGATCCCAGTAGTTCCTGATGAAGGCTTTGATTTCCTTTTTGAGCTTGCAAGCATATTTTTTGTGCTCAAGCCAGAATTCTTTAGAGCAGTGAGACTTGGCAAGGCGAAGGAATTTTCTCTTCTGACCTAGGAGCCAGCTGCATTTACTGTTCCACCAGGGGGGATTAGTTTTACGGTGGCAGACATAAGTGTGAGTGTGCATTGAAATACTGGAAGTGCAGGTTGAGGCCAGGATAGAAAAATCAATGCTGTCCCTATTGTCAAGATCCCTATTGATGTCGGTGATGACCTTGTCCCATTTGCAACTACGTTTGATTTCGTGATTTTGCTGAAGGTTGAAAGGTCCTATAAAGTGGGCAATGATGGGGCAGTGGTCTGAGTCGAACATATCTGGATGGATGGAGTACTCCAAATGAGCTGCAAGGTCAGGAGACACTAGAAAAATGTCCAGAAGAGAAGGAGCACTGTTGGGCTGGAAACGGGTGCGAGACTGTGTGTTTAAAAGGAGAAGATTGTTGAGGGAGAACCATTCGATGAAGGAGTTGACATGGTTGAGTCCATTTGGGCCACTTTTCAGGATGTTTAGGTTCAGATCGCCAGCAATGATGAACGGAGGGGTGATTTGAGAGATGATGTCTGACATCAGCTGGTGATAGAAGGAGCCATGAGGTGAGTATATATTGATAACAATTTTAGTATGTCAACAAAAGTATACGAGGTTGCCAGAAAATCACCAAATCTCCCGCTTCATTAGCGGTGATGATGTCAAAAACATGGAAAAATATGGACATCACGTGATTCGTTGCCACCTAACGAATTGCTCTATTTTACTCTTGTACTTGTCCTTTGAGGGAAAGAAGTTCCGTTCAGTTTCATTGATATCGGTGAAGCGTCAGCCAATGAAATTGCATAATTTCACACTAATGCTAAAAGTCTTATGGAAAGTCAAATTTCGCATTTCATTGTGCTATCTCGTCCCTGTATATCGACGGAAGTGTCTACGCTTCCGGCTGGCAGACGGAAACGGAGCCACAGCTCTAAAAGCGACGGCTGGCTGCGCATGCCTAGTAAGCGCCCGTATTCCCCGCCTTTTTTCCCGCGTCATTTCATATTCATTTATTTGCGTCTCATGGTTGCTGGATGTAGCATCGTCTGAGCGTGTGGAAAGAATATTGGATATAAAAGAAGAAAAATAAAATAAGTTAAGTGTCCCTTTTATATTGTTTTCTGTTTAAATGATATTTTGATAAATCCTGTTATTGGAATTGTTTATGCCCAGTGTTATTTTATTTTTATATTAATATAATTAAGCAATGTATATTTGTGGTAGGAGGGAAAGTACGTATTAAATTACTTTTATTTAAAAGAAAATCAGTGTTGCTGAAATCTGTGTCGCTTTTTTCTCTCCACAAGAAAAAAAAAATTAGTTACATGCTTAAGTTAATTCGCCCAGTGTTATTTTATATTGATTTTAATATATATTATGTGTGATAGGAAGTAAAATACCTATTAAATTACTTATTTAAAGAAAATCGTTCTTGCTGAAATCTGTAAAGTCGCTTTCCCCCTTCCCGAGAAAAAAAAAAAAAAAAAAAGTTACATGCTTAATTTGTTTAGTTTGAAAATTAGCTGACCAAAATTGCAATAATCAGCAGTTTAATCGTAATTTAAAACACTTTATTATACATTTCTTTTCGTCTCTGTGCTTTAATTAAAATTCATCGCCTCAAAAAAAAAAAAAAAAAAAAAAAACTATATATAGTAGTTAATTGCTGTATTTGGAAAATTGAGAATATATGAAGTTCCTTATCAACATAACAAAATCTAGAAGGTATACTGGTATACTACTGTAACATATCTTACACTACATAACCATAATATAGTTAAATTGATTTTCTTTTGTTTTTCTCTTGCAGAAGATCGAAGTGAGGTAAAAAAGATTCATTTCACCTAAGATGTCACACCTGTCTGAAAATTGAGAAAAGGCTCAGAGCTTGAGTGCAGATTACCTGAAGTTATTGAAGATTGAGAAAACACTCAGAGCTTGAGTGCAGGTTACCTGAAGTTATTGGTAAAACCATCTGATATTAAGAGCAATAGCCCGGTGAAAATCTCTAGTGCACAGTGCTCTCCCTTGTAAAAGGTGGTCGTGCACTAGGGAAACTCTCCCGGATATTTTGCATTTAAAGGAATTTGAAGAAGCAGTAAGTAATTTTATTTTCTATCTCTTAAACTGTTTTTTGAAATAAATACTCCCCTCCCCTCCTTAAATTCTTAATTCCTTATTTTTACTGACATATTTTTTTTTTTTTGTCCTGAAGATTTTTTTCTCTTTTGAAAATATTCAAAATTTTCTTAACCCGTAACTGGAGACATGAATTTTCTTACGCGTTCAGAGATATGTTATTTTCCTTTTTTGTCTTTTGTAAACAGCATTTGAATTTTTTTAGAAAAGCAATATATTCTGGAAATCATGTAATGATAAAAGAACTACTTGTCGGTACTGAGGAATGATTTTATTCAAGGACAAAAAAACACATGATAATCAGATCCAAAGAACAACGTGGAGTCATTCTGTCTCCCGTCTCCAGTTACAGTTAATGTTCATTCAAATGATTTTTTTTTTTTCTTTCAATTTATGTCCAATTTGAAACTACGTGGAAACATTAACTATGGAAATAGGTAATAAAATGCTATTTCTTGCACTAAAAATTATTGCAAAATTATATCGAATAATACCAATTAGTAGAAATGGTAAGGTTGGAAACAAAATATTTAGATTTAGATTTTCCCCCAGACATTTTCAAAGGGGTACTCCCCTCACCTGGCTGTTTTGGTTTACAAAGTATTGCCCTTCATTAAAAAAATTACCACCCTTTTTGCCTCTCAGTATTAAAAAAAAAATGTGTGCTTTCTCCTTTTTGCATTAAAACATTTGCTTGCATAGTAAACAATTCACTGAATATTCTCTTGGCCTTTAATGACAAACTGCGAGATCTTATTATAGTTATCAGGGTGTCTACAGAATCTGGAAATCAGGGAGATTTATCACTCTGGAAAAATCAGGGAACTTTGTAAAAATACTGGAAAATCAAGGAAATTTGTCTGTATTGCGAAAATATTTGCATTTTCACCTTGCCAACGAGACTGATTCATCTATTTTATCTACCATATTTTTTCACATGCTGATTAATCTTTCCCAATATTTTTTAAAAGATGTGCTTGGTATGAGTTTTTGATATTTAACGTAAATTAAGGTGATCAGATGTCCTGATTATCTGTACATAGCACTTATATTAAAGTCAATTTGCCCATTTTTAAAAATTTTAAATGATACATTAGCATAACCTTACCAGGTGCCCAGCTTAATCCAATTAGTTATCCCATTAGATTTAGATAAGTCTTAGAATTGAATATTTTTCAGAAAATGAGGAAACTTTCTGGTCACCCTATATCCATTAGCATATGATGTTGGATGCTATGAAGCTAGTTGAATTCGGATTTATAAAACTGTCAACCAATACTTAATGAATATTAGGCAATTTTTATGTTTTTCTCTTGTTTTTTCTCCCAAATGAGATATTAGCAAGCTGGATAAGTGTGCTACACGAGGAATCGGCATACATGAAAAAATACCATATGTGTATATTGTTAATAATGGAAATCAGGGAAGTCTGATAAAGATAGTCAGGGAAATCATGGAAAAATCAGGGAACTTTTTTTTAGAATTTCTGTAGACACCCTGAGTTTTTTTTTGTTTTGTTTTTTGAAAAAAAATAATTAACTGCGTATTTAAGTTTAAATTTTTTTTTAATCCCTGTTACTTTTTTAAATATTACTTTTTTTTTTAGATACATCTAATGTTACATTTATATTTAATATAATTTTCTTACTGATATATATATTAAACAAAAGCATAATTTGAAGAACAAATTAAAAAAACAAAATTTATTTCCTACATTGTTTAAGCCCGAGAAGGGGCAGATATTAAGATGTTTCATTCAATTAGTTCTACATTTAATGTTAAATTTTTGTAACAAATTAGTTAAGCCAATTGAAGATTAAAAAATAAAAATAAAATTCATACAATATGATACTTAAAACACTCTCAAAAATTGGATTCCATTCAAATCCAATCGAAATAAATCTTAGACTTCTTCCATTTTTAAGTGAAAATATTTGTATTGCCCATTTTGTATTATATTTATGACAATTGTGCATAAAGGCAAAATACAAAACTTTAAAAAAGTCTAAGATTTATTTCGATTTCATTTGAACAGAATCTAATTTTTTAGGGTGTTTTAAGTATCATATTGTATGAATTTTATTTTTAATTTTTAATCTTCAATTGGCTTAACTAATTTGTTACAAAAATTTAGCATTAAATGTAGAACTAATTGAATGAAACATCTTAATAGCTGCCCCTTCTCGGGCTTAAAACAATGTAGGAAATAAATTTTGTTTTTTTAATTTGTTCTTCAAATTATGCTTTTGTTTAATATGTCAAGTTTTTTAATAACTACAGCACTCAGACGACCGCATTTCAAAATTAATAGAGAGTATCATCATCAGGCTTTGATGTATGCGGCATTGCATCACAATGTGGGATGCAGTTTACCAATGTGTAATTCAAAATGTTTCACCACTTTAGTAATGCAGGTTGGGGTAGTTTGGACAAAAACTTCCAATCTCAACGTAAAAAATCTATAATCAAAACATAAAAAATTAACTTCACTTAAATTTATATACCCTATTTCCCACTCAGGAACGCTGTAAATGTAAATTTTGTTGAATCCTTACTGCTAATATATTAATAATAATATAACACACTAGAAAATTATTACCTAAGTTTAACTTGGGTATAAATAGTTCTCATCTCGGAACAAAAAATACATTTTAAAATTTAAGTTATGTAATTCCCCACTAAGTTCGCTACCTGCGAAAAATAGCTATCCATTAGAAACTTTTTACTAAAATATAAACTTGACCAAAGCAAAAACTTATTCTGAAAATATCCTTTGTATTTCCACTATGACACCATATTCACCTTTTTAATTAAAAAAAAAAAAAAAAAAAAACTAGCTCAATTTAATAATATTTCACGAGAAAATCATCAACTAAAAAGAAATTAATTATTATTACGGCTTTTGAAATTTTTGCAACAATGAAGTAAATATGTTACATTTTTTATGAAAAATGTCCGTTGATTTTCAATGAAAAAAAGCGAAAATTGGAATTATTAAGATAAATATTTGAATAATGCAAAAAACAATTGGCCCATGTTTCTCTCTGGGTTATAATTCACCCATATGCAAAAGCACTTTACCATTCGTTTTGACCCTGACATCAATCAAACGTTTTTACACTTTAAATCTATAATATCATTAGAATTAGTAAAGAATAAAAAATGAGTGGCATCAGGGACAAAAAGGTGGGAAGGAAAAAGTTATGATCTCCATAGGCTTTTCCATGTTAAATTAACATTGAGAAGTGACACTGGAAATAAATAAGTATTGCGCTGCCGCACAATACTTAAATATAGTGTAAAATGATGAAATCTAACACATCTACATATACTTTTATTTTTAAAAAAAATAACAAAAAACCTGAAGGCTAATTCTATATGCAGATTTATTACATATATAATAAAGAACATTTACAAAAAAGTTTAAATCTCTTATCTGAAATACAAAAAAGCCTTAACAATTTTAAAACATGAAAGTGAAGAAAATATGAACATAAGAGAAAAAGCTGTTTAAAGTGTTCAGTTGTATGGGGAATTGCGCTGGTTGTATTAACAAAATTTACACTATCTCGCGATATAATTACTGTATGCGTAAAAATAAGGTGTCAAAATATTCACAATTAAATGGGCTTTCATTTAATTAAAAAATTGACATTTTGACCAATTTTGAGGTTAACTGCCCTTTTAAAAATCAAAAGAATGAATTTGAAAATCAAAAAAGTTCTTAATAATTTGAAAAGTTTCTTTAAGCATCTAAAACGTACCCAAGAATCCAAAATATACCATTCAGAATTTAAAAATTGTCCTTTTTAAACCTAGGGAAAACTCTGTATATTATAGCGATATAAGGAATTTATGGAAAATTTTGGCTATTCAGGAATCTAGGAAAATGTTTTGTTCTTTTAAGGACCTTACACAATTTTTGTCATCTTAAATTAGGACTCTTCACCATTTGCATTCATTCAAGTTTTTCGTTTTTTTTTGTTTGTTTTTTTTTTTTGGGGGGGGGGGGGGTAAATTTTACTCTTTTCTTTGTCCAAAGATTAGGAATGTTGGAGGGGTTTATGCGTTGGATAATAATGACTCAGATTCAACTTTAGGTTAGAGAACGTTCGTGAAAATCTTGCTTAGCAGAGGAAATGTCATTTTCCCAAAATATTACATAGCATTTCAATTATTTACAGTAGTTCAGCCAAAGAAGATCATTAATCTTCATTGGAAAAATTAAATAAGTTAGGAATAGTGACAGACATATGTAAGATGCATGCTTTGCTACAATTATTCTACTCTGTCTTATATTTTATATTGAAGAAAGAGTTTGTATTTTGAAGTCTTTAAAAAAAGAACTATTACTAGTCTGTTTTACTAATTATCATTACAGGGACGAGTGTAGCTTCAAAAAAGTCGCCAAATATGGCGATAAGGTCTTGGGGATGGTCAGAGCGATAAAAACGCTAGCCTAGCCCCCGGTTTTGTGTTTCCTGAAAAGAGGAAGGGGGAAGCAGGTTTTGGAAGAGAGAAGAGAGGTAAAGGACAGAAAGAAACGGAACGGGAAAACCTCGGAATATAGGAGACTGTTAATTGAACCTGATTTTCTTTTTCAGTACATACAAATTAGGTGCATGGGAAATCAATTAACTTGTTGATAAAAAGGAAAGGTATTTCTCATTTAAGGCTCTCGGAAAAGAAAAGCCCACATATAAAACAGAAAACTTTCTGCCATATTCACTGGCTCATTTATAAACGCAAAAACATGGCAATATTAGCAATTTCCGCTAATAAGGAGAATGGTACATGAATTCTTTAGTGCAGCTCTGTATATGAGGTATAGAATTTATATACAAGGAGTAAAATGCAAACAAGATGGAAATAGTACGTCAAACGTGACAAATGAGGTACTATAACTGGTTTTATAAATATTCAGAACTTGGAGCAATAGCTGTTGCACGCTCTTGCAAAAATGCCTGAATGCAAAATTTATTACACTTATATATATTAAATTCCGTAATATGGAAATAATGACCTCCAACTTAAATATGACATAATCACCATGACAATCTAGAATCATTACCTATCATGAGATATCGCTGAATCAGTTACGCATGATAGGATTTAATAGAATGAAGAAAACTTTTATTAATATATTTTTAAGATTGATTCCATTTTCATAAAATTTGAAACGACTAACGAAAATTCTGCAACGAGTATATATATTACATTTCAAACCATTCTGTTGGGTAGTTTTTGCGCTGTTATGTGCGGACGGACCAGATAACGACTATAGGTGCTACGTATTTATATAATTATGAAATTTCCTCATAGACCGTAATGTAATGGAATACTTTTGAATGTCTCTGTAAATGAACTACGAACGCTACATACTTATTTTTAATACCGAACGCGCATAATAAATCTCAATAACATATATCAATTACAGAGCAATTCAACTATATTAACGAAAGTTAGAGTTCGGACAAACAGACGGCTAACCAAACCGAAGTCTTAAACACTATCAAATATGTTGGAAAGTGCTAAAAACCCATAATAGATTGAAATTTGACTTTCAGCAATTTATACCAATAGACGGAAGCATACTTTAATTCTTTTGTGCAACCCTGTATTTTACCTACTATTTTTAAATACACGCCACTGTTTAGCTAAAATTTGTTTAAGACTGAAACTTCTATAAACATATCGTAGTATACTTAATGTTGCTCAGCGTAAAAATGCGTAATTCTTTTACAAACTGTTTTCTTTCACACGCAGTAACGAATACGATTTATTTTGTGTATCCCTATATATGATGTACAGCCTTTATACGCATAACATAATATGCAAAAATTTCGTTTAACTTAAAAACTCATATCACAAATAAAATTTCCAGCAATCATCACTAATATACAGTATTTTGGATACAGTATCCGAAATCTTTTGTGTGTCCCTGTAAATACTTTGCATTTTCTATTACACAGAAAGTAACTTCTAGTAAACCTAAGCAACGTACAGAGGGAGATTAAACAAAGTGAAGTCAATTATTCAACTAACAGAAATTTCAAATAGTTTTTTTTTTTTTTTTTTTTTTTTTTTTTTTTAATGAAGGACATTATGTGATTAAATAAAGTGAAAGTAAAAAGGGCTATTCCCTTTTTTGCAGTTATGGGCCAAGCCGGATATTCTTTCTTGACATGTTATGTCGAAGCATCATTTCTTTCTTTCTTTCCTTTTTTCTTTTCATTTTTTTGGTAAATTATTGTATAGTCGTTAAAAAGAGAGCGAGAAACAGAAAGGTAACAACCAGTGTTGAATTCACTTTTCTCCGATTTTTGTGGCTCCGCTGGAGGGACATTATGGAGTTCCAGCAGGGAGATAGCACTTTTTGACCATTGAAAATACAGTCAGGGGTGATTGTGTTCCGGGTGTAGCCCGGGTTTTTCGGTCGATCCTTCCGGGTTTATGAGATCGTTACGTTTAGTGGAAAATTCTGACACTAAAAAATACCGCGAATTTCGACAAATGGTTGCCGAAAAAAATCAATTCCTCAATCGTTCGCTGAAAAAAATCGACAATTTCGTCAAAGGATTGCGGGGGGGAAAAAAGCGAACTTCGTCAAAGAATCTCGAAATAAACACAAATTTCGTCAAAGGATCGCGATAAAACTAAGATTTTCTTCAAAACATTGCGCAAAAGACGTGATTTTCGTCAAAAGATCGCGGGAAAACGGATATATCGTCAAAGGATCGCTGGAAAAATGCAAATTTCATTAAAAGATCACGCAGAAAAAACGTGAATTTCTTTAAAGAATCGCGGAAAAAACGCGAATTCCATCAAAAGACTGCAGAAAAAACACATAATTAGAACCGGGAAGGATTTTCCCATCCCGGAATCGTGGGGAAAATGCTATTTTCGTCAAAAGATTGCGGGAAAGAACGCGATTTTCGTCAAAGGATCGTGGTAAAAACGGAAATATCGCCAAAGGATCGCTGGAAAAACGCAAATTTCGTTAAAGAATCGCGAAAAAAACCGCAAATTTCACTAAATGATCGCGGAAAAAACGCGAATTTAGTCAAAGAATCTCGAAATAAAACAAATTTCGTCAAAGGATCGCAAAAAAGTGCAAAATTCACAAAGGATCACGCAAAAAAACCAAGATTTTCGTCAAAAGATCGCGGGAAAACGCAAATTTCATTAAAGGATCACGAAAAAAAAAGCAATTTCTTCAAAGAATCGCGGAAAAAACGCTAATTTCGTCAAAAGATCGCGGGTAAAAACACGATTTTCGTCAAAGAATCGCTAGAAAAACGGAAATATCGTCAAAGGTTCGCAGAAAAAACGCAAATTTTGTTAAAGGATCACGTAGGAAAAAACATGAATTTCTTTAAAGAATCGCGAAAAAACGCAAATTTCGTGACAAGATCGCAGAAAAAACGCATAATTAGAACCAGGAGTGATTGTCCCCCCACCCTCTCTGCTGTAACCTTTGAGAAAAGTTACTGTGATTTTCAGATACATTTTTTTCTTTTACTCAGAATCACCCCTGGTATTGTGTTATCCATCTCAATCTCAGTACAAAACTGTCCAGAATTGCATATCTTTATCTGTAATGTGTAATACCCAAGAAGAAAGCAGGAAAAAGAAATTTACCTTGTGTAAGAGTAAAGCTAAAAGAAAAATTCTATTTTTATTTATTTTTTTTTTTTTTCTAATTCTTAGCCACTTAAAAGTAAAATTAGATTGGTTTTGACATTTTTTTTTTTTTACTGTTTTCAAATAACTAGGTATGACTTGCATTAAATCTACTAAGAGATCCCACTCTTAACACATAATTTGTACTTGTTTCATGAGTACTTAGAATAAATCAGGGATGATTCTGTTCCGAATTTTCCGAAAAATTAAGGCAGCCATTTCCGAAAAAGAAAAAAAAAAAAAATCGGTCATAAATCTGAAAATTCCCACAAACTACATCGCAAATTTCGGCAAATGTTCGCCGAAAAAAACCAATTTCGTCAAAGGATTGCGGGAAAAACGCCAATTTCGTCAAACAATCGCGAAAAAACGACAAATTTCGTCAAAAGATCGCGGAAAAGCGGCAAATTTCACCAAAAGATCGCGAAAAGGGGGCAAATTTCGTCAAAATATCGCGAAAACGGCAAATTTCGTCAAAATATCACGAAAAACGGCAAATTTCGTCAAAAGAATGCGAAAAAAGGCAAATTTCGTCAAAAGAATGCGAAAAAACTGCAAATTTCGTCAAAAGATCGTGAAAAACGACAAATTTCGCCAAAAGATCGTGAAAAAACCGCGAATTTCGTCAAAAGATCTCGACAAAAGTCGAAAAAATGGCAAATTTCGTCCAAAGAATGCGTGAAACGGCAAATTTCGTCAGAAGATCGTGAAAAAAACGACAAATTTCGTCAAAAGATCGCGAAAAACCCCGCAAATTTCGTCAAAAGGTCGCGAAAAAACCGCAAACGTCGTCAAAGTGCCCCCCCCCCCCCCGATGTATTTCCGAAAATGCGATCTGAAATTACGAAAAAAAAATTTCACTAAGAATCATCCCTGGAATAAATTCATTTATTGAGTATAGAAGTCGAACTTTGCATATTTAACAAGATAAATTGCACCCTCCATTTGATCAAGTCATTTAGCTTTCAGTGAAATTAACATAAGTTTACCAAATTATGTTTTTCTGCAATTGTATATTTCAAACATTGGCAGAAATATGTCATTTGATTGTCATACTCTTGCAGCATCAGTTATGTAAATTGATATTGGTATATTTTGCATCGATAATTTTCAGGGTTTTTCACTTTGTATCGATTCATTTTCAGGGTTTTTCAGCTTGAGTCACAATCACCCCTGTACAGTCGACGCTCGTTATAACGACCCCCAAGCGTGCCAAAGACGAGGTTCGTTATAATGGAAGGTCGCTATAACGAAAGTGAACGAAAAAAAAAAAACTCTAACCATGTGCATGAAAATTAAGGTTTCAAAGAAAAAATTTTAATACAACGTTATTACTAAATTCTGTTTACTTTCGTATCAAATAAACATGACAATGAATAATTATAAAAATCAATTTAAGAGAATGATTACATATTTCTCAAATAAAATTTAAAGTAAATGTTAAATCACGCACAAAAAATAGTTATTTACGTTATTAACATTTTTTTTTTCTACAAAAGTAATTCGAAATAGTTATTTATTTTTGTGCATTTGATATTTTCTTTCAACAAAATTTTCCATCTGAGTTAGAGATAACTAACTTCATGTGTTTTCTTAGCTTTAAAAAAATGTTTTAAAGTGTCATTTTAAGACATTTTACAATAGGCATCAACGCGCAGTGAGCAGTAAGTTCTTGGGGAGAGAAAATAGTAATCTTTTTTGGGGGGAAGAAGATGTGGAGGAAAGGTCAATTCGATCGCTGTATTGGGAAATAAGCTGCTGGCCGGACGTTATATTGGATGTAAAAATAACACATCATAAAGGGAATATATTTAGGGACATTTTGCATCGGTCGCTATAATGGCTGGTCGTTATAACGAGCGTTGACTGTGTTTGAAATTTTTCGGGGAGGACATCTCATTGCTCCGGGGAAAATGTCCCCCCCCCCCCTTGGCCACCCCCTGAATTCAACATTGGTAACAACCCCATACTTTTTAATCATCGGATTGCCGCAGAGAGATGCGAAAGATATTGTTGTATCTACTTTTCGAATTTAATTACAACTATTGAAGGTCATCTACATATTAAAAGTTTTATCGAATTTTCCAATGGTAATACTCATTTTTGAGCTCCTTTGGCCAAGGTAGCCCGTAAAAAAGCTCTGATTGCATTTTTTATTTTTATTTATTTATTTTGCGTAGAGTCACACTCTAAAAAATAAATGTGTAAATTAATCACTTTTACATACGTATGTGGGTAAATTTGTAAAATTGGACCTTTGTCATATAATCTGCACACTTGTCGTTAAAATGTGCCTGCATTTAAGTGTGTAAGTGTGTAATTTTTTATCTGTTCAAAAACACAAACAAGTCTGTAAATGGCACAAAATGTTACTGATTTACCCGAATTGGTGTGTTAATGTAATTTACAAGTTTAGAATATTACACAAATAGGTGTGTCTTTTGCATATTACACCAAAATATATGTGTAAGAATATTATACAGATATATGCGTCAGAACAGAATATTACACAGAAGTATGTGCATAAATTTTACACAGCTACATGTATAAAAAGGGAATATTACACAGGATTAGGTGTAACAATATTATACAAAAATGTGTGTAGGAACATTGTTATACAGAAATATGTGAACCCAATAAATAGCGATATTTGAAAATTGGCTTGTGCAATAATTGCCGAGTGGTCAAGTTAATGGCATAGAAAGTCGAAGATCGTGAGTTCAAATCCCGTTTGGATAACAATTGCTTGTTTACAGTAGATTGAAATTCTCATCTTTTTGTAGTTGTACCTTTCAAAACTTGTGACTAAAATTGATAGGAAATAATATCAGCGTCACTATTTCCATATTTTTTCAAAATCTTATTTTGCAGTGTATTCATTGGCGCACCCACGGGGGGAGCTAAGGGGGTTGAAGCCCCTCCCAGACTAGACTAGATATTTAAAGTTTTTACAAAATATGAAATAATATTATTATTATTATTAATAGATCCTTAAAAAATCGGAATTTTTGAAAATATATTAATTTTGTCATACCATTTTTTTTCTCGTTTATAAATTTCATTATGAAATTCGAAATATTAGCATGTTTAAAATTTACTTAATTAAAATATTAAGGCCCTGTGCAACCTCTTTCTCTCTTTAACCTTCATAATA
Organism: Maratus speciosus; assembly: GCA_963932465.1. Taxonomy (NCBI): domain Eukaryota; kingdom Metazoa; phylum Arthropoda; class Arachnida; order Araneae; family Salticidae; genus Maratus; species Maratus speciosus. The sequence goes on from OZ010800.1 coordinate 333,273,891, forward strand.
TTTTGATAATTTAATAATAAAACTTTAAATCGTCTGATTGCAAACACACTTTAAAATTATCCAAATGCAGAAACGCATCAAAAAATCACAAAATCTAAGATATATTTTAGTACAGTATTTCATTATTTAACATGTTAAAAGCATTCAAAATTAGCTCCACCAAAGCTTTCTAGAGCTTCTCTGGCTGGTTACGACTCTGCTCAAGTCAGCAGAAAAAATATAAGTCAGGACCTGATCCGGCACGTCCCATCAAATTAAATGGAAAGAGACAAAGCTCGGCAGCGGGCCGGACAAGATCTGGGCACATATAAGCCTCTATGCTAGCCCCCTCCAAAGCGTAATCCTGGATGCGCCACTGAGTGTATTTATTCAGATTCTATTAATAAATTATGACTATACTATTTTAGGACTTCAAAACAACTTTAACAGAGATGTGGTATGCAGTAAATGTAACTTTAGACGATCCTGTTTTTTGTAAATTAAGGTTATATTTTGTGGTATAAAAACTAATCGACTGGAAAGAAAACAAATACACGAAGCACACGTGTTTGTTCTTCACGCAAAGTTGTTTTGCGAACATAAAAATATTTAGTTCAAAATTTACATATATGTACACAAAATCCATCTTTCTTTATATTACACAGATATATGTGTACTCATGCGCAATTTACCCGTTAAACTGTATATCTAACAAAAACATAACTGTGAAAAAAGGAAGAAAATTCCGTTTAAAAAAAAAAAACTGCCAGAAAAGAAGTGATATGTAAGTGGGTGCCAAGTTCAAATAACATCCACTCAAACTTATCTGCTGAAGTATTGTAGCATTGTTTTAATTGTTTAAAAATAAAAATTATTGATTGCATATTAATAATAAATCTAGAATTTGGCAAGTTTTTACTTACGAGTCATTTATTTATAGGGTTCCGTACTTAAAAAGTAAAAACAAAACCATTATAATGTCACTCCTGTGTCTGTCTGTCACAGCTATTTTACTCGAAACTATGGAACATGGAAAATTCAAATTGGTGGAAGTAATAAAGACTATTGACCCACATATTTTCAGATTATTAAACATTCATAAATATATTTAGCAAAAATGTAGAGGGGCTAATTAAGCTACTTGAAAAAAGAAAAACTCTTTTCTTTGAATATCGTGTGAAAGCTTTCGTAACGCTGAACTCAAAAATACATTCCTTTTAATTTTAAGTATTATATTTTCAAAGATATAGTCGAAAATGTAGCGCAAAAATATGTCCCCCCACCCCCATCTAATTCCGAATCTACTGAAACTAAAATTATGAAATTTAGAGGTAGTAGACGTTAATTTAAACCTTGAAGGAAAATTATAGCGATTACCCTAGGTCACATAGTTTTTGAGAAAATCGCATTTTTCTGTTACACACAAATTTCGATTTATGGGGGCATTCAGCAAAAGTGTTGAGCAGGTACCTATCGTAGCAAAAGTATAAAAACATTGTTGATAATGATTTTCGAAAAAAATCGTCAGTAATTATCCGAGATATTAACCCTTAAAGATACGGACTGTTTCCACATACATAATGACAGGGGCGGCGTACTCTGTGTCTAGTTAACAACTTTTAATGATATATAAGTGTAATGTAATGTCCAATAGCAGTATAAAAGCAACAAACGTCAAACTGTTAAAAACAGACTAATTTAAAGGTCTCAGGACTCTTAAATTTGCAAAAAATGAAAAAAAAAGGGACCATATTCAACATTTAATGTCTTAAAATGTATATGATTTTAAAATACAATTTTCATTGGGATGAAAAATCTAAGTATGTTCTTTCATTTCATGTATTTAAAAACTTGCTAGATGCAGAATTAGTATTTATAGGGGGCTCGAAACTGTTAGACATTTGTAGAGCAGAAAATTGGCATAATAGCGTACGCGCAGGATTACAAAATAAATATTGTAACTAGAATGAAAATTTTGGTACCTACTTATACTTCAGATTGTAATAATTACCCTGATTAAATCATTTTTATATTTTTAATGCAAAGTTGTATTTAGCTAATACAAAATTTCGAAAATTTCAACAGTATAATCACCTAAAAAAATATATTTTTGAACAATAAAAAGGAAATTTTAGGTTCAGTTTATACAGACTAACATGAAATAGATGTTTTGAAAATTTCATGAAAAAATATTCAGAAGTTTTTGAGGTACCCTGCGCGTCATGCCCCAAAACGTCATTTGGAGAAAAATTACTTCAAAGTTTCGGAAACGCCGCTTCAGCTATTGAGCAAGAGCAGGTATAATTTTAAAAGCCATAACTTCTGTTCTAATGTGAATTTCAAGGAAACAATTATATCAAAATGTTTAGGAATGATAGGAGTTTAGCATCTAAAAAAAATTTCGAAAATTTTGAAGCTTTAAGAGTCTTGAGACCACTTAATTAGAATGAATCACATAAATACTATGGGATTCGCGACTAGTTTGCATTGAGTGAATCTCTCAATACTCCTCGAGTGACTTTAGAAGTTAATTAAAACCTATCAGGAAAAACGCGGCACGGACCAAGGCGGCGTTGCAACTTTACGACCTCCTTTCGAAGCACGCTTAGCACAATTCCAAATTTAAACTTTGAACAAAGGTTTTGTTTTAGCTACACCGTAGAAAAAAATGTTATTGCCACTCTGAATTTAGTTTTATGAAATGCCAAATGAAGTTTAAATATGCACTGCTTTTTTTGTCAGTACCGAATTAATTTCATCATAAACAGATTAGGATAATATTAAAAAATGAGTTATCCAGAATAACTATATTTGATATTATTTAGGTTCCATATCTATTTGAACTTCCATGGTATATCCATTTGCACTTTTCTAGTATATACAGTTATATCCAACCCTTCGTTGTATAGTTTTTTACAAAGTCTTAGTATTCTTTTAGCAACGGTTTTTTTTAATAATACAATTACAAATTGTCACAATGGTACTACAATCTATGTAGGATTTTGACCTCCCTCAATATACTTCTCCAGACCTTCCGATCTCTGGCCTTTACTTTATAATTTATAATTTGGTTTTAAGATCTTTCTCTACCTCTTTTATCCATCTCTTCCTGGGTCTACCAATACTTCTTTTCCCAATTAAATTACCATTATAAATCTTCTTTGTGCTTCGCTCATCCCTCATTCTGATTAGATGGCCTAACTATTGCATTCTTCTAATTTTTATACTATTTATTATATCTTTTTCATTATATAACTGTTCTAACTCCATATTTGTCCTTATACGCCATGTATTGCCTTCTTTAATAGGTCCAAAAATTTGCCTTAGTATCTTCCTTTCCCAAGTGATAAGTAGCTTTTCATCTTTTTGTGTAGTGGTCCAGGTCTCACTACCATAAATTACTATTGGTTTTATAACAGTTTTATAAATTTTGAGTTTGGATGTTCGAGATATTAGAGATGATTTTAGAATGTTTCGAAGAGAAAAATAGCATCTATTTCCTGCTGCAAGTCGAGTTTTAATCTCTGCTTCTACCATATTATCACAGGTGATTGTAGATCCTAAATATTTAAATTCTGTTACTTCATTAAATTGTAATTCATTATTTATTGTTAACGCTGCTGTTGCCTGTGATTTCATTCAGTCCATTTTCATGTATTTTGTTTTTTCTTTATTAACCACGAGGCCTAGTTTTTTTCCTTCAGTGTCTAGTTTATTGTATGTTTCAGTTTCAATCAAGACTTTCTTATTTCTAGCAATTATATCAACATCATCTGCAAATGCAAGGATTTGTAGGGAGCGATTCATAATAGTACCACCTCTGTTGTAGATGCTTCTAATTATTTTCTCCAGGCATAAATTAAAAAGAATTGTCGAGAGAACATCACCTTGCTATAGACCTGAATTCACTCCAAATTCTCTTGAAAGTCTTCCCTGTACCTTAACTTTAGCTTTTGTATTTTCCAGTGTTAATTTTATAAGCTTAACTATTTTATCAGGTAATTAAAATTCCTTTAATATTTCAAATAACTTATTTCTGCTTATACTGTCATAGGCCTATTTAAAATCAACAATTGGTGTAAATTAATATTTTGTTCATAGAATTTTTCAAGGATGTTCCTGATACTAAAGGTTTGATCCACCGTTGATCTTCCTTTCCTAAAACCACACTGATAATCACCTATTACCATTTCAGCATACGGCTCTAATCGCTTTGCAATTACCTTTGCCAACAGTTTATATGTAACATTTAATAAGGCTATGCCTCTATAATTCTGGTAATTTAAGATATTTCCCTTTTTATGAATTGGGATAATAATAGCACCATTCCATTCATTTGGTATATATTCATTCTGCCAAATCTCTACTGTTAGATCATGTAACATTTGTACCAACTTCTCTCCACCATATTTCAAAAGCTCAGCACTTATCAAATCTTCACCAGGTGCTTTTCCATTTCTCAATTTTGCAATAGCATCCCCTTCTTTTACAGTTGGTGGTTCACAGTTTTCTTCATTCACATCATAATCATTATGATTAGACTGTATTTCTCTTTCGTCATTTGACTGTCTGTTTAACAATTCTTCAAAATATTCTGCCCATCTATCTGTCACATTTGCGTGCCCTCCAATAAGTTTATCATTTCTGTCTTTACAAAAAAAAGGTCAGGGATGTAGTGGAGGGTATACGGGGGTATACGCCGTATACCTTCTGGATTTTTTTAAGGAACACCGTATGCCCTCTGTTTCTCAAGAAAGCTATAGTATATACACTCTAGGGTATACGCTCTGCCTTGAGCGTATACCCTCTGCTTAGAGCGTATACCGTCTGTGTTTTTTACGACTACAACACTGAAAAAGGTGCGTGGTTGGTGGCCCTTTTTGATTCCTTTAAGCTTTGAATACATTAGGTTTATATCACCTAATACTGATAGATCTTCAATTTCTTGAATTTTACTCTTCCAAAGCTCGTTTTTTCATACGTAACAACTTTTGAGTATTTCTTCTAATTGTTTTAAAGTGATTTTCACTCTGTCTTGTTCTGTATTTCAGCATTTTTTCTCTTGTTTTATTCTTTTTCTTAATCAGTTGCCAACACTCATCATCAAACCATTCATTAATTTCCCTCCTTTCTTCCTTTCCAACTACTTCCTCAGCAGTTTTTAATATGATATTTTTGCATTTAGCCCATTTACTATTGATTATATCTTCCTCATTAAATTTAGCATATTCACTAGCAATTCTTTCTGTTAATTTACTTTGATAAACCTTTCTTCTCTGCATGTTTAGTAAATCTTTTGTTTTAAATTTTACTTGTTTAGTTCCTTTTGCATCTCGAAATCTTGTAACTCTTTGTCTGTATTTCATAATAACAAGGAAATGATCAGTATCTAAATCCGCACCTCTATAACTTCGTACATCCATAACATCACTAGCATATCTTCTGTCGTGTCGATCATAATGTGGTCAATTTGGTTTTTTGTCTTCCCATCAGGAGAAATCCAAATTTCTTTATGTATGTTCTTATGCTCAAAGCATGTACTACTTATGATTAAGTTGTTAGAAGCAGCGAAGTCCACAGCCCTTATACCATTTTCATTACTCAAATCATGTAAACTAAATTTTCCAATTGTTGGTACAAAAGTGTATTATTTTCCAATTTTAGCATTAAAATCACCTATTACCATTTTAACATCATGTCTTGATATCTTATCAAATTCAATCTGTAGTGTTTCATAAAGAGTATCTTTTTGTTCGTCCTCGGTATCTTCCGTGGTGCATGGACACATACTATTGAAATGTAAAAAAACTTTGCTCTCAATCTCAAGATACATATTCTTTCATTTACATTGTGAAAATCAATAATATTTTCTCTAAGGCACTTTCTCATAATAAATCCAGTACCATGCGTGTTTCTTCTTGTGCTTGCACTATTAAAAATTGTAAAATCACCAATATCTCTTATCACACTCTCCTTCCATCTTACTTCTTGTATGGCCAATATGTCCAGTCTATAACTATCCATCTGACTCTGTAGTTGCTTCACTGCACCAGTTCTGTATAAACTTAAAACATTCCAAGTTCCAATTCTAAAATTCATAAGCCGTTTTCCAGTTCCAGTCCGTTTTACCATGAGATCAGTCCATCTAACATCTGTATTTAAGGGCTTCGCAACGAGGTTTTTTTTTCCAGGGAAAGGTTGTCAGCCTTAAAAAAAACTTACATTGGGACTATTCTTTAATGCCAGTCACCACACGGCATACAATTACAAATTCATATATTTATTTTACAGAACCCTCTGTGTGCGAGTAATACTCGCACTTGACCGTTTATTATTAATGGCATTATTATATAAAAACTAGATATTTCATGTTTGGAGACCTTAATTTGAGTGCATTGAAGCTCCTTAAAGGGGTGGATTTTCTAGAGTGATGACCAATGACGAGCGTATATATACAGGGTTGTTATAATTAAAGTTCGCCTATTCAGAAGGCTCTAGAGGCGATTCTATGGCTCCAAACGAAACAAAATTTCAATAGTACGTAGTTGAAGAGATGCGCTCTGCGAAAATCGAAAAAAAAAATTAGTTACATTTTTCGTCAGTTGGTGACGCTGCGTCAATATTTAAGGCGATGTTTGCAGATTCATTATATCAATTTCAATCAATCCAGACGAAGCACACAAATTTAAAAGTTTCAACAAACTTCGAGGAACTGCGAATTGTTATAATTAAAGTTCACCTAATCAGACAGCTCTAGAGCCTGACCTATGGCTCCAAACAAGAGAAAAATGAATATAATTTCATGTGATGTAATCTGCATCAACAAAAATAAAACATGTCGCTCGGCAACGAGGAAATAACGAAGAATAACATTACGCATGCTCAATGAATCCTCCACCATTTTCAATAACGCATTCCATTCTCAGAATTGCGTAAACTGTCCTGTGAGATTGAGCTAATATGAAGTCTAATACTGACTTTCATATCAGAGATTGTCTAACATCTGTCTTTAGATACAGAATCTTTCAAAAATCCCCACAACCAAAAATCGCATGGTGTTAGATCAGGCGATCGTGGTGGCCACTGTTTGAAAATAACGACTTATGATACGATCTTCTGTAAAATGGCTTGTTAAGAAAGTCCGAACTGCTCTAGTAATGTGCGGTGGTGCACCGTCTTGCATAAACACGATATTTTGAAGGCAGCCTCGCTGTTGTAGCTCGGGAATCAGAAAATTTGACAAGATATTGAGATACCTTCTCCCATTTACGGAACATGTAATGGGTCCTGTGGATGTTAGTTCCTCAAAACAATATGGCCCTATCATAAACGTAGCTGTGAAACCGCACCACACCGTTACTTTAGCTGCATGCAGTGGAACTTCTTGGACAACATTAGGATTCTCTTTAGCCCAAATTCGACAGTTGCGCGTGTTCACTTGTCCGTTTAAAAAAAATGCGCTTCATCAGTCCATAGAATATTCCAGGGCCAAGAATTGTCCACATTCATTCGTGCAAAAAACTGTAGTGAAAATGATAGCCAACTTTCGGTATCACCCTGTATTAGTTGTTGCACCCTCTGAATCTTGTATGGATAGTAACGCAAAATTTGACGTATCACTTTTCTCACAGTGGAAATCGGCACATCGACTTCATTCGCAATAGCTGACACACTCTCATTATCAAATGATGAATGGCTTGCTAAATCCACGGCAGCAGTAGCAATATCTTCAATGCTAGAAATGTTTACCTTTTTTTGTCCTCTGCCAGGAAGAATGTCGAGTTTTCCTATTTCCTCGAACTTTTTAATCATTTTGTGAACTCCACGATCCGACATTGGTCCACGTCTAACATCTTTTAGTTTCGGAATTCTCGAAGAGCTGCAGCTGCGTTGCTTTTATTTTGATAAAATAAATTTACAAGAAGTGCCCTTTTCTTTCAAAGTTACCATTCTCCACAAAGCGTAGATTCAAATGCTTTTCAGAAACAATCAACTGTTCCAGTGTCAAAGAAATCACAGACACACTTTATCAGCAAGTTTTAAATCGTCAGGTGGTTAGAAGGGTATTTCAAGTTTTCGAAGTTGCGACGTCACTTTGACGTCGTTCGTCGAAAATTTGAATAAAATGTGATCTTTTTCAAGCTTTGGGTGAAATTTTTGATTTTGTGTGCTTCATCTGAATTGACCGAAATTGATATAACGAATCTGAAAAAGTTTACTTTTACCAACTGTGAAATAAATTTCCTGTATTTTGTTTTTTTCAAAATAAAGGAATCTGCAAATATCAGCTTAAATATTGGCGCAGCGCCACCTATTGACAAAAATTTTAACTAAATTTTTTTTTCGATTTTCGCAGAACGCATCTCTTTAACTACGTACTAGTGAAATTTTGTTTCGTTTGTAGCCATAGAACCGGCTCTAGAGCCTTCTGAATAGGCGAACTTTAATTATAACAACCCTGTATATGTGTCTTCGACAGACTTTAGTCTATTTGTAATTATGTTTCCGGAGCGGGGGGGGGGGGGGGGGATTGCTAATGTGATAATCAAAGACGAGCGGAAGTGTATCTGTGTGTGTATTTGTTTATCAAATCTTTAACATGACTCATTTGTTTATTATAATAACAATATTGCAAATTGTTATAATGATATTGTTATTAATATTATCATAATCATTTTATTAAAACATGAAAATGATAAGCATAATATTTTTTCAATCGTGTTTGAGTTGGAATGAATGATCATTTAAGGTGGTGTCATACTATAACATGAGGAGTTAAGTCTTTTCGAGAGGAAGTATAAAGGGGCTTATTTTTAGGAGTTCTTAATTTTTTTCGAATCGACTTAGAGTAGGAATGGAAATAAGATGGTAAACTAATACACATAATAACATAGAGGGGTAGGTCTTTTCGAAAGAAGTTTGAGGGGGCTAAATTTTTAGGGTGGCTTAATTTTTTTTTCAATCGTTTGGGGAGGTTGATAAGACCATCGCCCCTTTTACTGAAGAAAATGTTTGATGTTGCCATCTTTAGGATATAGTTCAAACGTTTGAATGTGCATTGCGCCTGTGGCCGTTCAACCGGATTGAAATCGTCTTCTTAGAGGAGAGTTTTTTTTAAATTTTTGAATAATAATTTAGATCCTGATTTATACTAGAATTTCTTCAACGTATACAATTTTTTGTTTAACTGTTTATATCGATTCTGCGCACGAGATTATGATCTCTTTACCAAGCTTTGGTTACGAACCCATGAACTACGATTCAAGTTTCATTTTTTTTTTTTAAAACTCAGATGCTACCTATTGTCCAGACAGCGCCCCAACATTTACTAGCATACTTATGAACGCTCGTGTTGATAATGGGCCGTCATAAACACAAACCAAACCATACTTATGAACACTATGCCTCCCCCTTTTGATGTTTTGGAAGTTTATACAATTTCTGTTTCACATTGAAATAGAAGGACTGCTTAAAATTAATTTTAAATATTTCTTTTGTAAGCGATTCATATTTTTTTGATCGATTAGAAGGCTACCAAACGATTTAAATTAAACATTGCTGCTACTAGCGTTAATCCTGTTATCTAATTTAAGAATTGTACGTTACTATGCATTTCATTTGATTGTCTGAAATTTGAAATAGATTTTCTTCATCGCCTTATCAACAGTTACTCACTATCTTTCACAAACATTCGATAAGTAATCAGCTTTTTAACTGAAAATAGCTAATATGTAAATAATGATAACCATTGATCTTAGGAGCGATTAGTTCACTTTTACATAAATTTAAATTTTCAGAAAGAGGATTTATTTAATATTTCAATTAACTACGTACATTATTTTTCAACATACCGCAGTAATTTAAGCATATTATTTAATTGCTATCCCGCATATTTTTTTTAAAAAGTAGTATAAACATCGAAGAAATATCTCTTATTTTAATTAACTTTTGATTGCAAACCATTTTGCTTGTTTTTTTTTTTTTTTTTTTTTTTTTTGTAAAATAATTTTTATGCGAAGTATGCTAATATTAGTTAAACACCAGAAAAAGAAAGTATGCAATATTTGAGAGATTTTTTATTTATTAATTATTTTAAGTTCAATCAGCTCATAGTTTGTTATTGGGGTAGGTAATTATTTGATGATTCTACATTAGTTCTAATGAATTTTAAAACTACTGCTACACTTCATCTCATTCTTTTGAAGAGTTTAATAACTTTACTATGAGTTTAACCTTAGGTTTACCATCTATTTCACTGAAATAATAAAATTAATTTGTAAAACCTTAGAATGATGAATTCAAACTCGTAACGTGATTAATCATATTCTTTTTATTTTAGACATTACATAAGTACCTTTTCATTTTTGATTGACTCACTTCCCGTGAACTTTATACACATACTTTTTTATGTCACATGTTTTTCTGTAATTTTTGCACCAATCATATTACATGATATGCATCATCATTAAAATTTTTTAACATGCGTCCCCTATGATTATATAAAATTGAATGGAACCAGACTTTTTCATTAGTGTTTGCTTTTCTTTGTATATGCGAAAACATTATTTTCACTTAGGATAATATGGGTAGTTATCAAGATGGATATTCTGCTATGTTAAGCGATGATGTATCAAGTTTGAATAGTCAAACTTTTTCATGAAAATTTAATGATCAAGACATAGGATTAACAGTACGACCTAAAGTAGAACCCGTTTCAGATAAGGAAGCGGAATCCTCCTCATCAGAATTGAAGAAACAGAAGCCACCTTATATGTGTACTATTTGCAGCAAGTCTTTTTTACGAAAAGGTAATTTAAAACAACATTTGATGATTCATTCAGAAGAAAGACCATTTGTATGTGACATATGTCAAAAAGCATTCTCTAGAAATGCTATTTTGAATCGTCATAAATTATCTCATTTTAAGATACCTCCGCGACATAAATGTGATTCATGCGGTGAAGCGTTCTTGAGAAAGTATGACTTATAACACATGAAGATCCACAAGCCCTCCGAGCAGGATAAGTGTATGCAGTGTAGTGAAATATTCAATCGCAACTATGATTTTTTGTATCATTTGAAAGCTTCACACTGAGTTCTATCCAAAATTGACAATTCATCATCTTTAATAGATATGTTTTTTGAAAAGGTTAAGCATTTTAAAAGGCAATTTGCGTTAAGCATATTTACTAAAACTATAGTCAACTCTAATGAGCAGAATGGTAGAGACTTTCACCCATTTTTTAATAGTGCACTCAGTTCAGCATGCAGGAGTAAAAACGTGCATAAAAGCATAAAACCCTTAAGAATGAAGACCATATGATGAGGTTTGGAGGGTTGGATAAATTTACCTCCCCACATAATTCACTCCTCTTCTGTGGCCACGAATGGACAAATAGCGTAATGAAGTGATTTCCCGTATGACGACACTTATGAAACGTTTTGTGTAGAAAGACACACACACCTACGACAAACCTATTAGTGGAATAAAATGCAAAATGAATTTTTGCGAGATGTGTCACTTTTCTTGCGGGTGAGCGATATACATATATATTATGGGAGTGCCAAGCCAACAACAGGAGATTCATAATCCGACCTCCAGTAACAAATTGCAATCCACATTTATAAGCAATGATAAATGTAGTGATCCTTATTTTCATTTGTTTCACATACAGTTTAAAGAAAAAATCTATTTCAATATGTGTGCAGCACTTAACGAAATAAATACCGTATATAAAAATTATACCTCATTTGTAGGCCTTTCTGACATTTTCATTACCCTTATAGTAATTGTATAACCTAAATCGCATTTTATAGTTTACTTTTGAAATGTTAATGATTCCCTATATTTAAATGGTCTCTCTATTCAGTTTACATAAGCAATTTTATTTTAATTACACGTGCATACACACACGTACAGATACATAGTCTGTTGCTGTCAATTCATTCTGCATTAATTGATTACTGGATATTAAAGAAACAATCATCATGTATGTACCTATCTCTCCATTTAGTGTATGTTATTTGTGAATTCAATTTCCCTCTATCTCCAATAGCCTTTTAGCAGACATTGATATTTTTAAAATTCCTCATGAATAATTTTTATATAAAATCTTTGGATATGTGATTATTATTATTATTATTACTTTAATAGAAGTGCCAAGTCAACAACAAGCCTATCATAATCCGACTTGCAGCGGCAACTTGCCATCCACATATATAAGTAACGATAAATGTATTCATCCCTTATTTTCATTTGTTTGAGATAACTTAGAGATAGTTTATAGAAAAATCTATTTTAATATGTCTGCAACCCTTACTGAAATAAATACCTTACTAGATGGTACCCGTCAAGATTTGAAGGTAAACTTCTCCAAGGTTTTATTAGAAAATTGTTTAATAATTACTTTTAAATTATTTTTTCAAGACTTGATATGCGATTCTATATTATCTATGTGATTCCTACAGAATCAAGGTATTTGTACAGATGGCTAATGTACCATCAATGAACGTAAATTTTAAAATATTTTGATCCATTACCTTAGCTACCATTTTTTTTTTTTTTTTACAGTTTCTAACAAAGTTTAAAAGAGCGTTAAAAATTATCATTAATGAAGTTACACGCTTTAAAACATAATAAAATTGATATGTATTTATGAATTGCACTAAAACATGCATTCTGTAGAATATGCAGTGCAAAGAATAGTTATTATTCATTTACAGGGCCACACAAAAGAATTCTGTTACATAAGGATATAAGGGGGGGGGGGTTGCGGCGTATTTAATTATGTTAAACTATTTCATATATAATGATTGATATACGTCGCTGAGTTTTAGTCTAAGTTATTTTATGTATAATACGAAGTGCATAGCATTTACAGGGACACACAAAAGTTTTCAGATACTATATTGTATCCGTAGTACTGTCCATTAGCGATGATTGCTGGAAAGGTATTTTTAATTATGATATACGCTTTTATGTTTCACTATATTTGTGCATATGTATGGTGCGTATAAATGCTATAGTTCACATACAGGGCTACACAAAAGAATTCGTAAGAGTTACTGGGTATGAGAACAAATTGCTTGCTTAAAGGTGGTTTTTAAATGACATGCATTTTTACGCTGAACTGCATTTAGTTTACTAAGAAATGTTTGTAGAATATAGATAAAATGATATACAGGGTCACGTAAAAATTGGTTATATGGCCGTCTATGGATGATAATTTCTGGAAATGGGATTTCAGTAATTCGAAGAGTGTTTTAGTTTGAATTAAATTTTAGCTAAATAGAGGCTTGTAATAAAGATACTATAGGTGAACTACAGGGCTGTACAAAAGTATTCAAATATATTTCCATCTATTAGTATAAATTGCTGAAAGAGAAATTTCAACCTGTTATGCGTTTTCTTGCTACACTAAATTTTTCCCATTATGTAGTATAAATATCAACCTACAGATTAGATACAGGGCTGTTCAAAAGAATTGGAATACATATTTGGCTATGAACGATAACTGCTGAAATCAGTTTTTTAAATGTTTTATGCGTTTTCTAAAATGTTTACTTAGTTATCTTATTTGCCATATTTCCCTAAATAACGAAGTTTTGTTAAAGCATTCAGGAAGTGTTAAAAGTGTTTCATAATCTATGCTTAGCGCATTATTCTTCTTTCTTGTTCACCTTTGAAATGATACATTATTTTTGTTTCTACGACAACGAGGATTTAGAATTTTTTATAGGTTATTCAGTTTGTTTACATCATACATAAACCTTAAACTCAATTTTTTCAAAGTGTTGTTTTTAAATATTCAATATACCTTGTTGTAGAAACTATTATATATTATTGTCTGTAAACTTACCTATTCTACACATATGCCTGAGCAATCTGAAGGGATATTTTGTTACTAACATATGTATGTATGAAATTTTTATCAAAAAAGGTACAGAATTTTTTTAATTTTTCGACTCATGATTCATCATATTTTAAGTTTTTTTTTCTTTTTAATTGCTGATAAGGAACTAATCTATAGTTAAAGAGAAATTTAAAAAAAATTGTGATGAAACACTATTATTTTTATTTATTTATTTATTTACTTATTTTAGAGGAAAATGTTTGTCAGAAACTTCAGCTACCACAACCTTTGAAAAGGCGTGGTATAATTCTAAAGGTAATTTTTGATTTTTGAAAATTACTTTTTGTATATCCTTTAAAACTCCTGATTCATTATTTTACTAAAAATTTTAAATATTTTGATTTCGTTTAGGTTTTTCAAAAACGGTAGTTAGCGTCACCAGGAAGAAAAAATTTCGTCCATTGCCATTTCACAGACAACAGTTGCATACTCAGCATGAAAAAATGTTGAGGTGGTTTGTCGATGATGCTGTAGTAGTTAAAGAAGCTCTCCAAGGCGCGCAGATTGATGAGAAATTCGTGGAAATAATACCTGCGAATGTGCCTTGCGGAGCAATAGACGATTCAGTTGATTTACGTGGCATAAAAAAATACTTCACTGAAGATGGATGGACTACCCTGCAACAGACTGCACAAATGAAAAAAAAAAAAAAATAAACATATGGTGGTGCAAAATTTGCAAAAATGATTGCAAAGATAACTGCGTTAGATGCGATGGTTGTTTGGAATGGATCCACTCGAGTTGCACAAAAACAGCAATAAGAAGTAAAGAAGATTTTTTCTGCAAATTTTGCAAGAAACTTTAAAAAAAAAAGCGTTTGATAAACATTTGTATATATATTTGTAAATATATCACTGAATGTTGTGTCCTTTAATTCTTTAATTGAATATTTTGAATTGATATTTTGATTATTGTGTCCTTTAACTGAATATTAACATTCAGATGTAAATATAAAAATACAGAAATCGTAGTAGTTTCTTTGTTTAATATAAAAAAATTCTGATAAATTAAAGGGAATATGTAACAAAACTTCTGGAAAAAAAAAGTTTTTTGGGAAAGCATTTGATATTTTTTATAATTTAAATTTGTAATAATATAACTTAAACAAGTTGCACTCTTTTGAAAAAATGCATGAATATGCAATTTATTACGAGTGCATGTAAATTAAAGGAATTTTACGCCTTGAAATTTAAAACTTTTTATTATATACGATTACATATATTAAATTCAGTAATACGGAAATAATAGGACTCCATCTTAAATAGGACGTCATCCCCATGAGAACCTAGAATCATTACCTATCATGGGACATTACTGAATTAATTATGTATGATAGGATTTAATAGAATAATCACCATGGCAACATAGAATCATAACCTATCCTGGAATATCATTGAATTAATTACGTATGATAGGATTTAATATAATAATCACCATGGCAACATAGAATCATAACCTATCCTGGAATATCATTGAATTAATTACGTATGATAGGATTTAATATAATAATCACCATGGCGATCTAGAATCATAACCTATCATGGGATATCATTGAATTAAATACGTATAATAGGATTTATTAGAGTGAAGAAAACTTTTATCTGAAACATTTATGAAGAAATTTTTTTAAGTTGTAATTTGATTTTCATAAAATTTGAAATGATTCGACAAAATTTTGCAACGATTCTATATGTTAAATTTCAAACAATTTGGTTGGGTAGTTTTTACGCTGTTATATGTGGGCAGACGGACGGATCAGACGACGACTGTAGATGCTACGTATTTATATAATTACGAACGCACATAAAAATGAATTTTAATTGAAAATTCAAATATACACAGAGCAAACATATTGTTATTTTATTATTATTTATTTTTTTCTTTCATCTATCTTCAATAGAAGAAAGTATTGTAATCGAAAAAATTTCTGACTTCCGGTTTTCGATGGATTTACACGTTTAGGAGTCAGAGATCCCCAAAAAACATCTTTATGCAAAATGTTCGCCTGCCTGTGTGTCGCCAATGTACCATCGAAAACTGTATGGAGTTATGAATACAACTGAACCAAACTTTTTGTGTGTGTTTTTTATGGCCAGCTGGTCCTCCCTCAATTTGGAAATATTCCGCTTAGAAGGGGGTGCTGTAATAGCGATTTTTGTGTCATTTCCGTTATTGTACCATTGAAAAGTGTAGGAAGTTATGTAAAGAATTGACTTAAACTTCACATTTATGTTTTTCGCTACCGCAAGCAGGTCCTCCTTGAATTTCGAAATATTTCACCTCTAGCGGTTCTATACGGGAGAGTAGCCGAATTTGGACCACTTCGCATATTTATAGGTGTAATTCACTTAATTTTTGGAATATCTGCAAAATATCATTAAACGTGGTTAATCTATTCATCTACTAATTAAATAAATCTTTAGAACAATTTCTTTTTCAAACTCTTAAGTTTTATTTTTATTTGAAAAAATTGTCAAAAGCGGTCCAAATTCAGCGACTGGTAGCCTAAGTTGGATCCCCGCCCCCAGTCTCTTAAATTGGTCAAAACGGTATTAGACTTTATTAATGAGTAATGAATATAAATAATTTTATTAAAAGCAAAGTTTGCGATAAATGAAACAATCAAACAAAAGAATAGCAATGAAATATAATGAAATCAAATGTCTGAAAGTAAAAGTAATTGTTTTAAATCAAAATGTATTCAAAATATAAATCAAAGTTATAAGTAATTAAGAATAGAAATTATGAAACTAATTGCCAGTTTTGAATATCATGTCAGAAGTGACGCAAGGCTTACACACTAATTTCTTTTGTTCATTTTTTATTCCAGCGCACACAACATGGAATCTGAACACTGAATACTTTCTTCTATTTTATTTTTCTTACAAATTAGGCTAAATCAATCAACACTGACTTGATTTTTATTTTTAAATTCTGAATAATTGCAATTTTTTTTTGCAACAGAAATTTTCTTTACCTTATGCCTGTAGTTCTCCCCTTCGATCATTTTATTTACAAATTAATTACGCCTATTTTTTAAAACGTGATGTTTCAATTGCTTTTGTGCTTTGAGAACTTCTTTTTCGGTTTTTTTTTTTTTTTTTTTCACTTCAACATTTACTTTATATGGCAAAGATGTTAACACAGCTGTTTTTTGGCTCCCTCTGTACTTTAACTTAACTAATTTTGGGTAGGGAGATAACATTTCTAAATATTCTTTGGGTTTTTTTTTTTTTTTTTTTTTTTTTTTTTTTTAAATAAGAGTTTTAACCTTTTCAGGGACAAAGCATTTTCATTACTAAAATGTTGAAATAAATGAACGCCGCAGGAATTTACGAACAAACTTATTTTTTAATAAGAAAAAGGCTATATTTCACAGAAATATTAAATGAAAATATTTTACCAAAATTCTCGTGCCATTGTGGCGTTTGTGAATTAAAATTAAGGGCTTCATAAACACAGCATCACCCTTGAAAGGGTTTAATATATTAAAAGATTAAAAGAAAGATTAAATACATTAAAAATCTAATACAAATTAAAAGGTATAGACTTTTCAATTAACTGTAGTGTTTAAAACTCCATAAACATTCAATCATGGAAGTTTAGTCAACCAAAAAATCAACCAACTAGTATAAACTATTTCAGATATTAACTTCTTTTAATAATCATATGTCGGATAGCTTAATGAAGTTACATTGTCGCTGCTGCAGAAGTGAGTCACTTATACACTAGTAGTGGCCCCTGGTCTACTACTGGGTACTGGTTCTCATGGAGAAAAAAAAAAAACTATATAAATTATACACAAGATCTTAGAACCTCGAAAAATACTTAATTAAAATAAATTAAACATGAAAATAAAACTTTGCATCTGCTCCAGTAGTGGATCCCCATGCCCACTATTGGTACAATTTAAGAAACAGCGACCCAGAAGCGGGCCACCCCTCAGAATCAATATAACACTCAATTTTTAAGTTTTCAGCTTATCTAAAAAATTATTTACAATGTTATAGAGTATATGAACAGCAGTTTAATCCAAAGTAAAGCATAAGATTAAAGAAAGAATGTTTCAAAAACTTATCTCTTAATGAAATCCCAAGAATTCGCCAAAAAATGTGTTTTTCACAGCACTCTAGAAAATAAATAAATGTAGTAACAAAAAAAAAAAAAAAAAAAAAACAATTATTCCAAACTTTTTTGGAAAGTTAACGTTTAAGGATGTTAGTTAATCAAATTTCTTTCAGTCGTTTTTTAGAAATGGATTTGTGAGCTTGTTTTTAAACTTTAAAAATTAGTGGGCTACAGCTGGTACATTGGCCCATCACTATTGGTGCATTTACCTTATAGGCAACTATGTATGGTATGACACGATTAAAAGGTAAATAATAATAATAATAATAATAATACAATTATTAATCTATACATACGTAAAAATGAAATAAGTAAAGTTTTGAACCGGAACCGAATGGGAAAATGAAAATAGGAAAATTTTTATTTCTGACGGAAAGAAAATTAGAACAGAACCTAAATTGTTTTCGGTATTGAAACTGAGCGAAAATTATTTTAAGTTACAAAAATTTTTCAATAGAAAAATATATATTTGTAAATGTTCGATCGATAAATTTCGGTTATTTAACCCTTACCTGTGGAATATATTTGAGAAAAACGAGTCAAAAATGGGAAATTTTTTTACTCTTTAATTGTGTTCGTTATTATCATCAAAATGTTAGAAATAGATTATTAAAAAAATAATAATAAAATAAACGAAATAACTACTATATTCAATATTTTCACATATATGGGAAATGTTAATAGATTGCTCAAATTATAGCGAAATAAATCAAATGACATCATTTTCAAAATAAATATAATAAACTAATACAACAATATTAGTATTTATATCAACTGTCATGAATTCCATATCCCTCAGATTCCTTCGAATTTCACAAATCCTGTCTGTCAAACATAAAGTGGTTTGAATGAAATTTGTGAAGAACTGCAAAATTACAAAAATCCGACAAATGGCGCAAAACTGCCGAACTTTTCGCGGGAAAGGGTTCGCCATCGATTGGGAAAATGGTAAGTTACATATTATGCATTGGATGGACTGAGTTCGGGGGTCACGGAATCGAAACACTGTTTTTTCTCTTTTCCGAACTCAGGTCGGGTACCCCAAAATTGGCGCATTTGCGTTGCCTGAACTGAGTTCGGGAGTCACAGGCAAGGGGTTAAAATATAAATGAAAACACACAAACCATTCACATTATTTACTTCATATCATTAACTTTTTTTTATTTTTTACAATGCATGTCCAAAAGTCAACTAAGAAATTATCTATGCAAAATCCATAATTAATTGCTAGCTAATGTGACTAATGATGCAAAGAATGATTGAATAGAAAGAAAACTTATAGACCGGGAACCGGCAGCACAGACAATCACCTCATCGAGTTCACGGATGAAATTCTAGGATTAGTTAAATCTTGATTCGCATATTAAAACGCAATCGGTCTGCCAAGTCATATTTTGGTGGAAAACCCGATTTTATACGGCTCACTCGTAGGTTTACCATTGTGTTTTCCTGCTTCCAGTCCTCCATGTTTTCATACCTTTTGGTGCAGGAAAACACAATGGTAAACCTACGAGTGAGCTGCTAAAATCGGGTTTTCAGGTGTTTTCCACCAAGATAGGACTTGGCAGACCGATTGCGTTTTAATATGCGAATCAAGATTTAAGTAATCCTAGAATTTCATTCGTGAACTCGATGAGGTGATTGTCTGTGCTGCCGGTTCCCGGTCTATTAATTTTCCCTCTAATTTTAACACTAGAGATTTTTTAGGATAGGATGGAAGATTAACCTTAAAAAAAATATTTCTCTCTGAAGCTTTCTCACATATTTACGAACTTATTTTTAAACGCAAAAACATAATGCTTGCAGGCATGATTATTGAAGTGATTTGTAATCGAACAGCTTTCACTTTTTTAATAATTAAATTCCATCTTGAGTTGCAAACGATTGCTGTCTAACGACGACAGTTTTTTCCTTTCCCGCACTGTCGCGTCCGGTAATTCAGTTCCAAGCGCCCACTTTTCAGGATATTTGGCAAGATTTTTTGTCTTTTCAGAAAAAGGGAAAATCTGTTCGATTACATACTTTCTGAGTAAGATCATCTGCCAATTTCATGTGTTTGCGAACAAAAAGAATTCAGAAATGTATCTGAAAGTCGACAGTTTGGATTTGAGAATAGCTTTAAGATGGAATTCAATAAAATATATGTTTAACCTTCTATATTAAAACAAGACTTTTTTCATTTGTGGAATACCTAGATAGAGCATTTTAACACAATATGTTGGTAATATTCTTAGAATTTAATTATAAATTAATTTTAAAGCCATTTTTCTGTTCTCAGGGCGCGTGTGATAAATCGTGAAATATTCTTTATGATTCCAACTGTTTGCACGTTACAAAAACAATGCACCATACTACTATCGCCAAAATAATCCAACTGTCTGTGAAAAAACTGTAACAAATTCTCTTAAATTTCTTTTTACTACCCTATTTATTCCTCTACATAGAATGGGATTTTATACAGTAAAAACTGTGTACACAGAACCTTTCTATAATAGGAAATCTTAGTCCTGCTAAAAAAAAATATCCTACAAATCCACATGCTAAGTTTGAAACCTATCAATAAACAAAGTATCTTTCCGGATCTTAGAGATTCAGTTTTTACACGTTTTAATATAGGGGAGACCGGGGCTAGTAGGCGCAGTTTTTAGTTATTGATTTTGATTAATTTTTTGATGAAATTTTAACTGTACTTTTAAAGAACAGGTATTGGGCTATAAATACCCAGAGTTTTGAGTTTGTAGCTTTTGTAGTTTATGTTTAGCGGAAGCCTAAAGTAAAAGGAAAATTGTGCGCCAACCTACCCCGTCACGGAGCAAGTTGCCTATACCTATGGGGTAAGTTGGCACACGCTTTATAAAAATTTAAATAAGACACGGAGTTAAGAGAAATAAATTTCATTATTACCAGTAGGTTTAATCAAAGGCTTTATCGCCGTACAATGTAAATTCTAAATTATACAGACATAAAAATAATGAATAAAACATTAACATTGAGTAACTTCTATCCTACTCGATAACATCATCAGAGTTACAATTGTCACAAATAAAAAAATCCCTGCCGGCACGGCCTACAGGCAGAGGTAGATTTCGAAGTCAAATATACTAATTTCACAAACAAAAACTAAATCATGATTAGAGATAAATCCACTTTAACAATTTTATCTGGCCGCTCTTGACGAGTTTTTATTTCATTTTCATATAATAGCTAGTTTTATCAGAATCATGTTAGGGCGGCATTAAAAAAAAATACTTTTCCATGCTCAACAACTCGAAATTTTCTGCCATAATTCCAGATTCATTTTTAATAAAAAAAAATATGAAACATGCTGACGTAATTTTTGAAGAGATTTATAAGCGGCCGGTGTTTTTATTTTTTGTTCAATTAATTAAAACTTGATATATAAACAATTATTTTCTCAGAAGGACAATATTTTTCGTTTCTAACACAATCGCTTCGGGAAATTCCGTTCAAAATGCCCACTTTGACATCATTTTTTGAAATATATTCTGCCTCTATCTAAAAATCGATTATTACGGTACATTACATATTTTCTGAATAAGCGAATCTACCAATTAAATGCGTTTGAGAGCAAAAATGAATTTAAAAACCAGTCCGAAAATAAGCAGTTTGGATTTAAACGCATCCTTAATACAATGATTTTTCCAACACAGTCCGCTTCGGTAAATTCGGTTCAAAATGCCCTTTTTAACAGCATTTAAAAAAATATATTCTGCCCCTATCAAAAAATCGACCATTACGGTACATTATACAGTTTCTGAGTAAGAAAACGTACCAATTGGAAGCCTTTGAGAGCAAAAATGAATTGTAAAATGAGTCAGAAAATAAGCAGTTTGGATTTGAATACACCCTTACTAAGATCATTTTTTTTCTTCAACCGGTATGTATTTTTAATTTGTTTTTGTTCTAAGAATTGGTCCTATCCAAAACTTGTCTATATAGATGTTGTAGACAATATTAAGAAGATTTATGATAAATTCATGGGGATTTTATATCTTTTGAATTGACGGAGTTATGGATTTTTTTCTTCTTCAAACCCCCTTTTTGTTTTCGTTTTTAATTTTTTTTTGCAGTACGAATTGGTCCTATCAAAACCTTGTGAATATAAAAGTTGTAGATAATGTTAAGGAGATTCATGATAAAATTAATTGGATTTTATATCTTGAGAATTGACGAAGTTATGGATTTTTTTCTTCTTCAAACGCCCGTTTTGTTTTCGTTTTTAATTTTATTTTGCAGTACGAATTGCTCCTATCAAAAAGTTGTGAATATAAAAGTTTTAGATAATGTTAAGGAAATTTATAGTAAAATTAATTGAATTTGATATCTTGAGAATTGACGAAGTTATGATTTTTTTTCTCCCAAAAACCCTATTTTTTGCGCCCCTTGAGCCCATTTTTAAATTTATCAAAAATCTGTGATACATAAATTTTTGGCCCTATTTTTAGAAGTAATAAAAACTTTAAACTGATTTGATATGTACAAAAATTAAGAAGTTATGGGGGTTTTCTGTTTTCACAAAACCCCTCCCTATTTCCCTCCCCTTGGTCCGATTTTACCCATTAACGAACTTGACCGAGATTTTATGCCCATTGATTTTATGTATCAGTTTGGAAGAGATTGGTGCAGAATTACGAAAGTTATCGTGTCCAGAAGAAAGTGATATATATATATATATATAAAGTTTTTTACTGAGGGTGGTTTTGTGTTCTAGGGGTCATGATCGGTGTAGATCTGCAAAAATTTTTTAGAAATTCCAACATAGGAACGATACCAATAGGTAGTATTTCATACGAAATCTACCTAAAATCGAGTGTCTCCGTTTGGGCAAGCCCCGTGTGCCCAAAATCTTGCATTGCAACCACTTTTTTCGGTGTTTGCTGTTTTTCAAGCTATCAGCATACACCAGACACCTAGCCAACTTGCCCCGTGTTCAATGCGCCCTCTAGCCCCATAATAAATTTCTTCACAAAAGGGACAAGTAAACATCTAAGCATAAATAATCCAAGTAAATCACATATGGGGTAGGTACAGTTAATCATACACTAAGAAAAATTATTAAGATAACCTATGAAGGGGGGGATGCTGGACAGATAATTACACCTGTTTATTTTCTATCAAATTTATATCCAAAATTGTTAATTGGTCCAAATCATCCAAGCAACCTCATAGCAAATTGGTATATAATTTTATATACCTTAGATAAATTCAAATAATATAAGTGATCGTATTTACCTAAATTCTAGTAGAAGAGCAACGCGAAGCATTCATAAAATTAAATTATAATTCGCGTCAAAATGTAATTATTATATTTGGATAATTACGAATAAAATTAAGAGTTTGCGTTGTGAATTATTTAGACGAACTCTTCCACTTATGAATTAAACTAAAATTCAAGCTGTAAAAATAAATTGACACACTTTAAATATTATTAATTAAATAATTACAGAAACTTTTTAAAACTTGATTAAATATTTTATTTACATTGAACACAACTATATACAGAAAAACATAATATCAATTCAAAAAATAGAAAGCAATACTTTTGTTTGCTTCTCATTATTTTATGTATATTTAATCTTTGAAAAAAAAGACAATATTTTCATGTACTCTAATTATTATAATTGTTTCTTTTTGCTAAAAGAATAATTCTCTTTCATTTTTAAATTACCTTAATCTTATTTAATTATTGGTTTTGTCGGATCTCAGATTACTCTCTACCATAAAATATCAGAAAAGTATTTTTGTGATTTTTCATATGATCTTATGTGGTAAAGGAAAAAGTTTAAAGTCGTACCCTTTTTTTAATATACGGGATGGTGGCCTTTATTCATCAAATTCCGAGTTGTTGCGTTGCTTAGGATCATGGCCATGTGTCATCAGGAACGCATCCTCAATTTGGCTTGATTAGGATCACTCCGATATGTACATCAGGAAGACATCCTCAATTTGGCTTGATTAGGCTCACTCCGATAGGTACCTCAGGAAGACATCCTCAATTAGGCTTGATTAGGCTCGATTAGGCTCGCTCCGACATGTCCATCTCGCCTGGGCTTTACTAGGGCTTTTAGGATTCATCGCACGGGCTTTCAGGAGAGCTCCTGCGTCCTCTACATCTTTTTCCAGACTCTCTTTTTTTAAACCTTATTCTTCTTGCACACCACTCCTGCAGTGGGTGGAACTATTTTTGTCTAGTCCACTGTTATTGGATGTGATTAAATATTTTATTTACATTGAACACAACTATGTACAGAAAAACATAATATCAATTCAAAAAATAGAAAGCAATACTTTTGTTTGCTTCTCATTATTTTATGTATATTTAATCTTTGAAAAAAAAGACAATATTTTCATGTACTCTAATTATTATAATTGTTTCTTTTTGCTAAAAGAATAATTCTCTTTCATTTTTAAATTACCTTAATCTTATTTAATTATTGGTTTTGTCGGATCTCAGATTACTCTCTACCATAAAATATCAGAAAAGTATTTTTGTGATTTTTCATATGATCTTATGTGGTAAAGGAAAAAGTTTAAAGTCGTACCTTTTTTTTAATATACGGGATGGTGGCCTTTATTCATCAAATTCCGAGTTGTTGCGTTGCTTAGGATCATGGCCATGTGTCATCAGGAACGCATCCTCATTTGGCTTGATTAGGATCACTCCGATATGTACATCAGGAAGACATCCTCAATTTGGCTTGATTAGGCTCACTCCGATAGGTACCTCAGGAAGACATCCTCAATTAGGCTTGATTAGGCTCGATTAGGCTCGCTCCGACATGTCCATCTCGCCTGGGCTTTACTAGGGCTTTTAGGATTCATCGCACGGGCTTTCAGGAGAGCTCCTGCGTCCTCTACATCTTTTTCCAGACTCTCTTTTTTTAAACCTTATTCTTCTTGCACACCACTCCTGCAGTGGGTGGAACTATTTTTGTCTAGTCCACTGTTATTGGATGTGAGAAGATTTTTTATTATACTTCGATAGGCCTATTAGCTAACAGTCTGCAAATGGCCCCTTACATATACTTTAATATTATTATCTGCCTTAAAGTTTGGGTGGTCTGAAAAGCCATAAATTTATCCCAACACTTTTATTGAGGCCATAAATTTATTTCAACGTTTTTATTATTTTACGATTTCTAATTATACACCACTTTCCATTGGCTTGTCATAAAACGACACCATGGCGTCTGGCTATTGTTGTTGTCTGAGATCCAAACTCTACTCAACATTATACATTCATTTTACAATACAACAATTTTTTAAAAATATATATTTAATATTTAAAATCAACTTAATAATTTTTGTATGAACTTACACTCTTATTTTACTTAAATATATAAACATTATAATTTTACACTCATAATTATATTTTATAAAAAATATTTATACAAACAGAAATAACAAATTACGCAATTTTACTTTGATTTAACCAACATGGTGCGGGAACATATCATAGTTATATGTTGCCCAGCAATAACTATTATTAAGATAAGTATTAGAAATTAGAAAAATAATGAAGCAACAAAAAATTACTTATGAGCGCAAAAAACAGAAAAATCGTAATAAATGTCCACTGCACGTAGGTAACGCTGCAAAACTACAATGAGGATTGTAAAACGCAAGAAGAAAGATACTCTGTGACTCGTTGCACAATCTATCCACAAACAGGCGATTTATGGGGACTGCGCCTACTTACCCCTGTAGCCAACTAGCCCCGGTCTCCCCTACGTGGTTCAGCAAAACATGAGATAATGGAAGCTGTTTATAACGAAATCCTGTCTTAACCCTTTCGCGACGAGCGTCTTTTACGGAATTTTTAATCTTTTATCACCGGTTTTTTAATACAGAAATTTTTGGCTAATTGAATCAGGAAAACGTCCTGATTAAATAAGGCAAAATTTATAATAAAGAAATAACTGGTAGATATAATCGGAGATTCTGAGCACCTTATGCGGCACGTATACGTGACGCTTGTCCCCAAGGGGTTAATAACATAAAAATTTCATAATGCCTACTGATGGAATACCATACAACTGTTGCACTGTTCAGTTGAAAACCTCTTCAAAATTGAATTACATTTGGCTCCCTAGCGATTCCGCTTTAACACATTTGCTGCCAACCACGAGTATACTCGTGGTTTTAATTCATTAATTACTTTGTCACCACTATTTTAGAATAAAAAAATTTCTTTATTTATCGAACTGAATTTGTGGTGGCAAACGACTTTCAGCAAGAAATTTGAAAATTCTTACTTTATAGTTTTGGCAGTGGACGTGCTAACGGATTTTACTGTGTAAGATTATTATGTTTATTTAGTACAGTAAAACTAGAGATCGACCGAAAATTCGGTTTCGTTTTCGGCCCAAAATCTGAGTTTCACCGAAAATTCGTTTTCGACGAAAATGCTGCAGAAAATTCGGCCGGACCGAAACTATCTGTATTCCGAAAATCACGTTTCTTCCTTCGAAAAATTTCAGCATTATTCATCGATTTGAGTTGCATCGGCTCAGATGAAACACTCTTTATTTATTGCTACGAACTTCATTGTTTATGATTATAAGTCACGACTGAGTGAAGATGTGAGAGCATATTATAAAGCAAGCAATGCATATAAGACTAAACTCTGAAGACTCTTTTCACGTGCTCATTAAAAGCTGCAGATTTAACAGTAATAGAAAATTTTTAGTCTGAACCTGCAAAAGGCTTTCAAATACTCTTTGAGAAAGTTCTAGTACAAGGGTCGGCAAGTAATTTTAAGTGGGGTCCGAATACTTTTGAAACATTTTATCGAGGTCCAGAGAAAAAACAAACACATGAGTAATACAAGTACGTATTACTTTTAAATTGTTATTTTTACGTACACATACATATATTATAAAATAGAAAGTCAGGTATTCGTTCTGAAAAATTACTACATATACAGGTATACGTTCAGAAATTTTTTACATACACATAATAAAACAGAAAAATTACGCTTGCGGTCTTGAGCCAATTTTTTAGTTTGGTTCACGTGGTGAACAGCTAATGCGAAGAGTGTCCTCAAGGTGTGCGCCCGTTAATCTCGAACGATATTTGTTCTCAAAAAATTCATTTTGGAGAAAGTTCTTTCACATATACAGGGTGCAATATGTTATCTACCGCCGACCTTTAATTTCTCAACCGTTGATCGTAGACATATAGTTCCAATTACAAAAACGTTTCAAATGAGGTAAATATTCATGTTGTGGCATTATTTAAAGTCAAAATTCAATTTTATAAAAATTTCGAAAACTAAATTTTTATACGGTCCCCCAGTCCCTATAGTTATATTTAGTAAAATTTTACACATATCATAACAGATATAACACAAAAAGTTTGACATCTGTACTACAAAAATTGACACAGTTATTCAATTTCAAAGTTTGAGATTTTTGCACATGATTTTGTCTTTCATTGAGGGATCAGTTAAACGATGAATTAAAGTAATTCGAGATCTAAATCAGGGTGCAATGTCCTTTTTATGGCGAAGCCACTTTTAGCCGGTATCGTCGGTACCTTTGAATGTTGTTCAACCCATAAAATTTAGCTCAAATTTTTAGATGAAATAACCGTATTTGGTGATTCCCCGATTTGGTGATACCGGCTAAAGGGGGGTTTCGCCGTAAAAAGGACATTGCACTCTGAATTTGATCTCGAATTACTTTAATTCATCTTTTAACTGATCCCTTAATGAAAGAGAAAATCATGTGCAAAAATCTCAAAATTTGAAATTTAATAACTCGGTCAATTTTTGTAGTACAGATGTCAAACATTTTGTATTATATCTGTTATGATATGAGTAAACTTTTACTAAATATAACTATAGGGACTGGGGGACCGTATAAAAAGTTAGTTTTCGTAATTTTTATCAAATTGATTTTTTACTTTAAATAATGCCACAACATGAATATTTAGCTCATTTGAAACGTTTTTGTAATTGGAACTATATGCCTACGACCAACGGTTGAGAAATAAGGTCGGCGATAGATAACATATTGCACCCTGTATTAGTGGAGCTAAACGTGGTAGTAATAGCTAGTAACAGTTATCCATAGTAATGGCTAGTTTTTTGCAATTTCCATACTTCTCTGAGACATGTCTACCCCAAAATTCTTCAGGGGATGCAGTTTTATACATTTGCAAGGAAGTATCTTCTTGCAAGTAAATTATCTCCATTTGAAGTAAAGGTTTTTCGAGACTGAACAACTTCGCAGTGACATCAAGGAACACTGCAGTATGTGTTTCGAAATTCTTCTTATATTCAAGTATCGTTGGAAAATTAATAAATTCTTCCTTTGCATTATCTTTTTAGGTGGTCCAAACTTCGACCTTCCGCGGTCCGGGTGTGGACCGTGGTCCGCCAGTTGCCGACCGTCGTTCTAGTATAATAGATCATAATTTACAAAAATCATTATAAAAGTTAAATCTAGGTACGTATAAACGTTTGTTAATTAGATGAAGCTCGTATAATTAGGAAATCATTCTGTGTCGTTGATGGATGAAATGATTGCATTTTATGTTATCGTATTTTATGGAAGAAACGCCGCGGCGTTTACGAGTTTAAAAGTTATTTTTTTTCCAAGTGCGGCGTTTACGATTTTTTTTTTTTTTTTTTTTAAATACCAACGGAGTTTCCTTAATTTAAAAATTCATAAAAATATTTAAAATCGGATTTAAATATTTTAAATAAAACTTCAGACACCTTAAGATATTAAAAACGAGACATCCTACACTGCTCAGAAAACTTTGATTAAAGTTAGGTCAATGTGACGTTGTCGACAAAAGTAGAGCTCCGATGGATGCGGCGTTTACAACTGGTGCGGCGATTACGATATTTTTAAGCTTATTCAGGCCAATTTGAGGAGTGCGGCGTTTACGACGGGCGCGGCGTTTCTTCCATAAAATACGGTATATAAAAAGAAAATGTTTTGGTCAGAGGCACAGAGAGCAAACATGGGCTATACGTATAATATAATTAATAATTACGTATTCAGGGGTCGATGCAGGTTTTTATTTTTGGGGCCCATTTTGTGAAAAATAAAAGTCATTTTTGTGAAAAATAACATTTTATATGTAAAGTTGAAATTCAGTTACTCAAATTCGAACCAAGAATTTTTTAACAAAAACTTTTTTAAATCCCCTTGCTAAAGTTTTTGTTTTTCGTGACCTGGTTTTAATTACAAATTACACATTTGAAAACAGTTTTTATGAAAAAGAACGTTACGAAGAGGGCCTATTTTATTAAAAGGAATTTTGTGAAGGGGCCTGTTTTATTAAGTTCATTTTTGTGAAGGGGCCCATTTTATTAAATTTATTTTTGTGAAGGGGCCCTTTTTATTAAATAGATTTTTGTAAAAGGGCCCTAAATAGGCTCCAAATTTTGCCTGGATCGACCGCTGCGTATAATTAATAAACACGTATAAGTAATTACTAAACACGTACAAGTAATTAATAACTATGTATATTTATGTATGTATGTATTGATTACTTAAAAAAAAATTTTTTAGACGTTTTCGTTTCCGGCCGAAAATAGGACGATTACCGAAATTTGGTTTCGGTCTAAAAAACCTCTTTCGGTCGATATTTAAGGAAAACATAGTTAAGAGAAAAACTAAAATGACGGGAGAAAGATTGTGATTTAGATTTTAGACAGATTTTCTTCTCAGCAGGTGTATTTTAAGGTATTTCTTACATAGGGCTAAGAACATTTTACATTTAAACGAGGTTTCAAGTATAGACAAGTTTCGATTTCGTATGATTTACTATACATATATATATTTTTAATTGTTGCTTTATTTAGAAACCGCCGTCCGGTCTTTTTATTTTTTTTTGTCTCCCCTTTCGCATTTTATGAAAGTGGAACTGACAACAGTAAATAGATTTTATCTCGAGAAATAATCAAGAGGAAAGCCATCTGGGTGATATCCATTTCTGCGCGCAAAGCAACATACAAGCGCTTCCCAACCTTTTTTCTTTCACGCACGTGCCACTTTCTTAGGATTTTCACTTCGGAGTAACCCCCCCCCCCCCCCCCTTTCACTCAAGGAGATAACGCAACATGCTCTTTTTCATTAGTTATCGCCTTATAACAACTATGTTATAAATCGATAAAAATTAAATTGCCATTTCTAACATTTTAGTGAGTTTACTATCCCTTTTCTATGATTTCCGCCATTACCGATATAATTTTCACATACCCGGTTGGGAACCGTTGCAATATGTGAAAGCCAAGTCGGGTCAGTCAGACGGAGAAAGGAAAATTTAGAAAAATGCAACAAGAAGCCTTGACAATGACGAATGAGTTTTCATAGGGTTGCTGCAAAGGCTGTGCAGACAACGCGCCAGTGTTTTTCGCCAAACTTAGGCGACTACTGAAGGGAGATTCACACAAATCTAAGATTATTTTTATATTAATCCTTAGATCTTCTTTATTTATTTACCCGAGTTTTCTGGAAGGACGTTTTTTTGTAACCTTTACAGTGAGCAAAATGCATACAGGCTAAACAAATAATAGTTATTACACTCTTTAAAATTTCTATTTTTGAAATAAAAAGAATATATCTAGAAATAACTATACAGCTTCATCTCCATGTCATTCAAATGTAGGTTTTAATCAAGGGTGTTTATGATGATGACAGTAGCATAACAATTCAAAAAGTATGCGAAGTGTTCAAGTAGTCAGTATCAAATAAATGAGATAAATATCAATACTGAATACATTCTTGAGAAAAATTTAACGTCCAAACTAATTATTAATGCTATTATTACGAAATAAACATTTTGATAATTTTATACAGGATATTAAAAATTACACAGAGTTACGATTATCAATCACATTATCATACAACGGGGGTGGTGGGGTGGGGTGGGGGGGACCCTCTTATAAAACATCAAGTTTTAACAGGCTAAATTTTCTTGACCGAAAGTTTCAAATTTATACAAATAAAAAAGTAAACACAAATAATTATATGCCATTTCCTTTTCTACGTCCCTGGATGATGATTATTTTTACAGAAAATTTTAATCACATTTTATTTTTAAAGCGTCAAACTATAATTGATATAAATTGAAATATGCCACAATTTTAAATTAAATAGGCTTATTAAAGAAAATCAAACACTAATTTTATGTGATGTATATGTTATAGTAATGTATGATGTTATATTAATAATAAATTTAATGTTTGGTGAAATATTTTGAAACTTTTAACATAATTTAGGATTTACATTTTTACTTATGGAGTTTTAATCACTACCTTTCATTTATCTGAAACCTCAAGTCAAGTATAGGAAGTATTTGCTACCACCCAGATATTAAAATTACTTCCTGTTAATAAATTTAGTGCTATGTGAATAGTATTAAATTCAGACCAAATTTTAGCCCATAACTTCTTGGAACCCTTCAGTTTGTTCATATTTTGGTAATTATTAAAAGTTTACTTATAAAATTTGAAAGGATTTTTTTTTTCATTTCATTAAATAATAATAATAAAATTAACTTTTAATTAACATATATTAAAACTTTAATATAACTTTTAATATTTTTAAGATAACAATTTTAAATATTTAATTTTTTTAAATTTGAAATGATTTTTTTTATTAAAATTAAATTTAAACTATCTTTACGAAAAAAATAAATAAAACTGAAAATAAAAGGGCAAAATGAAATAAAAATTTGGTCATTTTATTAACCTCTAAAGCTCAAACAAATATAATTGTGTTTCTTTAAATCAGTCGGTTCCCACACCCACAGTCTATCCGCAACAATACAATACAAAACAATACAAAAACAATATTACGGCTGGCCAATATGAGAAGTCTATGGCCAAGCCCAACCAGCCGTAATATTAGTTGTTTTGCCGGAAGACGATAGAGGGCGCTTAACCGAATAAACAAACCAGCCGGTTTTCCAGTGAGAATTCTACGGAGACCGACCAGCCGGATTCGTAGACACGGCCTATATCGACGATGACTTATAAGCGGGCCTTTCTGTCAAGCACACAAATCTGATGTATGTGTCAAACAAACAAACAAACAATCTCGGTTTCTGAAGTTGGCATTACCAGTATTCCGATTCCGACTAAGTTAATCGATCAACCAATCAACCAACCACAGCTCGGATTGTTGCCGGTGTACGAACCTAAACACCAATTATTTTTTAATCTTTTTCACAATAATTTTTTCAAGAATATATCATCTGAAATTCTTGGTGTAGTATAAAATGTCTCTA
The DNA here is from genome assembly GCA_963932465.1 of Maratus speciosus. Lineage (NCBI taxonomy): Eukaryota > Metazoa > Arthropoda > Arachnida > Araneae > Salticidae > Maratus > Maratus speciosus. The sequence continues at coordinate 333,306,182 of OZ010800.1, forward strand.
AGTTGCGCTTGTAAGATTTTAATATCATTATTATCATTTTTACTACTTATTTTACATTTGTTTTACTGACGATTTTTATTCTAGCAAGTTCATTATGTGTTCTTATGAAACGAAGGTTACTTTAATGTATAGTTTTTAATTCCATATTTGTTGAGAATAATAATGTGGATTCTTATATATTTTCTGGTAATTTTATGTTCTTAAATGTAGATTGCTATTGTATATTTTGATTGGTGATTTTGTTTACGTTTAAAATAAACTTAAACAGTTTGTAAAACGCTTTTTGAAGCATCTGAATATTTTTAAGCATGAATTTTTCGCATTGCATTCTAGCGGTATAACGCTGGTATAACGAATAAGAGTGCCTCGATTGAAACCTGCCATCAAATTTTCTTTACACCGATTAGAATTGTTTTATTTCTATCAAAACCGTACTCAATGGCGAGATCACCAGTGTTTGATTCCCCTCCGAAGTTTCTGCTAAAATGGCAATAAATATGTTATTAGCTATCAGTGAAGATTTGAATATCAACTACTATTACTATCAAGATTCAACGACAAAAATTTATGCTAGCATACCGTCATAGTTTGATTCTGTTAATATATCAAAAAAATAAATGCAATTTCTTAGAAATAGGATAGATATGCCAATAATGGAAGCCCTTAAGGAATTTCTTTAAAAATTATTTTTTAATTATAGGGTAGATGTGCCAGTAATGGACACCCTTAAGGGATTTCTTTCAAAATTATTTTTTTATTAATAGTTATAATTATTATATTCCAGTTTTTTCAATATTATATTAACCTATCAACAATATTCAACCATTCTTATAGTCTCATTTCCCAATATGAATCGAAATTTAATTTTAAATAACAAAAATATATCAAAAGCCCAGTAATGGACACCCTCTCTTCCAGTAATGGACACCCCATAAAAAGTAATAAATATAGGGTGAACTACCCAGTAATTGACCATTTAGTGAAAGTTTCTTCGCATTTTTTTTTTCTGTGCTAAATTTAAGGAGATATTTCTTGAAACTTTTTTTTAAAAGCAACAATCACTTATAAGGATCAATAATAAATAAACATTTTTTGCCTACTTTTTTGCAGTTTTATTTCATTTAATGTAATAGTTGTCAAGGGAGATTTTGCCAGTAATTGACCACTTAATGTTAGAAAATAACCATCACCGTGTCAGTAATTGACCACTCTGAAGTTGAACTGATAAACTTTCTTAAAATTAATCGTATGAAAAAATGGGGAAGTTTGCCAAGTTTTTTTCTACAGAAACTGGATGTCTAGCCTCCTGGACAGCCAGAAAAAATCGGGAAAATTTCAAATTTCTGAAAAAAAAAAAAGTCTGACGAATTTGAAATTTCTGAGAATTTTTTTAGAAAAAGAATTTAAATCATAAAGCCAAGGATTTTTAAATTGCAGTAGTAGCAAAATATGCTTTAAAGCAGCCATGCTCAACCTGCAGGCCACATATGGCCCAGTAATCTTTTACCTATGGCCCGAGATACATAATCATTAATCTCTATTTATAAAATTGATATATGCATAAAATATATTTAAGATTTTCCCTATTGCTTTATATTTTTGTGGGGTGACAAAATCTGTCATGTTATTTATAATTAATTTTAAATTATGTTTAAATATTCTAAATGCCATTTTCGTTTAGTGAAAAGTTTTTTTTTTAGTTGTAGTCCTATTTGTGCTACAGTTATGCATACATTTCTGAAGCACTTGGCAATCAACACTCTACATAATTTTTAATCTTTTGTCACCAGATTTTTTAATTATAATATAAACTTTTGTCTAATTTATTTAATGCCAGAAATGCATTCATTAAATAAAACAAACTGTACAATAAAAAAATTACAGTTAGGAATAATTTATTCTGAGCACTTTATGCTTTATATAAATGGGATGCTTATTGTGCAAAATAGTTAACACTAATTATTCAAAATTAAATTTAAACTATATATATTTCTACAGTTTAAAAAAATATATTGAACAAATCACTGATTATTAAAAGTAATATTTTTATTTTTGTCAGTCAAAACTTAGTGTAATGTTAATGTAAATTCTGTATTGTTATGTTTTATTATTATACAGCTGCAGTTAATTAAAGTTGAACTTTGTCATGGATAAAATCAGCATAAAAAAACATTTTATATAGCAATTTTAACAGCATACTTCCACAACAATTGTAATAGAAATCTATCACGAACTATGTTTGGAGCTGATGGTGGTAAAACATTTTTTTATAAGATTTGTGTGACAAACCTTAATGATATTTAGAGCCTCACTATACTAATTTTGTTATCTTTACATTTTAATTACACTTTTCTTGCATTATTATTATATAAATGTGTTATGACTAGTGATGCAACGAATAGTGGTTTGGCCGAATAACCGAATACCGAATATTCGGCCAAGTTACAGCCGAATATTCGGCCTATTCGGCCGCCGAATAATGAACTTATTTTTGCCTAAAATCAAAATATAGTATGCACTATATGCACAATTCTTGTATATTTCACAACTAAAATGTATTGTTTTCTTTTAAAAAATTATTTATATACAAATTTTTAATTTTTTAAAGCGTTATTTTACTCTGAAAAAATATTCGGCTATGTTCGGCCTAAAAATTGCCTCAATAATATAATTCAGACCCCCCCCCCCCCCAAAAAAAAAAAAAAAATTCTTAGCAAAAGTTCCTCATCAGGTACTGTCTAGTTACATTTTAATAGATATTATGTGTGTTGTTGTTACATTTTAAAATAATGACAAAATTTTAAACGTACTAGGAAACATAAGTTTCAGCTTTCAGATGAAAAAAAAAAAAAAATAAGAAATCTTAATATCTTAAGAAAAACCACTGATAGAAAGGGTGAAAGGAATATCCTCTAAAATGGTGGAAAGAAATCATTGTAGACTTTATAAAGCTCACAAATAACAAAATTTTTATTTATCTTTATTATTATTTTTTTTTCCTTTGCTGTCAGCAGTGAAGCCTCTATAGAAAGTGCCCCTCAATGTGAAGAAGTAAAAGAAATTAGTAATTTTCTTTCCCAGCCACTACTAGAAAGACAACAGTGTCCTTTGGAGTGGTGGGCAAAAAATTCGGAAGACTTTCCAAACCTTTCACAATTAGCCAAAAAGTACCTTTCTGCACCAGGAAGTACCATATATAGTGAGAGATTATTTTTAGAAGCAGGTAACATTTACAAAAAAGAAATAGGCTATCACCTGAGAATGCTGAATTATTATTTCTGCATCACAATCTACGTTTATTGAAAACATTTTTTTAAATGTTTTTTAAGGCATTACAGTGCTAATTCTTGAAAAAAAAATCTAAAACGTAAATGCATACTAATTAAAAGAATTTAGTATTTACATTTCTTTCATTATTTAATAAGAAATAGTAACAGACTTAAAAAAAATCACTTAAATTATATATTTAACTTTTAAGCGTATTTTACTATAAAAAACCCCCCTTAAGTATTGCAACATATACGACTTAAATATCTAATCAATCACATATATTTATGTTCCTTATAGGTATAATTCAAAATATTATTGAAAGAAATATTTTTTTATGTAACAAGGGTTAAATGTTAAACTTCCCATTATGATAAAAAAAAATTTGAATTAGCTTGTACAGCTGTATTAAAACAATTTTGAATAGATTAATTTTAAATTTGACAGATTATGTTAGCTTATTACAGATACTTTTTGTACTTACTGATACAGCATAAAATTTTTTTAACATGATTCCTAAATTAGCCTCTTATATAAAAATGGGTAGATAAAACCCATTCGGAGTATGAAAGTTAATGGAAAAAAAGTGTTAGTTAATTTCCAATAAAATGTTCATTATATATGATGAATATAAATTGTCAAATTAAAAAGTTATACTGTGTAAATATAAAAACATTTATTACAGTATTATTCGGCCAAGGCCGAATAATGGACTTGATATTCGGCCGAAGCCGAATATTCGGCAGACAGGCCGAATGGGCCGAATATTCGGCTTCGGCCGAATATTCGTTGCATCTCTAGTTATGACCCACTTGACATAACAAATGTGTGTTTGCTTGATCAGTAATTGACCAAGCATATTTAGTTATTAACCACCCTGGTCAACTACTGAAAGAACTCATTTTTTAAATAAAAAATTTGTGAATATTGCTTTCATAATAGAAATCTATGTATTTTTTTAAGTAGGGTAGATATTAAATCATAATAATATCATTCTTTAGTAAATTTAATTGTCTTTCTGTTAACTATAATGACTTTCTACAGAATATTTTGGATTGTGAGTAATAACTCATCAAGTAATTTATTCCAATTTGTACCAGTTTTGGCCACCCCTACACCAGTTTTGGCCATCTCTATGCACCAGTTTTGGCCACTCCAATATCATGTAGTTTAACAAACATTTTAATTGATAATAAGTAAAAATAAAGCATTTTTATGCAACATCTATTTTACCACACATATATTTGCTTGCTGTATTAAGAGAATTTTGCAAATTTCTTTATGAATTGATAAAAACATCAAATAAAATATACTTGATTGATTTTAACTACTATGTTTTTATACTATGTTGATTTTAACAGAAAATTTCAATTAAAAAACAAAAAATATATTTAAATTTGATTAATAAAAGGGACAACAGTACCTATAGGACATAAAGATTAACTATTTAATCAGTTTTATAATTATTCATGGATTGTGGCTTGTTTAGAACACTTGAATCTTCATCAAAGAGTTATATTTCTCGAAAGCATTTTCTGATTTTTGTTTGATTTTCACCAAAAAGTTATGAAATCATCTTTTGATTTATATTAGCTTGTGCCTTATTTAAATACCTTGCTTCTTTGCAAGTTATTTTAGGGTGTGATTTCAGAAGCAAATCATACCATTTCATACCTGGTCTTCCATCTTGAAATGGAGTTTCTATCTTGTCGGCTACAATTTTCTGAGCAGAATCTTAAAAGTTATTCCATTTTTATAGGAAATAGTATTCTGACAATATCTAAAATCCACTTTTCTAATTGACTTTTAACTTCAATTCCTAGTACCTAGATCTACTACTTGAGATTCAACATTATTAGAGAAAAGTAGTGTCCGTCCTGCAAAGGCAAGAACGGGTTACTCCAGAACTTTGCTAGCTTGTAGTGCTGGCATTACATTTTGAATGGCCTTAATTTTACTTCCTATCTTACAGCAGTGCTCCCTCTAGGCCATTTTTTAATAGCACAGAATCTCTTTTAAACTTGGTAAAAGGAATCCTGTTTTTTTTAAATAATGTGAAATACATTCTTACTTGTATTTAGATATCTCTAGTAAAGATTTTCACAATATTTAGTATTTCTAAATCCGTGTGCCTGAAATATTGCAAAAATTATGGAACTTCTTCATTTCTTTAGGAAAAATACAAGCATTTAAATCATGCTATAATTTTATTGAACTTTTTAATTTATAAGTTGTAAAATCTTTCAAAATTTATGTTTTAGTTTATTTATCATATCTAAACATTACATATCGCCTCCCCTTTTGCTTTATTGATACTAAACACAATACTCTATTTTCTTTAGCAATGTCATTCTTTAGTGACTAGCACAATGTCCTTCTTTCTAAAGTGAATTATCTATTGGACAGAGAATAACAAAATTTCTTTTATAAGAACTGCCATTAGCCTTGCTTTTTCTATTATTATTATTGAAGCCATTACTATATAAAACAAAATTAAATTGATTTTTCCAGATGTTCTTAAATTTATTAAATGTCTAAAATTCCCTCTATAATGAATCATGTGGCCAAAAGTGGAACATAATGTTGTACCCTTTTTGGCCACCCCCATGGCCATAACTGGTACATATAGCAAATTTAATGCACCAGTTTTGGCCACCCCCCATTAAACTGTTAAAATAATTAAATTAAATGTAAAATTGCAGTAGAGAGAAAGCTTACCTCATAAAACCTAATAGCAATTTGTTTCAGAACAAATAGAACCCAATAAGTGCCTAATGTTGAAAGATTCTGAAAACTTGTCAGCTAAGCAAAAATCTTAATACATGTAAGCACACACTACAGTTTCACACATTTATTTTTTTTGCAAGTCATATTTTATCAAAAAATAAACAAATGATATTGTAAATGATAAAAGAGAGTTTGCTTAAAATGTAAGAATGCCTATTATTTGTTAGCATTAATTCACAGGCTAAATATTAGACAAATTGATCCAATGTGGCCAAAACTGGTACAGTGGCCAAAACTGGTGCATCTACCCTATCAAAAGGAATGGATGCAAACAAGCAAAAAGTCAGTAGTTGACCACTTTGGTCAATTACTGAATGCTTTCAACATTCACACATCTAGTAGTTGACCACCCCCCTTAATGTCATTTAACTTATGAATTTAATATTAAATGCATAATGATTAACTTAAAACAAACAAAAATGAACTACACACCTCATTTGATGAACCAATGGAACTAAATTAAACTTGATGCTGTAAGATTAATAAAACAACTCACAAAACAACACTACTATTACAGAATGTATTCACTTTTGATATTGTTAGAAGGTGCATTTTCTTTAATTTTTTACATTCAATCAGAATATAGATAGCAAAAGTAATCTTTTCCTATGCAATTCATTGGATGTTAAATATTTTTATTCAGCATTCAAAAATACTTTATCAACACATTGATTCTTGTTTTAAACACATAAATGTGTTTTTGGTCAATTACTGGCATGTGGTCAATTACTGGAAGTTTACCCTAATTGTTTTTATGACTGTATTTAGAACCAGAATTTAATGTATACTAATGAAACAAAATAGTTACTTTCAAATAAATTTAACAATTAGGATACCAGTAATTAATAAAATATTTGTGATAATCATTCACTGTTTGCATCAATTATTGCTTTTATTTAATTATCAGAAGATTGACGTTTTAATTATTTTAGATGAATAGCTTAAAATACTAAATATCAGGAAATTATAGCCATCAAATTATTGAAACAGTGGGGGTAATAATAATTAAAAAGAAAAAAAGGTTCAGAATATTAGTGTTTAGTTCTATCTCACTATTTTTAACAATTAATCTTCCAGAGACTACTTGATAAATCATTTATATTAATGAACATTGCAAATATGAAATAGATAATATTGTGAGTTGAATATTTTAAATACTAAATAAAATAATTTCAAAATAAAACTGTAGAACTGATGTTTGAGGCCACTGATCTGCAGATTTACTATTTTCATGAATATTACATATAACTTTCATTAATATTATTATGATATTTTAGGGGGCGGGTTAGAGGTGAATAAGGAAACATTTAAGAGAGAAAATAGATTTTTAATAGCTTCTGTAACTTAATTGTTTTTATTTAAACGGAGAGGGATTAAGCCCTATGAGCCCCACGCTCTTAAACAATATTTTCTGCTTCCTGGCTGGTTTGATTGCCAGATTATAAAATATGCAAGGTATGTATACATTTTTAAAAAAATGAGTAAAATATTGAAATTTTACTAATCACATAAAATAACTTAAAAGCAGCTATTTATAAAAGTTTTGGTGTTATTACATTTTGGTAAGTGTAATTTAAAAATTAAATTTGATTTGCAGTTAAGTCAATATATTTTATGTACTATAAACATTACTGAAATTGCATTTTTAGCAATGTCTACATGGGGTGTCCATTACTGGAAAATTACTAATTAACCATCCCAGTAATGGACACCCCCTCTTAAAACCTTAAAAATAAATGAAATTTTGTAAATGGCCGTTAGTATATAAAATTCTAAATTTTCTATTACTACTCAAACAAAAACATTCAAATTTTGCAAGAAAATAAATAATTAATATATAAATTAATTAAACAAAGCCCAGCTCTTAGCCTCTTCATTAAGATTTTCACTGAGAAACAGCAAAACTTTGAAATACTATTTTCTGCTTCCTGATTGGTTTGATTAAAAGTGTCAACAATAACCCAGTTTTATAAAACATGCAAGGGAGAATTATAAAAAAAAATAATTAAAGCTAAATATTTATTAGTTATTTTTTTATGAGTCAAAATCATCAAGGGGTGTCCATTACCGGCACATCTACCCTATATACTTATAATTATTATATTCCAGTTTTTTCAATATTATATTAATCTATCAACAATATTTAACCATTCTCATAGTCTCATTTCCAAATATGAATCAAAATTTAATTGTAAATAACAGAAATATATAAAAACACCTAAAATGCCATTAATGGGACATCCTTTGCTCCAGTAATGGACACTTTCTGTTCCAGTAATAGACACCCCATAAAAAATAATACATATAATTGTTTTTATGACTGTATTTAGAACCAGAATTTAATGAAAGCATACTAATAAAACAAAATAGTTATTTTCAAATAAATTTAACAATTAGGATTGTGGAATATTTTGCAATCTTCTCTCGCGGGCTTCTCTTAGCCAGGCGGGCGCCGCGAAGGATCACGTGACGTTTGAGAGAATTTATACTAAAAAACATTTTTTCTTTCTTGTTCTTTTTTAGTTGGTTTTGTGAATGTAAAATATGAACGCAGTAAGTAGACTGCATTTTTTCTCTTGGTCTTCTAAAATTAGAAGAAATGTTGTTTTAATTTTAAAAGGAAAATTTATCTCGAGCATAAAATCATGCTATTGTTCTTTATGGCTTCTTAATAGAAGAAAATAGTTGCTGGAAATTTAATTGTATTTAGAATCATGACTTCTAGAAGGAGCAAAGCAACTAAATATGTTTCATCTGTAAATATGTAAATAATATACATTATGTATATATTCGAACTGTAAATAATAATCTACAAAAAGTTTTAGTGATGATGATTATTTACAAATGATAAACACAAAAGTAAAAACTTTTATTTGTGAAATATGATGACTTTAATATGATTTAAATGGAATCTTGACTTCTTATAATAATGCTCTCCCTATAACAATTTCGTGAACTGTGATTTAATTGTGGAATAACTTGAAATTCTTCAAGTTTTTGGTGCCTCAACAACCGGGAAAAAAGGTAAGAAATACCTTTATTATTCTGCATGACTGTTGATTTTTTGAAAATATACATTTTTCATGATCATTTATTTTGAACATTTAATTTAATTTTAAACATGGATAAGACAGATAAACTTAAAAGTAAAAGAGCTACTGTTCGTGCAGCCATTACAAAATTAATCACAAAATGTGATACATTATTATCTGTTGATATTGATAAAACTGATTGCGATTCTTTAATGGAATCATTAGAGCTCGTAAATGAAAAGGAAGCTCAACTAAAGGAATTAGATTCCGAAATGGATGAGCTAATTCAGGAAAAAACTGAATATGAAAAAGAACTAAAATCGGTAGAAGAATATTCTGAAAAAATATCCAGTTTGAAATTTAAAATTAAGATGAGGCTTAAAAAATGTAAAATCGAAACTGAACCAAAAGTTTTACTAGAATCAAGTAACGGTTCAAAAATCGGTAGTAAGCCAGTTTCGGCAGTGAAGCTTCCTAAACTTAACATAGAAAAATTTTCTGGTGATGCAAGCCAGTTCTTAGAATTTTTTAATTTATTTACTAGTGCGATAGATTCAAACGAATCGTTATCAAAAATTGAAAAATTCCAATATCTCAAATCCTTGTTGTCTGGTCCTGCATATAATATTGTATCTGGTTTTGAACTGACAGATCAAAATTATTCTACTTGTTTAAAATTGTTAGAAGAGAGGTATGGTAAGCGGGAAAATATCATAAACTGTTACATGAATAAAATTCTAAATCTTGAACCAGTGAAATCCTCTAACAATGTTACTTCTTTAAGGAAGCTGTACGATAATATTGAAACTAGTATGAGAAATCTTGATGCGTTAGGAGTAACATCAGGCTCTTACGGCCATTTATTACTACCAATACTAATAAGATTATTACCCGAAAATTTGATACTAGATTTTCATCGAAAACGTGACCCCGATAAGGACTGTGAAGTCACCAATTTAATAAATTTTATTAAAACGGAATTAAGATGTCGTGAAGCTACTAATTTAGTAAACAATTCCCAAACCAAGACTTATGAAAATTCTAAAACTAAATATGAAAATCCTTCAAGTAAATATCAAAATTTTCCGCAAAAGAAAAATATACCTTCAGCTGCTGCTTTAAATACATCTACAAAACAGTTTTGCATATTTTGTAAGTCTTCTGATCATGTAGGACTAAATTGTTCGAAATTTACTGATGAACAGAAACGATATAAATTAAAGAAAGAAGGTCGCTGTTACAAATGCTTTTTTAAGTCGCATTTATCAATTAATTGTAGAATAAAAATTAACCCTTGTTCCAAATGTGGTAACACTACCCATAGTACTTTGTTTTGTTTTAAAGAAACAGCAAAAGAAAATCCTGAAAAAGAAATGAAAGGTGCAATTGTATCTATGATGTCGGAACAAAAATATAAACAAAATAAATCTACATTATTGCAGACTTGTACAGTTTCTGTGTCTGCTGGTAAGGAATGCTTGTTGGCTCGCGTTTTATGTGATAGTGGTTCAGAAAAATGCTTCGTGAAGAGATGGCTAGTACAAAAATTAAAATTGAAGCCATTGCGAAGAGAAAATTTATTAGTTTATCCTTTTAAGCGGAGACGCCCTTATGAATCTTGTTATGAAGTAGTTTCTCTTGAATTATCCAGTGTTGTGCAACCTATTAACTCGATAAATATCGAAGCGCTTGTGGTTGATAATATAACTGGAGCTTCTGTGAAAACACTAGAACCAGAACTTCTAGACATAATGAGAGCAAGAGGCTTTAAGCCTGCTGCTACAGGTCTTGAACATGAAATAAATATTTTGCTAGGGTCTGACTTTTTGTGGAAAATATTAAAGGGAATCGAGGGAAAATTGACAAAAGAATTATACGTTGCAGAAACTATTTTCGGTCATACGGTGCAAGGGCAAATAGAGTCTAATAAAAAAGAAGTAGCTTGTTTGCGTGTTTCAGTTGAAAATATAAATACCCAACTGAAAGCATTTTGGGATCTTGAATCAATTGGCATTGCTGAAAGCAATGAAAAGAACATTACCGATCATGAGGTAATAAAAGAATTTAAAGAAAATCTAAAATTCGTAAATGGGCGTTATGAAGCAAAATTATTGTGGAAAGATTCTCGCGAATTACTTAGAAATAATCTTGAAGTAGCAAAGAAGCGGTTTTCTAGTTTAGAAAATAAATTCTTGAAAAACGATTCTTTATTTAAAGAATATAACTCCATTTTGCTAGAGCAGTTTAATGAGGGTGTGATAGAATTGTGCATCGAGAAACATTTTAATAATTCCTGTTACATGCCCCACAGACCTGTTATCCGTGACGACAAAACTACAACAAAAATGCGCATAGTGTATGATTCTTCTTCTAAATATGGTGATTCTCTATCATTAAACGAATGTTTGTATCATGTCCCTAACTTGAATTCTAATGTTTTAGATGATGAAAACATTCCTGTTTCGAGTTTTGAACCCCCAAATACTTCCTTGAAAGTTTTAGGATTGATCTGGAACAATACAGAAGATAAATTAGGACTAGAATTACGACCCTTGTTAGAAAAATTAAATAATGATTCTTCTACTAAACACAATGTTTTGAAAATTGCAACTATGTTCCTTGATTCAGCCGGATTTATTGCCCCTTTTGTTTCTGGTGAACTAGAAAATGATTGGCAAAATTGGCTTACAGAAATCCCTGATCTCGCTCACTTGAAAATTCCCTGGCAGTATTTTAGCAACCTGATTATGGAAAAGGAGCATCTCCAGTTGCATATTTTTCCTGGTGCTAACCCTAATGTGTATGTTCCTGAATTTCTTTCCTTGCCCGAAGATCAGTGCCCTAGCGTTAAAATTGTTGCTACACAATTACCTGATGTTTCTAAAGAGAAGTCTCGAAAATCCGCAACCATTTCTTGTGTTGTTCAAACAAATAAAGCTGATGAAATTCCCATTTTTATTCTTGAAAATTGTAGCTCCCTAAAGAAATTGTATCGAGTAACTGCTTGGCTATTTAGATTTATTTCTAATATAAAATTAAAGGTAGAGAAAAGAACATTTTCACAATTATCAGCTGAGGAAATGTTACATGCTGAAAATTTTTGGTTAAAGCTGGTGCAGGAAAAAAGTTTCCCTGAAGTTGTAAAATACTTGAAATGTAGCAAGAGTATCCCTAAAGAATTGAATCTTCTACAGTTAATTCCTATGTTGTCAGATGAAGTTTTGCTGTTGGTACGAGGACCGTTACAAAAGTCTGATTCCTCATTTTATGAAAAACATCCCTTTGTGATTCCTGCAAAACATAATTTGACTGAATTAATCATGAAAGATGCACATGAAAAAGTTTTTCATTCAGGAGTGCCCAGTACATTAGTATCAACTCGTGAAAAAATTTGGATTTTAAGATCCAGACAATGCATAAAATCAGTCCTAAACAAACGTGCAATCTGGAAGAAATCTAACGCACGCCCTGGTGAACAAGTTAGAGCACCTCTAAAACATATCTTGTGTTTACCTACCATAAAAGTGAACGACTTGATTTTACTAGCAACCAAAGAATCTTTAGTGAAATGCTTCCGTTTACGTGAGACTCTTCTGAATAATTTCTGGAAGCGCTTGAAAAATGAGTATCTTCTCAACTTACAATCTGCTCACTACACGGACCAGAATAAAACTTCTGACTTTGAAATATATGATGTGATTTTTATGCATATGAACATGTATCAAGAACTTTCTGGAAGTTAGGTATTTGTGGACGGAGATAAAAAAAAAAAAAAAAAAAAAAAAAAAAAAAATGAGGTCTTATGAACTGAAGGCAAATAATTCCATCATTAAAAGACCTATTGATTCTTGTGTATAATTTAGAGGTGAAAAAACTCTGAACTTTTTTATTAATAGAACTGAAAAAAAAAAAAAAAACTTTCATTTCATTAAGAGACTAAAAAACTCTCATGGACATTTGACTAAACAAATCTTGAACTCTTTTTGTTATTGACTTTAAAAAAAAAAAAGATTTTTATTTTTTTCACTTAAAAAAAAAAAAAAATGTTTCTTGTTTGATAATATTTCTAATTTTTAGTTTAATTTTTTTTGTGATGAATATTCTAGAATTTGTATAGATTTAAATTGTTCTTTCTATTTTTAGTAGCAGAAACATCTTGGCTAATTTTTTAAATTGTTTATTATTTTATTGAAGCCCAGTATGTAAGTATATATTTTGATTTTGTATTGTATTTACGTATAGTGTAACTGATAATTTTTTAGAATAATTTTTATTTCTACTTTAATTATTTGAATCCCCATTTTGATGAACCCTTGTTCATCGGGGGGGGAGTTTGTGGAATATTTTGCAATCTTCTCTCGCGGGCTTCTCTTAGCCAGGCGGGCGCCGCGAAGGATCACGTGACGTTTGAGAGAATTGATATTAAAAAACATTTTTTCTTTCTTGTTCTTTTTTAGTTGGTTTTGTGAATGTAAAATATGAACGCAGTAAGTAGACTGCATTTTTTCTCTTGGTCTTCTAAAATTAGAAGAAATGTTGTTTTAATTTTAAAAGGAAAATTTATCTCGAGCATAAAATCATGCTATTGTTCTTTATGGCTTCTTAATAGAAGAAAATAGTTGCTGGAAATTTAATTGTATTTAGAATCATGACTTCTAGAAGGAGCAAAGCAACTAAATATGTTTCATCTGTAAATATGTAAATAATATACATTATGTATATATTCGAACTGTAAATAATAATCTACAAAAAGTTTTAGTGATGATGATTATTTACAAATGATAAACACAAAAGTAAAAACTTTTATTTGTGAAATATGATGACTTTAATATGATTTAAATGGAATCTTGACTTCTTATAATAATGCTCTCCCTATAACAATTTCGTGAACTGTGATTTAATTGTGGAATAACTTGAAATTCTTCAAGGATAGCAGTAATTAATAAAACATTTGTGATAATCATTCACTTTTTGCATCAATTATTGTAATTATCAGAATATCGATATTGAACTAATTTAGATGGATAGTTAAAATACTAAATATCAGGCAATTACAGCTATTAAATTATTGAGACAGTAGGGGAATTAAAAGGTAATAATTTAAAAAAAAGGTTTTGGAGTATTAGTGTATAGCTTTGTCTCACTATTTTTAACAATTTAACTTCCAGAGACTACTTCATGTATTACTTGTGATAATTAATATTACAAATTTGAAAGAAATAATACTGTGAGTTGGATATTTTAAATACTAAATAAAATAATTTCAAAATAAAACTGTAAAACTGATGTTTGAGGCCACCAATCTGCAGATTTGCTAGTTTCATGATTAGTATAACTTTCATTAATAATATTATATTACAATTTTTTCTTTCTTTTTTTGGTCAGAGATGAATAATAGAAAATAGATTTTTAACAACTTCTATAACACTTGTTTTTATTTAGATGGGAGGGATTAAGCCCTATGAGTAACTCTTTGATTGTGCTCTTAAACAATATTTTCTGCTTCCTGACTGGTTTGATTACCAGATTGTAAAATATGCAAGGCAGAGTTTTATACAAAAATATGTATATGTAAGAGAGAGTGGTTCACTGTGGGACATGGTACACCTCGGGACAGATCTAGTGTTTTGACCTAAATTTTAAATTAATTCTTAACTCTTGCAGATGTAGATAGATAGCAGCACAATCTAACTTTCAGACATGTTTTGATTCCATTGATGAAGCAGTCAAGAATTTATTAAGATTTTCATTTTTCTAACATATTAACTTTTATATAAAAGTTTGATAAGTTGCAAAGTGGAATTTGATTGAAAATATTTTAAATAAAAGGTAGTACAGTCGTGGTCGTCCCCGTTTAAATGAATATTAATGGTTCCAGAAATAATATTCAATGAAGTGGGGTATTTTATTAAACAGGGAATCATAACCGTAATATTTAATGCATAATAAAAATTTACGGTATATTTAATTAACAGCATTAATAAATTGTTAATAGAATAACAAACTAAAATAAGTACAAATGTTAATATAAAGTAAATACATATTAATTTAATGTCAGTACATTACATTTATATGGTTTACATCACACTTAATGCAGCTCGTTTGAATTTGGTCAAAACTTTTTTACTTCTAATTTACGTTACTTATACTGCCTTAAAAAAATTGTTCAAAGTGGTTTGTTTAAGTGGAATTTTAAAGAAGTAAATATCGAGTTATTTTTTGAATGAGTGCAAAATATCACAACTACCGTCTCGAAGTGACAGCGAATTGACATTAAAGCCTGGTTAACAGCAAGAAGTGATGATGAGGAGATCAAGGTGGGGAAATCATTTGACCTGTCCATTATACGCCTGCTGGCCGAAATCATTGCAGGAAGAACTGGAAATTCAATTTCGGCATAAAGGAACCGAAAATGACAAAAGGTGGAACGAAAATCCAGCTGAAAGTTGCTTTCCATGCCTATTTTCAAACATCAGTCACACAGTTGTTATTCGATTAAGCGGGGACGTTCGTAAAAAGTATTTCGTTTAAGTGGGAAAAATAACATAGAACCAATAGGAGTAAATTTGGTTCCGGAGGATTCTATTCGAATAAGCGGGGTATTCGATTATCTGTGACCCGATTAAGTGGGGAGGACTGTATAGTAAAATTTAAAGCTTTCTCTATAAAACTGATGTATAATAATAGTTCTAGCGCTGCTAAGCTTAAAAGCATTTAACATTCTAAAATTTCATAGTGGGTATATGGTGCACCTTGGGACACAAGATATGCCTAGCTAACTTTTATTCGAAATATTTTAACAAAAAGATATGGTGTTTAAAACATTTTTTATTTAATCTACATAACATGTATTTATAATTAGTTATTATTTCTTCTCTTAAGAAGTCATTAGGCTTATCAATGACAAAGATTAGAAATTTAGAATACCAAATTAAAAAAAAAAAAAAAAAAAAAAAAAAAAAAAAAATGCAGCAATTCATGTTGATAATATTCAGAAAGCTGCTGCAAAAAATTTATCAGCTGAAATGTCTTTTCAGTTTAAATAAATTTCATTTCCTGAACAAACAATTCCATGTATATTGTAATTCAGTTATTGAACTTTTTTTCTAATAATGAACAATTTTCTATAATGGATATAAAGATCAAAAGCCATTTAATAATGTGGCAAAATTAAAAAGAATGAATTTGAATACCAGGTAAAATTTTGACAATTGATCAATATTTAAACAAACAAAAAAAAAGTGTCCCAAGGTGATCCACTTTCCCCTAGATATTGTAATTTTATTAACCTCTTAAAATAACTTAAAAGCAGCTATTTATAAAAGTTTTGGTGTTATTACATTTTGGTAATCGTAAATTAAAAATTAAATTTGATTATTTAGGTTTTCAGTTAAGTCAAAATATTTTGTGCACTCTTTATTAAATTCTAACTCAATTAAATGTCGTTAAAAGTAATTAAAAACACTTAAAAATGAGTAATTTTTAATTCAAATGCTTCACTGTATAAAAACCAATTTCAGCCAAAGTGCCTGGTATTCATTATGTATATGGGTTTTATGAAAGGATTTCTTAATTACAATAACTTTTTTTATTTTTTTTGCATTTTCCTTTTTAATTTTACTGAGTACACTTTATATGGAGACTAAGTTTTACAAAATTACTCACATCTTGAGGAACATTTGTTTCAAATTTTCTTTCCATTTCTTTAGTTAGCATCTAGTAGAGTAAGTGCCAACCTCCAATGCTTTTTCTGACTACCTGCAGAAACAGAGGCAATTGTTGACCTGTTTCTTTAACTATATTTTTCTCTTAGTTATTATTTTAAGGCTTCCATTGACAAGAGGAGGTTCCAAACTAGAGATGCAATGAATATTCGGCTTCGGCCGAATAATACTGTAATGAAGTTATATTACTTATATATCCAACAAGGTTTATTTTTATCAATAAATATGCATGTATATGTAATAGGAAAATATATTTTTAAAAACCCGGGTTAAACCAAAAAAACCTGGTTTAAACAAAAAAAAAAAAATTTTTTTTTTTTTAACCCCCCCCCCTTTTTACCAACCCTGATATATCACTGTTCACCGAATCCTAGTGATGATTTATTAGTGTATAAATTTCTTCATTGTTCATATAAGTGAAAAACTAACTTAAAGATATATATATTAAAAAAATATTTAATGCTTTTTCGAAGATAAGTCCTCCATGATATTGTATTGTTCTTTTTTTGTATATGTTTGTTTAGTGAGTAATGAAGTCCCAGAACAGCCAGTTGTTTCTCCTGTGTCTGGCAGTATTTTTGAGAAACGACTCATTGTGAAGTACATCCAGGAAAATGGGACTGATCCTATAAATGGGAAAGAGTTGACTGAAGAAAGTTTGATTGAACTTAAAAGTAAGTTTGTTTATTGATGAAATAAACTATTACTTTTTAATTTATTAAAAAAAATAATAAAGGCTCTTCTAAAGAATGGTTTCACTGTTTCTTTACCATATTAATTTATCTGTATACATGCATATGCAATATGTTTGTTATTGTTATTTATTAGTACAATACCCATAGTACAATACCTCAAGTACCCATAAGTAAACTTATACTACATATATTAATACATAGGCTGTATTGTTTTTACTAGTGTTCAGGCGCGTAGCCAGGGAGGGGGCTGAAGCCCTTCCCGAAAGTTTAAAAAGTGTTTGCAAAGATATCTATAATGGTAATAAAAATTGACAATGTTTTTCTTGTTTTTATCTTCCATTACATTAAAACTACATACATTTTTAGTTGGAAAAATATAAATATATTCGATTACAGTTATAGCAAACATTTGTTATATCGCTCATTCGGATATATTGTTCTTTATCCATATCTACCACTAAAAATATCAGTTTTTAAAGCGTAATTTGAACTGGCTTTATGCACAGTAAAATTCGATAAGGGTAATTCCATATCATTAATTTGACTGAGAAAAAGTTAGCGTATGGCGTATAAGTTAACTTTAGGAGTCAAATATAAAACATTTGCTTGCATGTTATGATCTTCCTTAATGTTCACTATGCTCATTATATCACGCATATAATGAAAACTTAGAGGGGCAAATGTTAAAATGTTTTCTTGAGAAAGAAGCCAAAAACTTTAATAGCCGCCTATAATGAAAAATCCATATAAAAATTAATGATTTTAAAGGAAATATCTCTGAAAATGATGTTATAACTGTAAAAAGCTTTTTTTATATATATATAAAAAAAAAACTATTAGCAGGAGATTTTGAAAAGGAATGGTTTGAAGAAATACGATGGGCTACCGTCATTCCTTCAAAGTTTCCTCGAGCGGCGACCGGTGTCCCCCAGGCTCTTCATTGAACAATTTTGCTTTAAATTGTTTCCGTATGAATCTTTAATAGAAAGAAAATATGCACAGAGTTGCCTGTTTGTCTGGTAAATTTTCTTTGTATTTTGGAGAATTATCAAATTTAGGGATGGATACTCCTATGTAGGGATTTTTTTGGCAGTTTTTCACAGCGCCCCCTAAAGAGTTTTCTAGGGGACAACATCTAACATTCTAACTTATTTTGTGCTGAGCAAGGAATGCCGCTTAGAGGTGATCATGATAGTGGTCCTCTAACGTTAGGGAAACCGATAAAAAAGACTGTAAGCTAAGAGCTCTTGTAAGATTTAGAGCAAAGTCTGGAGATGATGAATCAAAACGACATATAAACAGCTGCAGAAATGCTACTTACTTCAGTCCAGACATTCAGAATGAAATCATTCAAATATTCTCGCATATAGTTACTGAAGAACTAATTACCAAAATAAATAACGCGATCTGTTTTAGCTTTATTGCTGGTGAAACTATGGGCATTTCAAGAACAGAACAGCTTGCCCTTTGTGTTAGACATGTGGACTCTTTATAAAATTCCCAAAACCCACATTTCGGGAAGAATCTTTAGGTTTCATACTTGTCCGCCGAAAATGTAACAGAAGTAATATTACAACGTTGTGATGAACTACGTATTGACATGTCTAAATGCGTCGCACAGGCGTATGAGGGAGTAGCCAATATGGCTGGTTATGTTAGTGGCGTCCAGTCTAGAATTCGTCAGAAGTATCCAAAAAATAAATACGTCCAAATTGTGCAAACCACCTGTTAAACTTTGCATTGTCCAACAGCAAGCTGATTCCTGTCCATCTTTGGAAAAATTATATGTTTATTAATTTGGTGGTTAATAATTTTAAGACCCTGCGCACATGCGAGACACTCGCATGCTAATATTAATCCTGTGCTTTAAACCTATTCAAATTACTTGCTTGCATTTCAATATATTTTAACGTTTTCTCATGAGACTCATCTCAAACATTTGTTAGTTTGTGCTTTCTTATTTTCGTTGCAGATTTTCACTAAAAACACTTCCGGTTTCCGAACCGAATTGGAAATTGAAACTGCTCTTGAAAACCATGGCCGGGATCAAGGTAGATTTTGCACTGTTAGCGAAACGAGATTAACCAATCAGAAAGTCTGCTTATTTAAAACAGCGAAAAGTTCGCAAAAAATGCAGGCTAAAAATAGGACAATCTCGTTTCGCTAACAGCGCAAAATCTATCTGTATCCTGGCCTATAAATTGCAACAGAACTATAAAAAATACGAAATAATAATTTTTGACATGGAAATCAAGGATCCCATGCAGAAATATGCCTTAGGTTAAGCCTTGTTTATTTTTTTAATTATGCAAATTACTGCTGTTAGATTAAAAAAAAAAAAAAAAATCCAAGATTAAGCCCCCTCCAAAAGGAAATCCTGGCTACGGGCCTGCTAGTGTTTACTTCAGAAAGAAAAAGGACAGGATGCTAGTCATGAAAAAAATGCTACTAGTTCAGTAGAAAAAAAACAAGAAAAAGTTGGCTTTATTTACAATAAAAAAAGGCGGAATATATTTAATTTTTAGGAATGATAAATAAATTTAATTTTGAATGATTTTGTGAAGTAAAAACAAAGTACAATTAAATTAATACATGATTGAATAATTTCTTGTATTTTTCTTAAAGAAATTAGATAATTCTATAAATTCTGCGAGTTCTCATGCACTCGGATTTAGAAATATTGTGTTATAGAGAAAAGTTTTACTAAAAATCTCAGGGGTGATTCTGCTCCGAATTTTCCGAAAAATTAAGGCAGTTATATCCGAAAATTAAAAAAAAAAAAGGTCATAAATCCGAAAATAAAAAAAAATAGGTCATAAATCCGAAAATTAAAAAAAAATCGGTCATAAATCCGAAAATTTGGACATAAACTATACCGCGAATTTCGACAAATGTTCGCCGAGAAAAATCAATTTCGTCAAAGGATCGCGGGAAAAACGCGAATTTCGTCGAAAAAAGCCAATTTCATCAAAGGATCGCGAAAAAACGGCAAATTTCCCCAAAAGATCGCGAAAAAACGGACAAATCCCCTCCCCAAAGATCGTGAAAAAACGGCAAATTTCGCCAAAATATAGCGAAAAAAGGCAAATTTCGTCAAAAGAACGAGAAAAAACGGCAAATTTCGTCAAAAGAGTGCGAAAAAACGGTAAATTTGTCAAAAGATCGCGAAAAAAAACTGCAAATTTCGTCAAAAGATCGCGAAAAAACCGCAAATTTCATCAAAGAGGCGCGAAAAAACTGCAAATTTCGTCGAAAGATCGCGTAAAACGGCAAATTTCGTCAAAAGAATGAGAAAAACGGCAAATTTTGTCAAAAGATCGCGAAAAAACTGCAAATTTCGTCAAAAGATAGCGAAAAACACGCAAATTTCATCAAAGGGGCGCCCCCCCCCCCCCCCCCCCCCGATGTATTTCCGAAAATGCAATGTGAATTTCCAAAATTTTTTTTTCACTCAGAATCACCCCTGAAAAATCTCTATGTACATCTAGTGGTGCATTTTACTACCTGTAAAAAGGTCAGGGTGCATTTTGCCAAATTAAAAAAAAAGCAGGTCTGTAAAAGTACTGTTCCTTTAAAAAATGGTCTAGATGAAACAAAAAGAGTAAAGAAAAATTATTATAAAAAAGTACATCTCGCATAAGAACCCGGTAACAGAATTTTCTGCGTTAATCTGCAGCAAATCAAAATTTTATCTGCAACCCAAGAATGCTGGATCAAGCTTGCTGCCATAAGAAATTAGAGTAGCTCATAAAATAAGCACAGTTTGCATTTATAAAGAAAATGTAAGCAGAAAGTGAAATAAATCTAGAAACAAAAATTATATTTTAGCAATTTTTCTTAGCCCATAATTTTTTAAAAGTCGTTAGATTGATCTTAAAGTATAAATAAATCTGTAGCTCCCGTTGCTGTGCTGCACTGTTTCTGCTACCGAGGTGAGAACCGAGGGTATGCTAAGAATGTCGCATAGTTTCAAGATCTTATCACAGCAACAAAAAATAATCAATATTTAGAATCCTACAAATATCAATTCAACATTTAGTTAACTTTTAAAATGAGGCAAAAAAAATTACGAGACTTACTGCATTTTTATCTCAAAAAAAGACCAACTCAAGTCCTTGCTGTTTTGGAGGAAATACAAAACTTTGGAAGATTATAGTATCACATCAGAAAAACAGATATATGGGACTTTTTTTCTACAATTAGGTAAATTCTTCTAGAGCCTAATAAAGGCCCCCTGGTACATATTCACTTAAAATCTAAGCCTAGAAGTCTTTTCAAAAACATGTCACCTAGATGTGACAATGGGCAGGTTAAAAGTTTAGCTCTGTATTGATTATCGTTGCTGCTTACTATATGGTGACAGTATTAAGAGGCAACAAAAAACATGAGATACAACTGAGGACACTTAGAAAATTAAGGAAGAAATTAATAATCATACTAGTAAATGCTTTATATTTGTCTCTAAACATTAGTTTATACCAGCTCCTCTCAATCTAGGCTCTGTGTGTACTTTCCAAAGACTCTGTGGTCACCCCAGGACAATAAAAATTCAATGAAACAGTTTAAAAAAAGTAAAAATAGTTTTATAAAGAAGTTTTTTTTATTAGTGTACTTAAAAATAGAAATATGCCAAATTTAAAATTCTTGTTTTATAAATGAGAATTTACTTTCTTTACTATTTCACATTGCATTCCCATGTAAAAAAAAAAGAACATGCATTAAAAGTTAAAGAATAATAGATTACAGTCAAGCCTTGTTAACACGAAATTGAAGGGACTGCAAATTTTTTTCATGTTATCCGGGATTTTGTGTTAACCGTCAAAATAGTGGTGCCATCTATATTAGATAAAAAAAAAACTAAATAAATAAGCTTACAACTATATTCCTGCTAAAATCATAAATTAATAAGAAATAGAAAATTTAATTAAGAAATAGAAAATTTAATTAAGAAATGGAAAATTTAATTAAGAAATAAAACAAATTGGTCATCATTTTAGGCAATAATAAGTTTATTTACCTGCTAATCATTTTTTAAAAAAGTCCGTTATTGACTTTTGTTTCAATTTTTGTAGACTGATTTGTTCTAGAAACATATGGACCTCATCTAATTTGTCCAAAACTCGGGAAACATTCTCTTGTTCCATAAGGAAACATTGTACAGTTTTTAATGCTGTGGTAGCTTCATTTAATGACACTGAACTTTTCAATTCTGTGTTGAATTCTTCATCCTCGTCTTAGATGTCGGTGTTGTCATTTTTTTTTTTTTTCAGTTAATGAAGCGATTATTTCTTCGTCTGTCGTCACATCCAAAGTCAGCACATCTTCATCTATGTAAATATACTCGACAAACAATGTCTGCGAAATAATTCCCCATTTTTTGGCTTCTTCTATAAAATCAGTTGTCATTTCAGATTCTGTTTCATTAGTTTCTTCATTTATCTCATGCGCAAATCCCACGTGTCGGAAACAATTTTTCACAGTTGCAGTAGTGATACTGTTCCAGGCACTTTTTAGATAAGTTATAGCTTCTAGTAAATTCACAAATTCCGTTTTATTATCAAAACATTAAATCATTTTATGAACAATTCTTTTTCTGTACTGCACTTTTAAGCATTGGATAATTCCTTGGTCACAAGGCTGAAGTTTTGCTGTAGTGTTCGGAGGAAGAAAGACACATTCAATTGCTTTTAATACTGAAACATCTTTATGAGCACAGCAATTGTCCAGCAATAAGCAGATTTTTCTCTTTTCTTGGTAGAATTTTAAATCCAGATCAAGTAACCATTTCGTAAAAATAACATTGTTTATCCATGCATTTTTGCTGGAAGTGTAGCAAACTGGCAAAGTTTTAACATTTTTGAAACAACGTGGTTTCGCCGACTTACCAATCACAAGCAATGGTAATTTTTCACTTCCATCCATGTTGCAACCGACCATAATCGTAATTCTTTCTTTGCTGAATTTTCCTCCAGTACATTTTCTCCTTTTAAAGTAAGTGTTCACGAGGGTTGTGCTTTGAAGAAAGACCCGTTCCATCGGCATTAAAAATATTTTTTTTAACGTCTAACCACTTTCCTAATAAAAGAGACTGTATAGAATTCTCATCTACGGCAGATTCTTCTCCACATATCTTTTTGCGGACAATTTTATGACGCTCTTTAAATCTTGCCAGCCATCCGTTAGAACATGTGAAATCATTGTAACCGAGAGCACCAGCAGAAGCCTTTGCTTTCTCTTACAAAACTGCACCAGTTAAAAAAATGTTCTGGCTTCTTGCTTCTTTTATCCGCCATAAGAGAGCAATTTCAATTTCTTCATTTTGTCCTGTGCGCATCCGTTTTCTTGCTGGTTCGAATTGATTGACAGCATAAAATCGCTTCAATCTTTTCACGATTCTTTAAAATTGTAGAGAGTGTGCTATTGGGTATTCCATATTTTGCCGCAATTTCTGATTTTTTCAGCACTTTTTATTGCCGACTTTATTTAAAATCTTTTGCTTTGTTTCTAAAGATACAGCTTGCTGTTTTCGACTCATCTTTTAAAGAATTCTACAGAACAACTGCGAGCAGAGTTTCAGTAGTCAGGTATAGAAGTAAGGATTGTCACTTCTTTCACTCGAAGGTATGGGATTTCTGAAACACTGTTTATGGTTTATGTCACTATCAATAGAGTCAAACAATTAATGGAACAATCACATTAAAAAAAGAAACTCCTTCACCCAAACATTCATTGTGGCCGATCTATAGCTCAGAAAGGGAATATGTCCACATAAAGGACCAAACAGATACGATTTCTAAAGATCAGAGGTCAAGAGCAGGAGCCCCTGACAGTTCGGACACCACCCCTTTCTATTGATCACCTCCCCTTTCTTTTGTTCATCTCACCTTTCTTTTGTCGATGACCACAAAATTGAATTTGAAAAGAATAGGAAGACATATGATTGGTTCCCATCTCAGGCATACTTGCTCAGGATGTGAATAAATGCAACTTAAGCGAAGGGGTGGTGATGCGGAATATCAGAGGATAAAGAAAAGCAGAGATTAGCCAAATATTTCATCCTCTTTTTGAAACCCTTTCCCTCTTTGTCATTTTCAAACAGTGAGAAAAATTCCATTTTTAGTAAATAAGATGCGACATATAAGTTTGAAATATTGAAAACTTCGCTTAAGAAAGAATGCTTTGATTTTCGAGCAAAGAAAATTTTCGCCTTAAGCGGGATTTTGTGAAACTATTTTGTGTTAAACGAATTAATTTACATTGGTTTTCAGGATTATCTGACGGGACCTCAGTATTATTTCATGTTAAGAAGGTTCGACTGTATTATACAAAAAATTTTAATTTTTGCTCAGTTTTTCTTTTTAGGATGTGGCAACAGGAAAGTAAAGAACATTTATTTATTGCTGCAAACATTACTTTATGTTATTGTAACATACAAATATTTAATGTTGAATTCTTTGAGGGTAGATTAAATAATTTTCAGGCATGAATTTTTTAAAAATTGTTTTCTCAACATATAATCAAAATTAAAACCAAATTGAATAGGATTCATAATTCATACTGAACTGATCTTTACCATCCAGATTTTTAAGCTTACTTCAAAATGTACGAGGGTGTATCAATAAGTTTTTGCTTTCACATAGAAATAATTGAGTAGCATTTATGAAATTGCTATATTGTATTAGCCCTTTTCTATAGAGTCACCATGTACAGTAACACATTTCTGCAAACAATATTTAAAAAAGAGGGAGGAGAATGTATTCCAGGAGGCAGATAGTAGATCCAAAGGGGGCATTTTTCTAACTTTCGCCAATCCCCACATGTGACATATTGTTGGAAATGCCTGTGACCATTTATCCATGTTATGCACTTTCTGACCTCCCTCCAAATTTGCCCCCGGGAGGAATGAATGGTGTCTGCAAAATTTAGAAAAGTCCCCCTTCCCTTGGAGTGCAAATTGGGGGGAGAGGCTCAGGGTGTGCATAACATGAATAAGTGACTACAAACCTTTCCAACAATATGTCACATGTAGGTGTCGGTAAAAGTTAGAAAAATGTCTCCCTTTGGGTTTACTATCGTGCCTTCTGGATTACATCCTCCCCTCTCTTTTTGAAATACCATTTGCAGAAATGTGTTACTGTGAACGGTGACTATATAGAAAAGGACTACTAACAATGTAGCAATTTCATAAGTTTTACTCAATTATTTCTATGTGAGGGCAAAAACTTATTGATACTCCCTCGTATTTGCTGTACTTATATTTATTTCAGCTTTATTCTCACAGCATCAAAATATAAATGAATTAGCTTTAGTAAATTTTTATGAGTAAATTACATGTCCAGTTAATAAATATAGGTTTAAGTTATTATGATAATGTAATAGTATAATATAATTCTTTTCATAGCTAATGTAATTTTTTCCCCCTTGGCCTGCTAATTTTTTTTCTTTTTCTTGAAATAAATTTTTCAGCTCCATCAGTTGTTAAGCCCCGCCCACCATCAGCTACTAGTATTCCTGCAATATTGAAAACACTCCAAGATGAATGGGTAACTTGTTAATTTGATTGTCTAATTAAAATCAGTTTAATTTAATATATGTTTTTCTGAAACAGTAATGCTAATTGTTTTATAAGTTTTAGCTTTCATGTCTGTAAATGAAGTTTTCTTCTCAAATAATTGTAGGCATTGTTTGAAAATTTTCTGTGTTTTAATAACATGATTTTTTTTTGGGTGGGGGGGGGGGGGATTAGTGAAAGAAATATTAAACATTGTGATTAACCTAATCTTAGTATTTTTGTTGTTTAAGCATCTTCTGTGTAATTTGGCATGGCATCAGTTAACATGAACCAGGGGTGGGGATTGCATACTTGATCAATCTGCTCCTCATTGGTGAGTAAACCTTTAGACTGGAAGGATGACTACTTATACAATCTTTGAAAAGGCTATAGAAAATATACAATTGACTTTTTCGTATTTTTATTCATTGGCTATATTTCAGTTTCTTTCAATTGCCGTAATGTAAATGTGGTGCTAAGTTGTATAATACACTATAATTTACTATGGTATTTCTTACTTTTAATCAAAATATATTTTAAATGTCACTACACAATAATATTGAGAAAAGATATTTATTATCACTGGGCATCAATTATTGGCTATTTGTCCTTGGCGCACTTTCCAAACTCACGTTGTTTATTGATGCACTACCATCTTGTAATTATGAAAAAAACCTGCATTTAATGACGGTGGCCTGTTAAAAAAATGTTTAGAAATAAGATCTGAAAATGTGAACTTTATGTAACATAAGAAAAGAAACATAAAATAATAGTAAAATATAATAAATTTTGGTACTCCTTTGTTAATAGCGAATACTGAGGAACTATGGATCACCAAGTTAGGTTATGAAATCTCATCAAATAGTTTACCATCCTAAGGAAACAGCATTTGTTTACATTTTCGTCCTAGTGCTTTTCAGTTAACATACCAGGCATATATTATGTTTTTCTTTTAATTGCATGTTATTTTTTTTTTTTTTCCATTAATAAAGCATGAAAAATTCCCACGGAAATCTGTTTTTTTTTTTTTTTTTTTTTTTTTTTAAAGGAATTCTGGCTGTTTCTGAGATCAATGCAAATCCATTGAGAAATTGAGACCAAAAATTTTTCTGACTCCGCTACATACATTCATCATGCTTCACCTGGAGACGGAGCTACTCTTGTGAAGGTTGAAAATCTACGGCGTTTTCTCTTAAAAAATCATTGTCAATTAATCATGGGAAAAAATCGCAAATTTCGTCAAATGATCGCAGAAATAAAATGCAGATTTTGTTGGACGATCGTGGAATTCATCAAATGATCACTGAATTGAATAAAATTGTGAATTTTGTCAGACGATCAAGGAATAAAAACGCAAATTTTGTCTAGAAGTTGCATAAAAGAAGAGCAATTTTCAAACAATTTCAGAAATTAATTGCGAATTTCGTCAAACGATTGCAGTATAAAATCTCAAATTTCTTCGAATGATCACTGAATAAAATCACAAATTTTGTCAAGAGGTCACGTAAAAAACTGCAGATTTCGTCAAACAGTTGCAGGAATTAATTGCGACATACAACCGCAGAATAAAATCAAAGATTTTGTCGAATGATCACGGAGTGAAATTGCAAATTTCATGTAACGATCATGGAATAAAATTGCAAATTTCATGTAACGATCACGGAATAAAATTGCAAATTTTAACGAATGGTCGCAGAATAAAATTGCAAATTTCGTCGAATGATCGCAGAATAAAATAGCAAATTTATTCGAATAATCATGGAATAAAATCGCTAGTTTCCCCAATAACCCGAGAAAAAGAAATCGTGAATTTCGTCGATCAGTTGTAAAAAAAAATTGTAAATTTTGTTGGATTAAGTTCAAATGTATAAACTTTCTGTAAAGTTAAGTTTATTAAAATAAAAATGCATTTCTGTATTTTCCCAATTAGTTTTCCCAGTTTCTCTGCTCAACCAATAACACTTAATGTCTTTTCAAAGAAACAGTAAAGCTTCAATGACTTGTTTAAAAAATGTTAAAAATTCATTTAAATGTGTGTAAGATATCAGTCTATCATTTTTGAATATTAATTACGTAATAGATGCTATGAACTTTATTTTGCAGTTGTACAGAGTATGTACTTTCATTGGCCCTGTTTGCCACATCACACTTTGCTCTGTTTACATTGTAACTGTGGTTGGTTGACTTCATGGTTGGATGAGTGTGTGGCAGGAAAACCATTTCATGTCAGTTAACCTGCAGTTAAATGGTTTTGCTGTTTCACACTTCCAGTTTAAATTTGCATATTAATTTTTAACTGTGTGCTTTAACCTCTTTTTCATTTAGTATTTATGCCAGGTGTTTTTGCTTTGAGGTGTGGAGATGCAGAGAGCTATCCTGTTCTGACTGATGTCATGCTCTTACAGGTTATTGATATTAGCTTGTGCTGTTTTTCTTATGCTGTCTGGTACAGCTATGCTATTTTAAATTTTATCATCCATGCATGAGGCTAGCCAAGCTATGGAAAGGTTGTTCTTTAGAAGCCATGATTATGTTGTTGTTGTTATACTTTACCTGTTACTACTAATACATTTTACTTCAAGTTATACTAACATCTGAAGAATAAATATGTTACTCCTTTTTAAAACCTTTGTTTTTAACTTTTTCTCTCTTTCAAGTAAGATTAGATGAAAAATTAGAGGAAAGAAATTATACTAATACAGCTGAACTATATCAACATATTAAATTAGCTTTACATCAGGCTGCAAATGAAGTATTGGGACAAAAAAAAGGGGAAGAACTTCCCCAAAAAATTTTTGGTGGGACGAAGACATTGAAAAGACTATAAAACAGAAAAAAGAAGCCTATATTAGGTGGATGAGTTGAAAAAAGGAAGAGGATAGACAGCTTTATAGAATTATTAGAGAAGACACTAAGAAATTAGTACTAGAGAAAAAAAGAACGTCATGGGGAAAAAAATGCAGAGAAATTGAGACATATATAGGAGAGAGACGATGCACAGAGGCATAGAAGTTTTTAAAGAATATTAGAAAAGCAAGTAATAATTCATGGCAAGGAATATCTGTGAAGGAATGGGAAGAATATTATAAGACTTTGCTTACAGAAACTAGAAGGGAATTTCAAGTAAATAATTCTGGTATTGACGCTGTGGGACAACCTATGATGTTGGAGTTTGAGAGAGTTAAAAAAGCAATTAAACATTTAAAAAATCAAAGAGCAAGTGGTCCCAGAAGAATATCAGCAGAGCTGATCAAAAATGGAACTGAAAAATTGTTCAGATTAATTACACAGTTATTCGAAAAATGCTTAAACGGAGAGGTAACACCAGAAGATTGGAGGATTGGATATTTAACATCAATATATAAGAAAGAAGACCGACAAAAATGTGAGAATTACCGAGGCATTACTGTAACAGCAATGTTTAGTAGATTATATGGACAAATTTTACTTGATTTCATTGAAGAAGAAATAAGAATGGAGGAAAGTGAAGAGCAAAGTGGATTTAGAGCAGGAAGATCATGTATGGATAATATATTTTGTCTTAAACAAATTGTTGAAAAGGAAATGGCAGTAGGAAATCAAATTCATCTTCTATTTGTAGATCTTACAAAAGCATATGATAATGTTCCAATCGCAAAATTATGGAATGTATTAAATGAAATGGCTATAAATCCAAGTATTATTATAGCAATTCAAGAACTTTACAGACAATCAAAAACAAAGATTAAAATAGGCCACAGATTATCAAAAGGTTTTATAACAGATAAAGGACTCAGACAGGGATGTTGTATCTCCCCAACACTTTTTTAAATTTATGTTAAAGAAGCATTGAAAATGTGGAAGAAGAAATGCAGAGGAATGGGACTTAATATGAATGGAACGTCAATTTTTACTCTACAATTCGCAGATGACAAAGTTATAATTGCAAAAAGTAAAAATGATTTAGAGGAAATGACGGTGAAAATTAAGGAAGAATATGAGAAATGGGAACTTCACATGAACGTTAGCAAGACCAAATACCTATGTATAGGAGGAAATGAGACAGACCTAAATCTAACAAATAACATAAAATAGAAAGCTGTAAGCATTATAGATATTTAGGTGTAGACATTAATAAAGAAGGAAGAGACTCACAGGAAATTAAATACAGAATTTGTCAGGGGAGAAAGGCTGTAAAACTATTAAATTCTATTTGGTGGAGTAAAGAGATCTCTAGGAAAAGAAAGTATAATATATACAACTCTATTGTAAAGAGCATATTGTTATATGGAGCAGAAGGATGGAGACAGAACGAAAGAAATTAGCGGCAGTAGAAATGGACGCCCTAAGAAGATCATGCAGGATATCAAGAATAGAAAAAATAAGAAATGACAGATTCAAGGAAATGATGAAAATAAAGGGAACCATATTAGATGATATTCAAAAAAAGCAATCTGGTATGGTCATGCCAAAAGAATGAATGAGGAAAGACTACCCAAAATAACATTCAATTATGAAACAAACAAAAAAAAGGAAACGGGGAAGACCACGAAAGAACTGGATGGATGATATTTTAAAGGCAATGAGGGAAAGAGGTCTGGAAGAGGAATGGACCTTTGACCGGAAGAAATGGAAAAGGACTCTTGTAGATTCTTCGGATGGCGGCATCTGACGCCATAAACCAAGTTTATATATATATGTTTTAACTTGTGGCTTTATACACCCAGAGAAGAAAGACATGATGGTTATTCTTATAGCACAGTGATCCATGGGCCCTACAAATTTAACCAAACATTTGAGCAGTGATGGAACAGCTGCTCCAATTGCGCCAAATCGATAATGCTGCGCATTTCTGAGCCAAAACGATCATTTTTCAACAAAATTGCACCCAACTATGCCAATTCAATAATAATTCTTGAGCCAAATCGATCATTTTCCACCCGAATTTCGCCAAAAGGTTGCGAAAAACATGCGAATTTGGTCAAAAGATCGCAAAAAACACACGATGTTTCTCAAATGATCACGAAAAAAAAGTGAATTTTAACAAAGGATCGCTAATTTCGTCAAAAAGAACAAAACGTGGTCAAAAGATCACGAAAAAACGTGATTTCGTTAAAAGATCGCGAATAAAACGCAAATTTCGTCAGAAGATCACGAAAAGACGCAAATTTTGTCGAAAGATCTGGAAAAGTACGCGAATTTCGTCAAAAGATCGCGAAAAAGCACGCGAATTTCGTGAAAGGATCGGGAGGAAAACGTGAATTTTGTCTAAAGATCGCTAATTTCGTAACAAAACTTGGTCAAAAGATCGTGAAAAATGCTAATTTATTTTAAAAAAAAATAAAGAAAAAAAAACGCAAATTTCATCAAAAGGTCTGAAATTTCGACAAAAGATCGTGAAAAACACGAGATTTTCGTCAAGAGATCGCGAAAAACACGCGAATTTTGTCAAAAGATCGCGAAAAACACGCGAATTTTGTCAAAAGATCGCGAATAACATGCGAATTTCGTCAAAGGATCGCGAAAAAAACGTGAATTTTGTCAAAGGAGCGCTAACTTCGTCTAAAGGTCGCGAAAAAAATGCTACTTTCGTTAAAAGGTCGCAAAAAACAAGCTAATTTCGTCAAAAGATCGTGAAAAACACGTGAATTTTGTCAATGGATCGCGAGAAAAAACGTGAATTTGGTCAAATGATCGCTAATTTCGTCAAAAAACGAACAAAACGGGGTCAAAAGATCGTGAAAAAACGCTTTTTCGTTAAAATATCGCGGAAAAAACACGCAAATTTCATCAGAAGATTGCGAATAAAACGCAAATTTCAACAAAAGATCGCGAAAAACAGGCGAATTTCTTCAAAGGATCACGAAAAAGAAACGTGAATTTTGCCAAAGGGTAGCTAACTTCGTCAAAAAACGAACAAAACACTGTCAAAAGCTCAAAAGATCGTGAAAAAACGCTACTTTCGTTAAAAGGTCGCAAAAAACACGCGAATTTCGTCAAAAGATCGCGAAAAACATGCGAATTTTGTCAAAAGATCGTGAAAAAAAAACGTGAATTTTGTAAAAGGATCGCTAATTTCGTAAAAAAATGAACAAAAGACTGTACAAAAACGCGAAATTCATTAAAAGATCGCAAAAAAACGCAAATTTTGTCAAAAGATCGCGAAAAACCGCAAATTTCGTCAAAAGATTTCGAAAAACACGCTAATTTCGTCAAAGGATTGCCAAAATGACGTTTTAATGCTCCAAAATGAGCATTTTTGCTGCTCTAAAATAGTTATTTTCTGCTCCAAAATGGCTTTTTGCTGCTCCAAAATGAGGTCCATGCTGTTCCATCACTGATTTGAGGAATAACATTGTAAATTCTTTAAATGATCACTGAATAAAATCACGAATTTCGTTAGACAGTCGATGAATAAAATTACAAATTTTGTCAAGATGTCGCATAAAAAAATTGCAAACTTCATCAAGCAATTGCAGGAAATAATTGAGAATTTCGTTAAATGATCGTGGAATAAAATCACAAATTATGTCGGATGATTACAGAATAAAATCATAAATTTAGTCGAACGATCGCAAAATAAAATCACAAATTTCGTTGAATGGTCGTGGAATAAGATTGCGAATTTTGTCTATCATCCAGGAAAAAAAAATTACGAATTTTGTTCATTGGTCGTGAAAAAATCGTAAATTTCATTAAACGATCGCAGAATAGAATCGTGCATTGTGTTGAACGATCGTGGAAAAAAAAAATCACAAATTTCTCAAACAAGTGAAAAATTTAACTGCAAATTTCATCGAACAATTGTGGAAAAAAAAACGCAAATTTGGTTAATCGATCGTGGAAAAAAAGTCGATAATTTTTGTTATATTGGAATACTAAAGTAATCCCAATACGGGGAATTAAAAGTAGCAGAGTATATCCTAACACAGCATTGTAGAAACATAAAGGCTGACTCCCAGTTCGTAATTGCTTATGAAAAATATGTAAAGCTTATTAAAACTAAAAATGAATATGAGCAAACAGCAGCACTGATTTTAAGCTGAAAGAAAAAATGTAGCCAGTTTTCAAAAGGGAATAAACCAGCATTTAAAAACAAACAATATATTTATTAACATAAAGTAAAATAAATAAAAAGAACTTAAAAAGGTTAAAAACAAAAGATATTAAAATATGGACATGACATGACATACGTCATCAGCTTTCTAGAGAGACATCACTTAACACATAATTATATTGAGTTCTCTAAGCTAAAGTTTCACATCAACATACCAACAAACCTTATTGCTTTAAACAAACAAACAAAAAAAATAAATAAACTTGAGCGTTAAATGTAATTTCAGGAAAAAGTTTAAAATAAATTTACTTTTAAATTGTATTTAAAACATTAACTTTATAATTAAACTTTAAATATATTAGGTTGTAACGAAGGTTTTCCGCCAAACTACCATTACATAATGATTATACTACATAAAATTATATACTGTAATATTATATTTAACCACCATTTCGTCAAACTTCCACAGTGTCATATGATATAACAGTAGTACCTAAAGCTGTACACATGATTCGGTGACATTTTGTTGCTGACTTTTTGCAACCGAACTGGGTATAAATGATCGTTCTAATCTGGTAGCGAGATAGTTCCATTTCAGACACTTTTTACTTAATAATAACGACATTTTTTTACAAATTTCACAACACAGTGATATAAAGCAAATCTTTTTCTTTCAAATGCCAAAAATTGTTTGACAAAATATGAGCAAACACATCAACGCGAACTGTTTGTGCAGACAGTATCAGCTGTGGCGGGAAACTTTCGTTACAACCTGATATATTAAACTCACTTTACTTCTATTACTCTAGTTTATTACTTTAATTTATTACTGTATTAGCTTTATTAAACTTTAAACAAAAACTCAAAAAAATTACATTACTTTAAGTATATTCAGTTTAAGATTGAAATGCAATTACTTTAAATATTATCTGAAAAAAATCTATTAAGTAATTCATATCAGAAACAAGCACCGCAAGAAGCCACAAATAAAAATCAGAAAATCTTAAACCATGCTGTAAATAAACTCGAGTAATATATTCATCAATCTTATTAAAAGGTTTAGCTTTACTTAAATGCTACATTCCCCCTCCAGAACAACTGACCTTTCCTCTTTAGGAAATAACTAACGCTACCCAATACATCATTTGCATAACGAATCTCAATATCAGCCACCGGCAACTTCAAATTGGCAGTTTATGTAAACGCCTTCTTACACTGAAGCTCCGTAACTTATAAGTTATAATTTTTAAATTTTTTATTTTATGTGCATGCATTAATCTCTTTAAAACAGTTATGATTAATAACTTATGTCGTACATGCATTTATGTGTCACATCCGCCCTAATATTCCGATAATTTTGCATTCTGCAGAGTTCAGCTTTTTTGGCCAAATTGCACTTTCATGCCTGATTAATCATTAGTTTTATAAATATGGAGACAGTCTTTGATTTACCCAGTAGTGAGGTGAGTGGATACAATCTCATTTATTCAAAAGCGAGAACATTTACCCAACAAACAACTAACTATATGAAAACAGGCATGATATGATATGCAGATGTAATTAGGGATTACAATCCCGAGACAAATTTCCAATCCCGGGATTTCGGGATTGCTTAGATTCAATCCCGGGATCCCGAGGTAATCCTGGGATTATGAAAGTTAGAATTTCTCTAATATCACCATTTTTTACAATGTCTAAATATCATAATATTACAAAAAAGATATAATTAAAGCAAAAATACAGTCTAACTTACATATGAAAATGTATTAAATAAAAATTTTATTTAATAAATTATCAAAAAGTATACGGTAAATTATAACAATTGAAAATTATACAAATATGCTGTTTATGTTCGACAACGTAACAAAAAACATGCAATGTCTATATTTCATCTTCTAGATAATTTCTTTTATTTCCTGTTAAATAAGATTTTGAATGGCTTGATATTTACAATATTAAAAGATAATTAATATCACTAATTAAAATGTGCATATTCTCATTATCACGTAATTAAAGATTATAATCATAAAATATCGCAAACGCAATTTTTTCCCTAACATGAAGCTTTTTTTCCTTGAAATAAA
Source organism: Maratus speciosus (assembly GCA_963932465.1). Lineage (NCBI taxonomy): Eukaryota > Metazoa > Arthropoda > Arachnida > Araneae > Salticidae > Maratus > Maratus speciosus. Next base: position 333,341,358 of record OZ010800.1, read on the forward strand.
AGAACTTATACACACACATACAACAAAAAATTGCATACATGTATAGTTTAAATTTCTAAATGGAGATAGTGTTTAAAATTCCAAGACGTTGCATAATATAAAAAACTATTATATACCACGAGAAGAAAAAAGATTAGCTGAAATAGTTCACTGTTTCTTAACTAATAATGGGTTTTTCTTTGAAAATATGATCTAAGAAATATCAAAGCATCTACAGTATCATCTCTAAGTCGACTTCTAATTTTATTCTCAATAAAACCTACTTCTAAAAATGCTCGTTTTGCTTCTACCATCGCAGGAAGAATTGTCAGCAAATATTGATAAGCTAATTCTAAATGATGGCCGCGGACTCCTCCACTTTCAAAAAGAGACACCTTATTCCTAGTAATTTTTATTGATAAATCCATTTGCTTTTGTGTTTTAGGTTCTAAGATCCATGTATGCGCATAAGGTCTAAATTCTAGAAGTTGTTCAAATTTAAATTTTCTTGAATGGCTATTAATATCTCTAGTTTGCAGCAGATGTCCATTCATTAAAAGTGAAACTAATTTTTCCCCCGATTTTTTTTAAAGTTTGCATTTCTCTTGTAATTAGCTTAGTTATTATGGAACTACAGTTCACTACACGATTTCGAATTGATACCGCTGAAAACATCTTTAGTTGTCATTCTCGATGAAATTAAATCAAATGATTCCTCATCACTACTAAAATAATCCTCTATTTTCCCTGTTTTAGAAAACAATGTATCTTTTATGCAATCTTGACTTGTGAAAGGAAGAGAGTACCATGTTTTGTAGATAATCCTTACTCGATTCACCTATTGTTTTAAGCACTGCACTTATACATTTTTTTCATGTAGTGCTTTTTCCACCTTTTGACGTTAAATGGTAGTACCATACTGAAAATGTATCATTTTTCTTTTGAGCTACAAAATCCTTTTCATTAGACATCTGTAAGGCTGTTCTTAACCGCTCTGCCAAACAAGCGCAAAACGTTTTGGCACATTTACAAATTCATTTTTTAACGGAAAGTTATAAAATTGGAAAGCCTGGCCATGGAAGCGATTTGGAATTAACTGTTTTTTCCATTTTTTGATCAATCAATTACCTATTGAGTTATAATTGATTTTGATCATGTGATAAACACGTTTTTCGCCCGCTCTTGAGTGCTATTTCTTCCTTTGCGCGGAAATTCGGTTCAAAACGCCCACTTTGATACTATTTTCTGAAAGATCTATTACGTATAGAAAAAACAACTCAATAGAATCTGAACAACACCAGCTAGTTTCATGCATTTTCGAATAAAAATAAATTAAAACTTATGTCAGAAAGTTGCCATTTTGGATTTGAGGACACCCTTAAAGCAAAATAAGTATAAACGCACGAAAAGCAAAGAATGTAATACATAATTATGACTATCATACACAAATGCAACGCTTATCAGTGAACTCTAATTCGAAAATGACTTTTGAAGTGAAAGATATTTTCTAAACACGCAGCGAAATCGAAATAAACAAATGAATTAATTTTTCCCGACTATTAGCTGTGCGGGATACATATGTTTGCAAGTCAAAAGATTTCCACGTTAAAAGATTTAATCTCTTTGAAATATATGTAAAAAGTACTTGGGATATATATTCTTTTTCAATTATATATAAATTTCATAAAAATTCATTCATTTTTTTCCAAAAGCAAAAGTCTATAAATATATTTTGTAATTTCAGCTGAATATAAAAAAAAAAACAATCCCGAAAATCCCAGGATTTGGCAGAAAACATACCGGGATTTTCGGGATTAAAAATAAAGCGGGATCCCGGGATTGTAATCCCTAGATGTAATATAAATGTTGCAAAAAAAAAGAGAGGGGTGAGAGCTTCATATTAGAAATCAATTTAGTGCTTCGAGAATGCTGTTGATAAATGCTTTAAGATTTATGTATTGTTGGGCAGGTGAATTAACATTAACATCATAAAATGATGTAAGAAACGAAACAATATTGGTTCTACAATATGAGAAAATTTTATTCATTTATTTTAATTCACATAAAAAGCCATGAAGTTTAAAGTTTTATTAAATAAAAAAGTTTTAAGCTATATACTCTTCATAATAATTATATCTTGAAGATTTTTTTTTTTCAGTGTAAAGTTTACTTTTGAATAACTTATGTTCATCAAAATGGAAATATTGTTTAAAGCTGATTTAAAATGTATGAACTCTTCTTCAAATATATGAGTAGCTATTTGGCCAGCCGAGTATTCAGCATTTGACCAAAATCACTATTCAGTGCACCTCTAGTGTTCAAGCACAACATGTTCGAAAATTGTGGAACTCTGGTAAGTGGCGCAATAGGAAAAAATGAGGCACAGCTCGCCGTCACATCGAATAATATCTTGCAGAATTTATTTGGAGAAAATACCTAGGACAAAAAATATTTTTGATGAATTATTAAAAACAATTTCAGAAATATAACCTATAATGTAAGGGGCAATAACAAAAAGTTATTCTTTTGAAGGATTGTAAGACATTGTTATGAAACATTTATATGAATTTATTATGAAACAGTCTAATATATTCTTCTTACGTTCCACGAGCTTGGCTACGACTTTGGTGAAATTGACTACAACTGTGACATAATCACAATTGAGGGGTTGCTATTTCAAGGACATACCGAAATTTCACGTTTAATTCTACAAATTTGTTAATGAAAGATAAGAGTATCAGATTTTTAAAATGTGATCAGAACAATTTTAAAAGTAAAAAGGGAAAACATTTAAAAAAAATCTTATTAGTGTAGAGAAAAAAAAATGTGAAAAATTTAGATTGAAAAAGGATGAATGTGTAGATGTAATATGTCTTAAATGAATACATTTAATTAAAGAAAACATCAAAATATTACTTGTGTCTGTAAAATAATTCTGAAATAATAAAATTCTGATTGATCACATCATTCCCTGTATACAGTGTGTCCACGTATAACCTGACCGACCTTTATTTTCGCAACCGTTGGTCCTAGATGCATACTTTCAATTACAAAAGTGGTCAAAATTAAATGCAGAGTTAAGATAAAAAAAAGTTTGAAGCAAAAAAACAATTTAGCGAAGAATTACATAATTTAAATTTTTATACGGTCCCCCGGTCCTATAAGTTATATTTAGTAAAATTTTCCTGTTACACTGACAAGTAAGGCCAAAAAAAGTACCGTTATTCTACGATTAAAATTGACCAAGTAATAGCTGTTTAAAGTTGGAGCATATTTTTTGCTACAAATTAGGGATCATTCACAAATTTAGTAGAAATATATTTATCGTCAGATATATTAAAGAAACGGTTGAGCGTAAAATTAGCATTGCAATATAACTTTGAAATCTTTAATCATTCTGACATATTACTGCAAAATATACAATTTGTATTGAACATGTAAAAGGATAAAAATAACAGAATTTTTGTTAAATAAAAGGATGAAAAACAAAAACCTCAATTCTTTACAAAAATGATACATATTTTTAAATCCTGTTAGATTACACCGTCTTTCAAATTTTGGGTTGTGCCACGCTTTTTAGATTTTGAAAATTGATTCACATGTATTTTTTAGCGCTGAATCCGAAAATGACCTTCATTTTAAACCATCACATCAGGATTTTTCTCAGATCGCAAATTTCAAAGTTAAAAAGCTCAAAGTTAAAATTGATCCCCCTCTCCTCCCAACATCAGCCCCACCAGTGGCTGAGAGGTTCTGATCTCGAATCTGGTAGACGGGAGGTGCTGGGTTTGTTCCCAATCGCGCCCGTCGGCCTAATCGTTCGGAGTTTTCGTGGTTTTCTTCGAACCTTGGATTTCCAAGCGTTAGTACGGGTTAGGTTCCCTTAGAAAGACCCCCACGAAGGGCACTCCCCCCTGGGCCTATATCCCTCGTGTAGATAATTGGCCGTCATAAATACAACCAACCAACCTCCCAACATCATCAGACCCCTGAGCTATTTAGCTGTAAGAAACCCAGTATAAGTCACAAAATTGATTAAATTATTGAATTAAATAAAATTAAACTGAATAAAAATGACATACATCTACTAAATATGCACATCTACTAAAAAATAAAATACATCTACTTTTTAATATCGAATTTTTCGCTATTTTTTAACCTTTAAACTTACGATTTGCGAAAAATCCTGGCATGATGGTTAAAAGTGAAGATAATTTTTTTATTTAGCGTTAAAAAATATATAAAACATAATTATAAAAGTTAAAAAACACAACCATCGCAGGTTTATGTTATCTAATCTAAAACCATTTCTTAAACTTGTTGACGGTAATCTATCCGAATTTTTTTATGTTATCCTCTAATATAAGTATGTATAAGATGGTAAGCATTGAAAATCATAATAATATTACATTATAATCAGATTTAAGTCAGTATGTAAAATTATAACTTCGATCGGATATTTGAGAGTCAGTTAAAGTTCGAGTACAAATTTTAAACTGGAAAGACGATCGTTGAAAGTTAAATAAAATCTTATGTAAATAACATAATTTTTGTTGTCATAGCCTCAAATCCTTGCAAAATACAGCATATATTAAAATACAATTATTTTAACTAATCTGAAATTTAACTAATAATGTTTACACAATCATAATAGTTGTATGATTTCTTTGAAACCGCAGATAACTTGAAATAAGTTTAAGTACTTTATATACGACCCCTGAAAGCATGATCGAAATCATCTGTTTTGATATGCAAAAAAGTGATATAAGTCATGCATTTCAAAGTTTCATAACTCGGTCAATTTTAATGTTAGATGAATGGAACTTTTTCTGTCTTACTTGTTAGTGTCACAGTAAATCTTTACTAAATATCACTTATAGGACCAGGGGACCATATAAAAATTTAAATTTCGTAATTTTTTAATAAATATTTTTCTTGACCCAAATCGCTTTAAAAATAATTCTTTATCTTATTTAAACCATTTTTGTAATTGGAAATATGCATCTAGGATCAATGGTTGCGAAAATAAAGGTCGGTCAGGTTATACGTGGACACACTGTATATATTTTAATACAATCAGCTCATATTATGGATTATACTTTAGTAAAGAAACTTATTTACTTATTGATGTTTCAAAGAATATTTAAAACAATGCAGTAATTTTGGAATGTGCTTTATGTATTCAGTGGAATGTTTGTGTAAAAAATAAATAAATAAATAAAAAATGAAGTTTATAAATAAATAAAGATATGTATCTTTTATAGATTTCTGTAACTAATATGGCTAAGAAAATGTAAATTATATTTTAAGCCACAGTCTATTATTAAAAAAAAATTTTCATAACTTATATGCATTTTTGTAAATTTCTCTTTATATAACTTACTGTGAAGTGCCTAAAATAAACCAGATATCAAAGTTTTTTAGCTTTATCACATACGTAAAAGATAAATCTCTAAATACCTGTTTTACTCAATTATTTTATTTACTTACAGAATATAAGTATTCAAAACTATTGCTTTGACTGCATCTTTTTCTGAATTGTTGACAGCCTCTACATATCTCTGAAGCCAGTTTATCATTAAAAAAATGTTTATTGGCAACATTTTTATCTTGGTGATGGCACCCAGTGATAATGCATCTGTTTCGTGCATTATGATAATTAATTATTTTTGCACTTGCAGCATAAAGTTTGTCATAACAATTTTCAACTGTATGTTGCATCTTGCTGGCTGGTAGAATTTTCTGAAAATTCCCCACTTCTGACATGTGCAATTGATAGTATGGATGTAACAAATAGTAATTGGCTGAATACTGAATATTCAGTAACCGAATGCTAACTTAAAAATAAAAGTATGCATTGGTTATAATTTTTTAATGCTAAATTGTAAAAAAAGTAAAATAAAAATTCGTCTTATTATTTGTATATTAAAAAGTTTGACATATTTTTTTTTAAATATTTGAAGCAACTTGATGTTAAAGAACAAGATTTTTCTAAATCTAAATTACTAATAACTAATTTTATCTGTACATACATGTAATTTATACTTATTTTAGCTAAAATATAAACTCATTATTATCACTGTTAAATGTATTTTTTAATTTATTTTAAACTTATTTCAATACAAAAAATTAAAAATTTAAATTTTACTATTTTATCATCAGACATATCAAACTGATTTTCTGTAATATCCACAAGGTAGTATATTATTTCCATTAAAATATAAAGAATTTTCTAAAATTCAACTATGCAGTCATTACTTTTATCCTTTCTGACATTCCATGTTAATGGTGTCCTTATACTGCTTACTTTTCTACATAATCAGTGAGATACCTCCTGAAATAGACTTGGTGAAATAAATTTTGCTGCAAGCAGTTTGTGTGTAAAAAATTTGCTCACAATTTAAAATGTTAAATATGGCATGGTATATATATTATGCATTTAATTAATTAAAGTTACAATGCTGCTTGAAATCCACGATGCAATTATTCATTTTACTATAAATGTATATTACATCTATAATCCATTTTTTCCCATAATTGGGTTTTTAAAATACTAGTACATTTAAATCTTCATCATAGATACCATTTTCTAAAAGATTCTTAGTCTTTAACCCCTTGGGGACGAGCGTCTTTTACAGATTTTTTTAATCTTTAATCATTGGTTTTTTAAAACAGAAATTTTTGCCTAATTGAATCGGGAACATGCTTGGATTAAATACTGTAAAATTTACACTAAAAATTTACTGGTGAGAATAATCGCCGATTCTGAGCAACTCGCATGGCATGAATACCGGTCGCTCATCCCCAAGGGGTTAAAGAAAACAGAGAAATGCTATTTGACTTCTTAGTTCAGAAATAAGAATGCCTGCAAGTTTAGCACATTTAAGCATAAAAATTGTCTGCATGAGTGCATCAAAAAGTATACATACATATTTGATTTGAGAAATGCATAACAGAAAAAGAAGAAATTATTATTTTTATCCCGAATCTATTTGGCTAAATATCCAAAATATTTGACTAAATATAAGTGTATAGAATACTTCAAAGTATTCGCATATTTAGCTAAATATTTGAAATATCCAGCTAAATATCCAAAGTATTCTGTTAAATATTCATAGTATTCAGCCGAAGTTTCTGGCCAACCGAACGCTTGACAAAAAGGCTGACTATGTCAAATATCAAATAGTGGCCAAATATTTATTACATCCTTAATTGATAGCTTACATAAAATTTGCTCTGATAGAAGTTAAAAGTTTATTAATTCAAAATAAATTTAGTTTTATTATACTGAGAGAGGTGCATATTTTTGCCTATCTATTTATTGGTAGAAGCAAGATTTGCCAACTTTATTGCAAAGTTTAATTACCTTTTTTCTAGCTTAATTGGCATGAAAGTAAGAAATTTACTCATTTATGTCTTCTATTGTAATTCATCACTGTTACTTTTTCCACCGTACTTTTTTATGCTTATTTCAATCTTGAAATTTACGGCTATATAATTTCAATATGATTTTCAATTTTTCTTTTAAAATTCAGCTTAGTTTTGGGCAAGATTGTTTAATTTTTGTCATAAGTGTAATTCTGTAGTTTAGGAAAAGATTAAAGCCACTTTGATAAAAACAATCTTGACCAAAATTGTTTACCATAATTTATGTGAACTTTTTGTCGTATTACCTTTATAAATGCAACAGAAATAGTTTTGAAATAGTTAAAAAACATATTTTAGCAGAAAATTATCATAATTTTAACACAATTTATCAAATAATACAAATAGTTTTTTTTAAATATTATTTCTATGAGTTGTATGATTTTCTTCTTTGGGGTTTTTCAGCAATTTAAAATGTACGTTATTGCTAATTGTTAATTATGGCTTTGTATGCTGATTTTACCATTTTTATCTTTTCTTCTGAATTTATACAGGATGCTGTAATGTTGCACAGTTTTACTCTAAGACAACAGTTACAAACTGCTCGTCAAGGTTAGTAATTTAAATTCATCTTCAATTTCTTCTTGTATCTTGTGTATATATGTATCTTTTTATTTGTGAACCTATTCATTTTTGATAACCTAATGAATTTTTCCTTTTGTAGAATTATCTCATGCACTGTATCAGCATGATGCTGCTTGTCGTGTAATTGCTCGTTTGACTAAGGAAGTCACAGCTGCTCGTGAAGGTAGGGAACTATGCACATTTTAATTAATTTATTCATTATTTGTTATTGTTTTATATTTGGTATGATAATTATGAAAAACTAAGTAATTTTTTTATTGTAACATAGTATTATTAAAAAATGAAATTCATGTGTTTGACCGAGATAATATTTATAATAAATTAAAAAAATGATTGGGGCTTGCCTGCTCAGAAACTCAGCATATGCCCTTGCTCATAGTAGTGTGCTATAGAGCACCATTAACTCTAATTTTAATAAGTCAGGCCCAATATTTTGCTCATCTCATGTCCTTTAAATCTGCATTTGTCTGTACTACTGCAACAATTGCTTAAACTTAAGCAAAAGTGATTTTTTGTAATTTTAGAGTGTTCATAAATTTTTAATACTTCAATATTAGATTATACCTTAACTTTAATTTAAAAGAACAGTCAAAATTAGCTACTTATACTTCCAAGGAGCATTTTTCAAATTGAAAACTGCTAAAAGTTTGTAGCATGCAAATAATTTTCTTAACCATGCTTTTAATTCCAATAAAAAACAACCAAAAAAATCTTTCTTTGAATCATTTTAGCATTTATATGGAATAGTTGAATTCTTGTGATTTTTTTTAAAGGATGTATAAAGTTTTTTTTCCTTTACCTGATTTATGTTTTTTCTTATTATTCAAATATTATGTATAAATTAAACATTATGAGTCTTTCTTAACTTAAAAAAGTGTTAAAATTCATTAAACAACATGTATTTTGTGTAACATATTAAAAAATCTTCAGACAAAGTCTATCAAACAACGAGTAAATTTCAATCCCAAATTTTATCAAAATGATCCTTTAATCTACCAATTGATACATTTAAAAAATTCTTTTGTGTGCACATAATTTTCTTTCACATTTTAACAAGGCTTAGAATTGACAGCTGTTGGTGCTGGCATGTTTATTTATTTACTAGCCACCCTTGGCAACCAGTTTGGTCTCTCTTAAATGTAATGCTAAGCATTGTATCATGTTACTTTTATTAATAATTTAATTTACTTGCTCAATCCTTCGCGAAATCGGAAGATTCTGACAAAGAAATCAAGAACAGAATTCTGTATTTTTATGTTAGCTGTGTGCAGGTGATAAATCGCAAGCATTATTCCCATCACATTTTTCCATATTTCATTAATTTAATCTAAATTATAAACCTTTTACTTATTTTATTTAAAATACATAACTTTAATTTAGAACTGAAACATTTAAAATTCATGACTTTCACTTATTTCTTTAAAAAAAGAAAAATAATAAATAATACCATAAACCTTGACATTTAATTTCAACATCAAAGCATTGTTCTAATTTACCACGTGAAAAATTCAAAATGCTATTGGTGAGATTTGCACCGGGCTAACATTAAAAGTATCAAGAATTCTTTGCGACCAATGGCAACTTTTATTCAGTTTAAAAAATAAAAAATTTTGATTGAAAATGGCCGCCTTGCATGTGAAAAGTGTAATTGTTTATGACAGTCACATGACTTGGACTATTATAATATAGATGAAAGAATGTGATGAACAAATTTACGATTTTTCACCTGCTCCAAGTACCAAAATGGCTGCCTAGCATATAAAAAAGTGAAGCGTCTCAGACCGGAACTGTTGATGACAGTCACATGACTTAGGCTATTATTGTAGAGATTTTTTGTCATGTTTTATCTATTTAAATGTCTTTTGTCATTTAAAAAAAAATCTTTTTTCATTTTTTTATCCCTTTTTATAATTTTCTGAACTGCAAAAATTGAAATTTAAGAAAAAAGCTTTGGATTGTTCTTTGCTATAAAGAAGATATTCTTAGGCTGCTTATTACAAATTCTTTTTAAATACATAAGTTGAATAGGATCAGCATTCTCCAGTCGTTCCAACCATTTCATAGCTGTTTCTAACATTCAAAGGGGCCTGGATTATTTTCATAACATTCGTTTTCATTTTGAATATATTATATGTACAATCTCATTATTTAAAATCTGATATCAAGGATCATCTGTGCACTATTTAACAGTTCATTAATTTCATTTTATTCATAACATATAATTCATCTCATCTTCTTCATTATTTTACATTCCTAATTTTTAATATTAGATTATTTTGATCCATTATTAGTTTCTCTTCTCTTCTTTTCTGTTAAGAATTTAATTACAAGATTCCCTTAATGTTGTGGATTTTACTAGATTCAGGGATCTACAGCCATCAAACAAGTCTTTTAAATCGACTTTTTTGGCATGTTGGCAATCAGAGGAATTTTCTTAACCTTAACACCTTTCTTAATACAGTAAAACCTCCCTAAAGCGACCACGTTCCGTTCCAATAAAAATGGGTCGCTCCGAGAGGTGGTCTCTTAATGGAGATCATGTTTAAATCTAGATTTTAATTGTTGACAAAAGGTAAAAATTAATGTTACTAAAATTTATTTTTCACGTTAGCAAAAAATATGAAAATTTAAGTATCAAAACAAAAGCTAATTACATAAGTTAATTACTGCAGAGTTAAAAAAGTTAAATACATCGATGTTTGCTTTGATTTTACGGGCTTTACCTTTTAGAACTTTTATTTCCATGTCCTTTCGAAGTTCAGTAAATAAATACAATTTTGTTTAGGACGGGAACAAATAATGACGATTTCATTAATTTATGTATTTTTTTCAGAGTTTCCTGACAGAATATGGCAGGGGAGTTTATTGACCGTCATTCTTAATTTGTCATCAGAGTTAAATTCCTTCCCTAAAAAGGCACAAAGGGGTTTAAACACTTAAAAGTTACCAGAATAAAAAAAAAATTCTAAACTTAGTTTAGAAGTTTGATGAATAATGCGCTCTCCGGAATTATTTTTCTAAAAAAAACCTTCAAGCGACCAGGAAAAAACAGAATTTGTTTCATTTTCTGCAAATGGGTCACTCATGGAGGGAATTCAACTGGGGTGGTCTCTGAATGGAGGTAAAATTAGTATGAGCTTATGGGAATAAATTTCGTTCCATAAAAAAATGGTCGTTCAGGGAGGTGGTTGCACAGGGAGGTTTCACTGTACCTATAAAGTCATCTGAATGTCTCTATTACACTTTGATCCATGGGCTGCGTTATACATGTAACATTAGGTGGTAGAAACAATACCCAAAACTTTCCATTTTTTACGTTCAAGGAGATCTACGCACAGATGCCAAGGGTCATTATCTAGAAGCAATAACACTCTACATGATTTCTTTGAATGCGTTTGAACTTTAGGAATGAAAGTATCAATTTTATTGTACCAATCAATGAAAACTTTTTTTGAGAAGTGTAAACAACTGGCAAATTTATCACATTTTAAGACTTGAGCATTTTCAGTTTTTGTATCACCAACAATGGCAACTGATGGTTTCCTTTCACACTTGCACACACTAAAATTTTTATCCTTTTCTTAGTTAATTTAGCATCTGAAGCAAATTTTTCAATTTTGGAAGATAATGTTTTTCGTTGTAGAGATCTCCAAACAAACCCACTGTCATCTGCATTGTAAATGAATTCTTCTTCATATTTTTCCGATTCAATAATTCCTTCAAATTCTTTTCCAAAATTGGTAGGGATCAGCCATCCAGAACTTGCTTGAAAACTATTCTCTCCATTCAGTTTTTGATTGATGAACAGCACTTTCTAACACAATAGTAGGGTTTAATCTAGAGGGTTTAATCCAAATAGCCAACTGGAAGTGCTTTTTGCCCCCAAAGCATTTTATGAATTAGCCAAATAGCGACAGCCAAAGAAATATGCTATATCATTCCCATTTTGTTGTTCAGTATTTCGTAAACCTGCTGCCATTGCACAAAAACGGAAAAAAAAAATCTCATACTGTATTCGCGCTGCGGCAACACTTCAAAATTTGTCTCATGCTCTCTATGCAAGCGTCTTCAAACAGTGTGACGTCATTTGCATCAGACATGAGTGCACATCATGCATATGGCGAAAATGAAAATCGCAGATTGTATAAGCATGGGATATGATGTGCACTAGCTTTGAATCATCAATGTGCCAGATGCATGTCGTATAAACTTTTCAGACTTGAATTTATGCAGGCTCTGGCTACAACATGTAAAGAAATAAAACTAGCTTATTGTATTTTTTTTCCCATGAAAATGCCATTACTGGCATGTTTCTCAATGTGACTTCTTTGTATGAATTTGTAGCATGACTTTTGTTGTCTACAGCAGACTGTGAAGGGGGATTAAGTCTCATGAATATAACAAAAACTGACTTGAGAAACAAACTGACAATCAAGAATTTAAGTAACTTAATGATTAATTTGGAAGAGGAATTTTGAAAAGAATTTCCATTAAAAAAAGCATTTGCTGTGTGGTATACAGCCAAATCTTGAAGGGTCAATCTTACCGAGTGATGTATTTGTTTGTATATTGCATAACTAAAAATAATACTCATGTATATAGAAATTTTGTATAAACAAAACTTTTTTTTTCCTTGGCTAAAGCTATTTTTATTTGGCTAGAAGTTATTGGCTGCAATTAGCCCAAAAGCTAAAAATCCCTCTTTCCTAGATTAAACCCTACAATAGGGTACAGAAATTGGTTGACCAGATGAACGTTTTTGTAAGAACCACATGTACAAAGCTTTATTAACTTTATCCCTATGTAAAGTATTTTGTATAAAACAAAAATAATATTCTGTAAAATTCTCTTGTGTATGAAATTTTGGTACTACTTGGTTATCCGGTCGACCAAAAATCTATTGCCAAACTATAAGATTAAATGCCTATAATGGTTGATCGTAAATGTCTATGTCACATTCACTTGATTTTAAGGAAGTTACATGTGTTTATGCCATCAAGTGATTTTTATTTTGACGTTTTATTTGTATTTTTATTAATGTTATTCTAATTTATTTGTTCTTTCGTTATTTAAAATAAAAATTATGTCAATTTGTATAATTTGGCGATTTATATAACTTGGCGAAGTTGATCGATGGGATAACTAAGTAGTACCGGAATTTTATATGTTTAGTTTTTAAAACTTAAATTACAGCAGGTATTAATGATTATGTTAATAGAGGCTATTTATTATATTTTCAAAGACTCTCCATAAAAGTGAATTGCAACTACAGAGAGAAAAGGCATCGAAAATTTTAATTAAAAAAGTTTGCAACATATTTGTATGAAAATACCTTTTCATCTGTTACGACATATAAAACTCGATACCAGTCTCAGCTTGAAATAAAAGTCACTCACTGTCTTCCAATATTGGCAATTGGGTCCAAAATTGGATGAATTTAATTCAAAAACTATTCAAAATAAAAATGTATGATACTTAAACAAGCTTCAATTATCTTATAATAATTTTACCAGCTTTAATAATTTTGTTATAGTAAATCTTTAAAGATTTTGAATTATCATAAATATGTAATTTTGATTTTCTTATGATTAAGTAGGCATTTATAATTTTGTCATATTAATTAGGATCATTTAGGTGCATTTCATACTAATAAAATGAAAATTCTCTAATCATTAGTCTACATATGTTTCTATATTTTTAAAAATGTCATTAGTGGTTCTTGGGTTTTCAAATTACGAATTTAGTGGTCCGTGAAATCCTAAATGTTGGTGACAGCTGCTCTACAACATATCTAGAAATAAACATTATTTGTAAGTTTAAACAGACCTGCCAACTGCTACGAAAAAATCGTAGTTGCTACGATTTGGACCTATAACCTACGATGCTAAGATATTAGATCTCAAACTACGATTTTTTGAAAAAAAAAAAATACACAAACGCATTGTTTTTTCCCATTTCTGATTTTAGTCCACATAGCATATTTTTTAGGAGTGATTCTGTTCCGAAATTTCTTAAATTTTAAAGTATCGGCACCTGAAGTTTTAAAAAATTTGTCATTAATCCAAAAATTCGGACATCAAAAAAGGCTGAAGGGGAAAAGAATCTGGGCTACAGGGGCATCATTTTAAGAGTTTCTTGAGTGGCAGGATTTGAAATATTGTGCGGAATTGCACGATTTGTACACAGAAAAGGAATGTCCTGCATAATGTAAAATGCTGTGCAGAATTTCCCCCTGTAAATTCTTCCACAAACCCATGATTCTTCTGCGAGTATATTTAAAAATTTATTGAAAGTCCGCGAATTTTTTTTTCTTTTTTTTAATGGAATTTCCCTAAATCATTTCATAAATCAGTTGAGAAAAAAATTGAGAATTTCTTCCATTGATCCTGGAAAAATATCGGCTATTTCGTCAAATATATCAGAAACAAATAGTGATTATCTTCAATTGTTCGCTGAATAAAATCACTAATTTTGTTAAGAGTTTAGAAAGAAATTGCAAATTTCGTCAAAAGATTGCGCAAAAAATCACGAATTTTGATAAACTACCCAGGAAGCAATATTGCAAATTTCGTCAGTCGCAGAAACGAGTAGTGAATTTTGTTAATTGGTTGTGAAAAGATATCAAAAATTTTACCAATCGGTCACGCAACACTGTTGCGAAATTTGCCGATCTGTCGCAATAAACAATCGCGAATTTCGACATATCACTGCATTTAAAAAAAAAAAAAAAAAAAAAATATCATTTTGTGGTAAAAACGTGGATTTCGACAAAATATCGCATACAAATTTCATCATAAGATCGCGGAAATAAAACGCAAATTTCATGGAAAGGTCAGTAAGAAAATGCAAATTTCATGGAAAGGTCAGTAAGAAAACGCAAATTTCATCAAAAGATCAGTAGGAAAACGCAAATTTCATCAAAAGATCAGTAAGAAAATGCAAATTTCATCGAAAGGTCGCGAAAAGAAAACATGAATTTCACCAATAGATCGTGTAAAAATTGTCAAACAATCGCTGTAAAAAATGCAAATTTCATCAAAAGTTCGAGAAAAAAAGTGCCGATTTCAGCAAAGAATCGTAATAGAAAAAAGTGAATTGCGATTGTGGGGAAAAATTGTGAATATCGTGAAATGGTCGCAGAAAACAAATCGCGAATTACGTCAGAATTTACTGCTAAATTTTATTGCTAAAAAATTGGAACCAAGCTCTTTTTACAAATGTGTAAAAAAAAAAAAAAAAAAGGGCTGCGAAACGAGAAAAAGCTGTATAAATCGTATAATAATTTTCAGAAGAAAAAATTGACTATAATGAGTTAAAAGACTGAAACCTTATTCCTTTTACGAATGTCAAAAAATAGCCGCGAAACACAAAAAAACAACCAACCAACCTCCAGATTAATTTGAATTTTGTGTGCTACGATTTCTCATTTTCAAAGGTTGGCAGGTCTGGTTTAAACCATATGTATATGTATTATATAACCATATGTAACCTAACCATATTTATATGTCAAACCATATATTTATGAGATATATTAAAAGTTGTTTCCTTTTCAGCTTTGGCAACTCTAAAACCACAGGCTGGTATTGCTGTTGCTCCAGTTGGTGTTCAACAGCCTGTAAGTTGAAATATTATTGTTACATATTATTTTGTAAATTGTTTCTTATTATAACTATATTTAAAATTTCTTAATTTTTCACAGCAATATGGTGCAGAAGCTGCTGGTGTTGCTGATCAACCTATGGAAGAAGCTGGAATGACACCTGAAGTTATTCAAAAAGTAATGATTTTTTTTTATAAGCATTCTGTTTATTATAATTTTTTAAAAATAGTAATAACATATTCTTGAACTAGCATCCGTCAGGCTGAAATGTCTGAGCATGGATTCGCATAAAGTTAAAAGATAATATTTATATAAAAAAAAGTTTATTCTCATGTTTACTGTTTAATAGTATAAAAGTAAGTTTGAAATGACAGCCGTCGAACCTTCATCTTCAAATGTTTAATTAAGTTGTCAGTTGCCTCAGGTAATGTTCAAATGCTAACCTATCAGCACGTGTTTCCATACTTCTAATTTGGTTGAACCTATCCTTTGCGAATATCGCTTCAATGAGAACTTTCTCTAAACAACAAACTGTACTGAAAGGGGCATAAAATGCTTTAAGTGGCAACTCCTTTAGACCACAATGTCCACAGCAGTTTTTGACAAAGTTAAATTCTGAGATTTGTGTATGGTGGCAGGGCCTGCAACAATAAAAGGCAACTGTTCGTGAGCATGAAGCATTTTCTTCTTTCCAAGATTTACAAATAGGTTCGATAAGAAAAAGTCTTTCAGTTAGAAATGGCATATTAATCATCAAAATGAATCATTACAAGCCTGTGGCAAACCTGGAATAGGAATTCCTAGGTCATAGATGATATCTTTTACCATAGTGAGTGCACCGTTTTCCAATCCCCACTCTGTCTAGGTATTGGTACATAACATAACTCTGCATCCAACTGCTAAGAAAAATCCAGCCTAATACTTGGATGTGTGATTGTCTTCACTCTATTTTAATATTTAATTATTGTGGTCTGCTAATATTCTTGTCAAAGGACATTTTAATCTTTAAATCATTCAAGTTCAGCCGAAAGCAGTATAGCCGTTGCTTGAGGGAATAGTGGTCGTCTGAATCTTGACCCATGGGAAATGAAGTAAGATTCTTTCGAGACTGTCTTTGCTGATCATCGCTTTGTCTCATTGACTTTGAAAGGTGAAATATTTTTCAAAAGCCCCAAGCATTGTTTGTCCACGAAAAGACAAAATTTCTTTTATAGAATGTCTCTTATATAGAAGGATGTCTTTTACAGGCTGTAACTACCCACTATCTCAGGATTTGAAAACATAAGCCTCTAAAAGGCTGAATGCTATCTTTTTTACCTTTGAGACATCTTTGTTCTCAAGGTCAGCCATCAGAAACATCCGCTCATTGAAAATTCGTCAATAAGGAGAATTAACACTGGATCCATGCTGAGCTGTAGATTACTTTATGCCTGACTTCCTAAAACAGTGAACCATTTAAAATATGTTGATACTTTTAGTGTAGACTTAATTGCCTTGCTCTCGACAGAAATTGTAGTAGTATCTGCTAGCGCCAAAAGCATGATAGGGTTCAATCCATATCAACTCAGGCAGGGGGTTTACCTTCATAGTCTCAGAAGTTTTTGAATTGAACATATGTTAAAATTTAAGAAAAAGTAAGATATCTGTTTGTTTTTGTTTTGTCCAAAAAAATTCCTGGCCTCCAAAGATGACATCCCCGGCACCATTTCCCATTCACGATTTTCAATAAAAATTTTAAAGTGCTCTATCTCTAGAATGGTGCAAAATACTTTGTTGTGTTTTTTTTTTTTTTTTTTTTTTTTAAGGTAATATTCTTCTGTTTAAAATGATATACCCAATTTTGAAATATATATTCAACTTTTCTTGTGGCAGCCTTTTGACAAAAAAATTCTTATAAAAAATTTTTTTTTTATTAAAAAGGCCAAACCCAAAAATTTTGATTTTTTGCTGTTGATCAATATCATTGGAACTACCTGCACTGTAAAGGAAAACTTCCACTTTTGAATTTAACAAGTTTTAGAAACATTTAAAAAATTCAGAGAATTTTACAGGAACTTTGTATATACAGTTCCAGTAAGAGTTACTGAATTTTTGCTTATTTGTATCATATTCATAAGGATAAGTCTACTATATATCCTAAGCAAGTTGAAAATTGCAATATCAAATGTGGCAAATGAGGTGCGTTCATACTATAACTAGTTATAAATATTCAGATCTTGGTGCAATAAGTGTTACACTCTTGAGCAAAAAGGCATGAATACAAAATTTATTATGATTCAATATATTAAATTCAGTAATACAGAAGTAATATGAATCCATCTTAAAAAGGACTTAATCACCATGGCAATCTAGAATCATTACCTATTATGGTATATTATTGAATCAATTGTGTATTATAGGATTTTTAAATAGAATGAAGAAAACTTTTATTAATATTTTTTAAAGTTTTAATTCAATTTTCATAACATTTGAAGTAATACATACTTTATTTTCTTTACCGAACATTACATAGTAAAACAATCTCAATAACATATGTCAATTACACAGCAATACAACCATATTAAATGCAAGTTAGATTTCAGACAGACGGGCAGACAAACCAAATCCATAAAGACTTTCAACTATGTTGGAAAGAGTTAAAAACACATAAATAGGTTGGAATTTGACTTTTAGAAATTTATATCAATAGACGGAAGCATACTTGAATACTTTCATACAACCCTGTACTTTGCCTACTATCTTTATGCATACCACTATTTAGCTAATATTTAATTAAGACTAAAACACACTTTGGAATCATACTTCCAGAGTTTATCATGCATAGTCAGCCATTTATCTAATTCTTTGCATGGACCGGTATATCATTTTATCTATATTCTAGAAACATATCTTAGCATACTAAATGGAGTTCAGCGTAAAAATGCATAACTCATTTAAAAATCACCCTTAAACTACTTTCGTTCATACTCAGTAACACTTATGATTTCTTTTATGTAGTCTGTATATGATCTACTGCATTTATACACACAACATAATATGGCAGCGATGCCGCGGACGCGCTATAGCGCGTAAATTACGCAAACAATCGGAGACGGGACGCAAAAAAATAGCTCCTGCGCGTCCCGTGAAATGCGTAATTTCGTCAAAAAATCGCGGAAAAAAAGAGATTTTCGTCAAAGATCGCGAAAAAAAGAGCAAATTTCATCAAAACATCGCGAAAAAAACGCGATTTTCGTAAAAGAGGCCGCGAACAAATGGCGTATTTCGTCAAAGGATCGCGAAAAAAAAAGCGAATTTCGTCAAAAAATCGCGGGAAAAAGCCAATTTTCGTCAAAGAATCGCGAAAAAAGTGCAAATTTCATCTAAATATCCCGGAAAAACCGCGATTTTCGTAAAAGGGCCACGACAAAATAGCGCATTTCGTTAAAATATCGCAAAAAAAAACCGATTTTCGTCAAAGGATCGCGAAAAAAAGCACAAATTTCATCAAAATATCGTGGAGAAACACGATTTTCGTTAAAGGGCCGCGACAAAATAGCGTATTTAGTTAAAATATCGCAAAAAAATAGTGAATTTCATCAAAAAATCGCGGAATTAAGCCGAATTTCGTCAAAGGATCTTGGAAAAAGCTCACATTTCGTCAAAGTATCGCGGAAAAACACGATTTTCGTAAAAGGGCTGCGACAAAATAGCGTATTTCGTTAAAATGAGGCGGAAAAAAATAGCGAATTTCGTTAAAAAAAATCGCGGAATTTAAGCCGAATTTCGTCAAAGGATCTCGGAAAAAGCTCACATTTCGTCAAAGTATCACGGAAAAAACACGATTTTCGCAAGAGGCAAGAGGCTCGCGAAAAAATAACGAATTTCGTCAATTGATCGCGGAAAAACGCGAATTTCGTCAAATTATCGTGGAAAAAACCCGAATTTAGTCAAAGCATCCAAATTACCATAAAGGATGTGCAAACCAAACTTATAGGTAGAGCATTCATAAAATGGGATTTAATTTTTTTTATGAGTTTCTTAAAAATACAGCATGATTTTGATTTCAGTGTATTTTGATAATGTATCCAGGGGGTGGACCAGTGCCCCCCCCCCCCCCCCCCCCCCTTCTTACTGCATTGAAATGTCTCCCACCTTCAGAAGATTTAGGATTTGATGCTTACTAATGATTTAGATGTGAATTTCCCTTCCAAGGAAAATGTCTGATTCCAACACAGATCTATGCTGACAAATAATTCAATGGGAAGTGTAATGAAAGCACCAATTCAATTACAAAAGTACCCTTTTACTTGACATAAGTATTCTTTTTTTCAGCAAAAATATCTTTTTCAATAAACCCGTCTTGCACCTTTTAAAAAGAAATGCGAACATTAGTGATACTTGTTAGTGGAACTTGGTATCTTCTACTCTCAAATAAGCATTATTTTACAATTAAAATTGTATGTTGCATTTTTACTTAAAAAAGTAAAGAAAATTTCTCTTAATATTATTTTGATTTATTTGAGTGCAAATAATACTGGTTTTAATTCATTATTTAATTATTATTAAAACAATAATTGATGCATTTATCCAAATGCTTTTCCAAATAAACAAGTTTCATTTATTCCTTTAAAATATGAATTGTTCTTGATGGGGGCCCACTTTTGTAAAAAAGGGACCCAGACTTTCAGAAATACTGGGTCCCGGGGACCCAGGATTTTTCAAGTACATCGACATCACTGATATGGAAAAATTTAGTTAAATTTAAAAACCCATATCACAACTAAAAAAGCACTTCTAGCAGTCATCACTAATATACAGTATTTCGTATACAGTAAAGTATTCGAAATCTTTTGTGTGTCTCTGTAAATACTATGCACTTTCTATTACACAGGAAGTAATTTTTTGTAAACCTCAGCAACATGTATGTCAATTTCATTATATGTGAAAGAGTTTAGCTTAATTAAAATATGTCGCAAATAATATTCCCCTTATACCATTATCCAGCAGAATTCTTTTGTGTGGATCTGTAAATGAATAATTAATATTCCTTGCACTACATATTTTACAGAACGTATATTTTAGTACACTTCATTTAAGCACATAGTTAAGATATTTTGTTTCCCTGTTTTGTTTTATTTGTTTTATGCCTCCATTCACCGAACTTTTTAGACACACCTTGTATAACTTGTCAAAATGAAAAGTGGAAGTTTTCCTTTACAGGAAAGGTAGTACTCAATGGTATTGATCAACAGCAAAAAAATCAAAATTTTTGGGATTGGCATTTTTGAAAAAAAAAATATTTTTAATAAAAAGAGAAAAAAATCAAAAGGCTGTCACAAGAAAAGTTAAATACATATTTCAAAATTGAGTATATCATTTTGAACAGAAAAATATTATCTTTAAAATAAAAAAAGCCGCAACAAAATATCTTGCATCGTTCTAGAGATAGAGCACTTTAAATTTTTTATCAAAATCGCGAATGGGACATGGTGCCAGGATGCCATCTTTGGCGGCCTGTATCTCGGGCCAGGAATTTTTTTGGGCAAAACAAAACTATACAGTTATCTTATTTTTTCCTGAATTTTAACATATGTTCAATTCAAAAACTTCTGAGACTATGAAGGTAAGATTTTTTCTTTGGCTGCCTGAATTGAGATGGACTATACGGATAGCTTGTGATCCTAACTGCTCAATGACTCTTTTACGAATTTCTTTGATTACCGTATTTTTCTAGCTCCTGCTTTTCCAATAATAAAAGTTGACTTAGGGAAATTCATAATTTTTGTTTGCAAAGACGAAAGCCATTCTGTGCATGATTGAGTATCTTCTGCTGCTCTTCTGTAAATCTGATGTCAGAAATCTGATGTCTTCTGTAATTCAGAAATGGTGAAAGCAAAGAGAAACCACTGGATAAGAGAGTATACAATAAAGAAAAAACACAGGATGTATTTGAGCGATTATCATTTGCTCAATGTACCTCAGATCTTTGAGACAATTAAAAAGTGAAACTATATCCATCAAATTAGCGTAAGAAAACTTCAAAGCCCCTTCACAGAATTGCATGTCTGGCAGTGCCCATAATTATGTAATATGGTATTAGGAAAAGGTTCGTAACACATATTACAGCACACTTAGGTATTCTGCTATAGCTATTCTGCTTGCTCTATCAAGGTTGATAGCTTTATTCATCTGTGTTGTTGTTATATCGTTACTCTTCAAATATTCGGAAGACACCTAGCTGGTTTATTGTTATGCGACTTTTCCACATAAAATTATGCTGAATAATTCTTTTCATCTGAATTGCTTTCTTTTAACTGCTATTTTCGCAACTTCTGTATATAACGTTAGACATATTTAAATATTTACCTTCTTAAAATGTACAATAAATCTACGAAACAGGTTTAAAAAATCAGGGATTAATTTATAAGTTTTAGTGGACGTGATTTCTTGCAAATTATCTTTCATTGTTGTAAACATTTATCCCAATCACAAGCTTAAAACTGTATACACATATGCTTTAACGCCAAATCCTCGCCAAACTTGGCAACATTTAGTGAAATATCGCCAAATCTGGCGACCAAATATAAGTTGCCATAAATGAAACCAACTTGGCTGTAGCTGACTAATTTGGCGAAAATCTCATTCAAATTCTGTACTGATGAATTTCTCTAATCAGGTTCTTCACATTTTAGCTGTGCATTTTTCAGTAAAATTAGCTAAAATTTTAAAACCAAGAAATAGGGAAAGTGCCTTTTCCACCCGATACAGGATTTTTTTTATTTTGTAACATCTTGCAGTTTTTGTACAACTTGACAAAAAATTCTTATCTCGTTCACTTCAGAATGTTCACTTGTATTTTAGTTGCATCACATTCACTTATGGAGAATTGAATTAGGGATTGAAATTTTTGAATTGGGACCGCTAGTAAATTTGCACGTCAACCAACAAAATTTTCCAATACAAACATACAATACATACATGTGAATACAAACATACATGCATAAGGATAGATATATACATATGAATACATACATACATATACAATAATAATAACATAATACCCAAGTTAATGTCCAACTTTGTATTCTCCGTATTCATACTCGATTTCTTTTCTGTTAATTTAAAATTCAAACTGAATTGCATCGATTTGGAAGGTTACAGAGAATGTAAGGTTCGTGCTAGAAAAAGCAAAAAAAAAAAGGACTCGTGTTCGTTTTGTACGTAGGAAGTAAAACTTCTAAAAGTCAATCAATATCACAGGTTATAAAGCTGATGTCATAATGATGCAGTATAGAATAAAATATATAATTTACAACAATGAAGCTAATGTTTTAGTTAATAACGAGTTGAAACCCGTCAAATTTTGATGAAAGAAAATGTTTTAAAAGGAACTGCTACTTTGATTTATAATAAACCTACCAAATTAGTTTCAATAAACAAAATTCTACTTACGTTGTTTAACCCTTTCAGGGGCAGAAAAATTTTGTACGTAAAATGATGAAATAATTGACTGACACCAGAATTTACAAACGGATGTCTTGGAAAATAATTCCTGTTTTTCTACACTTTCATTATAAAATCAAAATTTTATTAAAATATTCTTGGCACCATATGTCAGTTTTGGAATTAAAATTAGGTGATCACGCTGTGTGACCACCGCCCTTGAAAGGGTTAATGTAAGTCTTAAAACAAATATATTTTTAACCTAAAGTTACCAAAATACTATTTTCATAAGCTGTTCAAATTATTGAAAAATTAAACTTTATTCATATACATAATCAAGATCAGTATATCAAGTATAATCAAGATCAGTAATTCTAAGGAATTTATCAACTGAGGCTCTTATACTTGGTATTACCCAATGAAAAATCAGCAAAAATTACTTCACTTTGACACAATCATAGAATTCCCCCCCCCCCCCCCCCCCCCCCCGTGAAATCTAAACCTAATGTCATTTTCACCGTCTGAAAATTTACATACACACCTCTCATACCCGTATGCACCATTTAAAAAATGTTTTAACCCGCAATAGGTGCAATAAATATATTTACAAATTTGAAATCGATGTTTATCAGCTACATCTGCTACAACTTGGCATGTGGACATTCGCAGTATTGATTCTAATCTCAGTACCAGTGAATAAAAATTCTAGAAATTCATGTCTTTTAAACACATTCGTGGTAAAATATTTAGTTTTATAAAAAGGAATTATAGTTTTCTTTTAATACAATACTTATGATGTCTTTTTACTCACTGAAGTATTTCGCCTAGTGTCTCGAACTCAATATCAGCGGAATGAAAAAGTATTGAATAGTAACAGCTTTATAAAGAAAAGTGCGTATATATTAAATCGTGACGTCATTTTCAGTTCACATTTTTTTTATGTTACTTTTAATTTTAAAAGAAAATGGCATCATAAAAGATATAATCAATAAATAAAACCAATTATTTCTCTGCAACAATGGAAGTAATCTAATTTCCACCATTTTGAAGAAATTTCAGAAAAACTTTTAAAATTAAATTTAAAATATAAAAATAGGAATTTCTTCAAAATTAGCTATTGCAGGCACATCTGCAAATGATCAGCTTTCATTTTAAAAAAAGAATTAGTAAAATTGGTCCAGTAGAAAGCTCAGGGCAAATGATTGAAAACACAGCCTTGTTTTTAATATGTATAATTAAACAATCGCAATGTTATCTCTATGGAAAAATCAAAAACCGACATTTTAGGGTGTTAGGTATGATGAATATTTTTGATTTTGAATACCTGCTGAGATTTTGGCACTACTGACGTCTAGCTCATTTTTTGTGTCGATGCGACAAATATCTTGGACGCTATCGTGTTAACAAAAGTTTAATTTTTACAGGGAAGCCGGAGCTGTGCTCCGACAATAAATATATTTTTAATAAGCCAGTTATGTTTAGAAACAGTTAATTTTTAAACATTAGAAAGATTGTTTGTTCTAATATTTTTAAAGAACCAAAGCATTTACTTTAAAACTAAAGAAAAAAAAAATGGTTTGACAAAGATTGAAATCCCAAGTGCTGATTATTTTGTATCTTTCTGAAGAAACATAAATTTGAAAATTTCATTTGCCACATTGTTTATACTGATATCAATTATATCCTTTTTCCTGTTATTACAATGCTAAATAAAAAATTGTGTTAATTTTCCTGTAAATTTTGATTTATCATATGTGCAGTGTTTCCCAATCAAAACTCAAACTTTGATTAAAAAAAAAACAAAATTTACTCTATTTTATATTGGTCTTAATTTTATACTGAAATTAGAAAAAAAGAGTTATCAAAATGTATTATAAGAAATTATTTTGCAGCTGCATAAATTTTAGTAGCGGTAAAAAAAAATTGGCTTGTTAGATTTTTTCGAAATTTTCCACTCTGATTTTTTCTATTCAGTCTGAAGAGCTGATTGTTGAATTAGGGAGAAATAACTCAAATGATTTTAACTGTTACATGTTATAGCTTTATATCTTAAATATTTCAATTTTATTCCTATGAGGAATACTTATTAAAAAGTAATTTTGTGTTTATTCATAAATTTTAGCAATGTTAAGGTATCTGCTTACATTCAGAGTGCTTTTTAAAAAAAGTTCAGTATTGAATAAATACTCATATTTTTCATTTGATACAGAATGATGAAATGATGAAAAAATGATGAAAATGATGAACGAGAATGATGAAAAAACATAAAATTCTAACAATATCTTCATAACATTTTAAAAAATTAGGGTTTTTTTTTTTGCCATTTTTTTAAAAGCAAAATTTCATGCTTATGCTAGACAGCATACACTTAATTCAACTAAATATATTTCAATTTCCTTTGTAATACATACTACTATTGCACTTACCTGTGCACTGAACTAGGAGTTTTACAATATCTTCAAAATTAACTAAAATATTTCAAAATATGTCAAAAAATATATTTTTTTATGAAAAATTATATATGTTTTTTTATTTGAGTACTATAAAATAATTAGACAGAGCTTAGATTTTACTTATCATACTGAATAACATGGAAAGCATTCTTACAAAATTTCACTGAATATGTTTAAAACATTTTATGTAATGAAGTTTATTGAACTAGGAAATAATGGAAAAATTGATTTTCCATCAGAAATCGCATTTAAAGATTTTTTTTTATATCTTTTAAATACATACAAAATTAATCTAGAAGTGCCAATTAAGGTTTATTAGGGTTTTTATGAAAAAAAAAATAATAATAAAAGCAGCGATAGAATTCATATAAAAAAGTCACTGGTCCCAAATGACCAGTAAGCATAAGAATTTACTGGTCCACAGTAGTCATCTCTGGCCTGCTACACAAAATTCTATTAAGTCCCTTTAACCCTTTGAGTGCCCCCCCCCCCCCCCCTTCCTAGAATACAAATCAAACTTCCTTTGCAATTATCCAAAATTTTCATCATAATAAAATGTAAAATTATAATTAGCTAAAAATTAAACGGTACATAAAGAAAAACTATAAAATTATTAATTAAATATTTCATTTCAGATTATCTACTTCAGCTGACGAACGTTTAAGGCAATTTTTTAAAATTAATTTTTTTTAATAAAATAAAATTGTGCGATTTGTGTTTGATTGCAGTTTTCTCAGGGATGGGAAAGTTTATGTTTACCTGTCAGAGAGGGAGGAAAGTTACTGGTCCTGCGGACCTTTAAAATTTTCAAATTAGTGGTGCGATTTAATTTTTGGTGGTCTCGGACCAGCAGACCACCAAGGATTTCGAACTCTGAAAAGGATGCATAGAAACATTGCTTACATTTCTCCTGGCGTTCCTATGCCCACTTCTGGTATTGACTCATTACTTTCTCTTTATTAAATTGGCCATAACTCCTCTTCTAGTAATCATAGAAATAAAATTAAAAAACATTTGGAATCGTAAACGATTGCTCTTTCTAATAAAATAATAGAAAAAATTCAAAAAATTTCATGAAAGCAGCCATTTTTAATGTAGGCGGACCTTAACTTTTGTTTACTGAGACTTTTTGTTTATTGTACTTTTTGTTTATTGAGATGACTTTCGCCATTCATAATCTTTCATTAATTGCCCAATGTTTTAAATTGGTTGCTTAATGTGGGTAATGTGGTAAACTGTTTACTTCCCTTCATGAATTGCTATGTAATACCACCACTTATAAATAACTATTTGAGATAAAAAAATATATTATTAGTATAAACTTTATTATAATGCATTTAAGTATTATATGTATTCTTGCTATTATTCCTACTTATAAGAAGTAAAGAATTACTGTGCTAAGGGTTGCCCCAATAACCAGAAAGCACTGTTAAAAAATTGGGATTAAAATTCTAGTAAAAAGGAATCTTCAAAAGGGTTTAATGTTTAATATCTATTGTTTATAAAAGGAAATTAATAAAATTAGCTTGATCAAAACTGTGTTATAGTCAATTTACTTAATATGTGTTTGCTAAATATTTATTACCTGTATTACCATCACCACACATGCTGAATAATGGCATGATATTAAAGTTGTAAAAATATCTTTCTGTTAATTTTTAAACCCAAATGTTGGCAGTTGTGATATTACTTTATTTTCTAAATTAACTCTAAACTTTAACAACGAAATGGCATATTTTGAATGTATTTAGAGTATACATCAACAATAAGGCGCTTACAATATAAATTATACTTTTTTAAAGAAAATATAAATATTGTGTCTCAATCATCAAAAGATAAGTAAAAACTGCTTTTTAAAAAAAAGCAGAATTTGAAATTGGTAAAAAGGTAATTTAAACTTTAAAAAAGTATGACATTTTTAACTTCTTGAATAGTGAGGAAGATGATATTTTGTGATAAGAAAAGATAAAGAAAATAAAATTGAATGTGTTTAAGATTAGGATCTTTACGACAATTCTGTTAATGTAGATTTTCCAGAACATTGTGAATTTGTGGTCAAGAACATTTAGATTTTTCAAATGAGTTAGTCACAAGATCAATTGTATGTTAGAATTAAATCCCTCTTTGTAGTGATAGTTTTTGCTTAAAATATTTGAAAATACAAAAAATTATGCTTTAACAATTTCATTTCATAGTTATAAATTCTCTATTTCAACTATAAGCTTTTTTACTAAAAAGAAATTAATGTTTTTATAACAATAACTTTTAATTGTTGTGCAAAATATATAAAAAATGATAAATGTTTTGAGTGATAATAGTAAGGAAAAAAATAGATGCGTATCTTGTAACTTTCACCACAGCTATAAATCATAATCTTTGGATGTATGATTTTATATATGATGTATACTCTTGAATTTTCTTTGCATTTTGGCATCCTAAAAAGTTGACATACGCTGGTAAATAGATGCAGATCAAGTAAATTTTTTTTTCTTTGACTTTAAAAAAAAGTGCTTGATCCACCCATTTCAACTTAGAGGTCAAAGAAGGATTTCAATTCCATATAGCTTTTACCTTTCAGTTTACTTACATTATCTACAGGGTGTTTTTTTTTTTTTTTTTTTTTTTTTTTAAAAAAAGGTCTTTGAGGAATACATTAACTCAACATAATCATGCTTTGTAGCGTAGGAAACATCACAGCAGTGTTCATTTCTTGCCACACGTATGTTAACTGACCCCTAGTTACTGAATTTTTCCTACCACTTATGCCTTTTAATCTTCAAGATTTTTAAAATAGAATTGCGGAAGCTGTGAATTCTGTAATTAGTGATCAGTTAACACATGTATGAACTGTCACTGTGATGTCTACTTGATGCAACATAATAGTGCATCAATCAAACTTTGTACTTTCCTATATCTAGTGATTTGTAGAATGTATTTCTAGTTTATACTGTTTGTATCAAATAAATTCTTGAAATTCACAAGTTCATTTTAAAACATATCTCTTTTTTTTTTTTTTTTTTTTCTTTTCTTTTCTTAAATCATTAGTGATTAGAAAGTCTCTGATTTTATATACTAATTTGGAAGTATTATTATTTAGTAGTATTTTAACCTTTTGTGACTCAACAACTCCGATTTGAAAAATATCTATTCAGGTGTTAAAATAAATCACTTTAAGCATTCAAACATAATTTAACAAATTTAGAACATAAAAATAAAATATTATTGACTAAACTGTACTTTTTTCACAGCTGCAATAAACGGAAAATTACATACTTCTCATAAATATTGCCAATGTTCTAATGTAAAATTGTAAAGTATACAAATTTACCTTTAAAAAAAAATCCATTTTTGAACGTCTCCAGCCTGTTTAATTTGATAGAATTCATGAAGTTTATTTTATCAACAATGATGCAAAACTGCTCAAGTGATAAATAAAACTATGGCATGAAAAATTTACTCACTATCACCGTTGG
Source organism: Maratus speciosus (assembly GCA_963932465.1). NCBI lineage: Eukaryota > Metazoa > Arthropoda > Arachnida > Araneae > Salticidae > Maratus > Maratus speciosus. The sequence continues at coordinate 333,370,298 of OZ010800.1, forward strand.
TTTAGAATTCTATGAACAGTTTGAACTGCTGTTTTCGAAGCAATCAGCAATAAAATGGTATCATTGATCTTTAGGTATGTGGCAGATATGCAGCATGGTGATGCAAAATTTAATATAATAATATTACAGATTTGTATGCATATACATGTTTTTGTTTGTTTGTTTACCTGGCTTTTTATGGATTGTTTTATGTATTTTCTTTTTAATATTCTATATGTGCATTAATTTCATTTTACATTTTTCACTTTATTTGTAATGATATATTTGTTCATCAAGCTTCAAGATAAAGCTACACTTCTTACCAGTGAGCGAAAGAAAAGGGGAAAATCTGTTCCTGAAGAACTGGCAAAACCAGAGCAAATACGACAATTTCAAACTCTTGCTTCACATCCTGTAAGTTAATTAATTTGATATGCTAGTGTGTATATGTTACAAATGTATGTTACCGTGTACTTGGTTTACATTTATCACTGAAGTATATTTGTATGTAGATCCAACATTTCCTAGAATATTGCTGAAATAGAATTTTAATGTCTTTTAATTTTGTCCTTTATTTTTTATTATTTCATTGCTTTATACCTTCTTAGTATTTCAGTATCCTTGAACATTGTAGTAATTGGAAGCTGTCTGCAAACACAATTATTTGCACAAAAATTCTGTAGTATCTGCTAAGTAGAATCTGCTAAATTGTATTTTTTTACAACCAACATGCATGCACATATTCTAGGTTTTGCATTTAGTTGCACTTCACATGTAAATCTCAGAAAATTAAAAAATCATGTCTATTCTGCAATAGTGAGTCAACACTTGACTTATTTTGTAATTTCACAATTTACAAATTGATTGCAATTGACAAAATTCTTAATATTACCTGTTCAAGCAAAATATTTATCAATTAACTTACAAAAGTATTAACTTTATGACTGTTTAGTATTATTATATTCTTACATTTCATACCAGTAAATAAGAAGGTGGCTGGTGTCGGATTATTTTATTTAAATCTTACAAATTTTCTGCGAAATCAGATTTTTTTTTCTTCTGTAAACAGCATTTGTATGCTCATCTATATTCTTTGACTCTACCTTTGAAAGTAATCCAAAAATTTGTTAGAAAAAATATTCTATAACTGCAATATTCTTCATCTTGAAACATTGTTCTGCAATATTTAGTTTTGAGAACATATAATAGAATTAAATAGATATTGAGGCCATATCTGTTCAATAAAGAAAATAAAATCCAAATTACTGTACTAGTTCTTTCTCAATGGTAAATTTTTAACTGTGGAGAAAAATAAGGGTAACCATCTTCCAAACACTTTGTCTTGTTAGTGTAGAATGTGCAAAACTATTTTAGTATTAAATATGTAAAGAAAGGATAGAAATTGCCTAATGTTCATGGTTTTAATAGGTGATTATTAAAAGTTACTTTAATTTCGTGATCATGAATACTTCCAGAGGCTTGGAATACGTCATCTTAATGAAGATAATAGAAAAAAAGTTTTACCTTTGATGGAGAGGAAAGACAACACAACACACAAGAATTGAAAATAATTGCTTGGATACTTTGAAACGTCTGTCTTTATTCTTTGATTATGTGGAGCACGTGCTATCCCTGATCTCAGATGATCTTCTTTTTGTGAAACTAATCAGCAAAAAAATATCTTTAATCTATTCATGATTTGAATATTAAATTTGTTTACTTTAATTTCTATTTATGCATGGCTGTAATAATAATATTAATTTGAAAAAAGGATGTTTTGTTGATGCAACGGCGTACTGCCCTAAATGCTGCTCAGGACTCTGAGGCCATGGGACTGAAGAAGTAAAACGCTACTCTTGAGAACAATCTCCGATGAAACTTACTCACTGACTTGATTGAACTGCACCGCGAGCAAGCGAAACATTTTAAAATTGCCATGCCAGAGAAAAATGACACACACACCCAAAGGTAATACGGCAAAGAGCAAAGTCACCTGTGAGAGGATTCTCAACATTATCGTGAGAACAACGAATGTTAGAAACTGGCAAATCGCCAAAATAGATATGAGATAGAATGAAATTGAAGAAAAACTGTGCTTGAATAAATAGCTGAAATAAAACAATACAAGGCGTAATGAAATTACAATTTAGGGTCAAAATACAAAATGAATGATTGCTAAAGAGGAGATGTTTGAAAGGATTAAATGTAGTCTATTAAAAATTCATGATTTGAATATTAAATTTGTTTACTTTAATTTCTATTTATGCATGGCTGTAATAATAATATTAATTTGAAAAAAGGATGTTTTGTTGATGCAACGGCGTACTGCCCTAAATGCTGCTCAGGACTCTGAGGCCATGGGACTGAAGAAGTAAAACGCTACTCTTGAGAACAATCTCCGATGAAACTTACTCACTGACTTGATTGAACTGCTCCGCGAGCAAGCGAAACATTTTAAAATTGCCATGCCAGAGAAAAATGACACACACACCCAAAGGTAATACGGCAAAGAGCAAAGTCACCTGTGAGAGGATTCTCAACATTATCGTGAGAACAACGAATGTTAGAAACTGGCAAATCGCCAAAATAGATATGAGATAGAATGAAATTGAAGAAAAACTGTGCTTGAATAAATAGCTGAAATAAAACAATACAAGGCGTAATGAAATTACAATTTAGGGTCAAAATACAAAATGAATGATTGCTAAAGAGGAGATGTTTGAAAGGATTAAATGTAGTCTATTAAAAATAAAGAATTAATTACTAAAAATGGAATTTAAAAAGATGGGAGGTTGAAAACAAATATATTACAATGTGATATTTAGATAGGCCCATTCTTGCTACTTTCTCTTGTCATTCAATTACTTATCCCATCCCTTGCACAATAAGTTATAATATTGACAAAACTGCAAAGAATAAAAATAGTTTTATTAGTTTAAGACTTATAAAATGGTGCAAAAACACACCATCAGTATAAATTATCAAAAAGTTACCGGTAATCAGAATACCCCCCTCCCCCTCAAAAAAAAATAAAAAAAATAAAAGAACAAACATTACATATCTTTCTGAGATGAATGCAAATTCAAGGAAATTCAAATTTTAATTATTTATGAAAGGTGAACACTGAACATGCATAGACACATTGTATTTTTCCAAAAGAGTAAAAAACTATTATTTCACTACTTTTTTTATGTTAAATATGGAAACGTGATCGCAGATTAACCACCAGAAAAAATTTAAAATTGCTATTTATAGACTATTGAAAGGTATCTAGTAATTAAAATGCCATTCTGTTACCACATATGGCTGTGATCGTTAAATAACATATCTCAAAGAACATTTGTCTGGCAATGAATGAATTTTAAATTAGTTAAATTTATTCAAATCATTAAATAAGAAATAAGTTGCCATAAATCAAAGTTCATTCGGAAGCTGAAAAATAAAATAAAATCAGACTCACCTATGTGTGAAGTAAATATCATAAATGCACAATGAACACATTCTTTAATCTTTCACAAAGTACAAACGCATAAAAACTTCGCCAAGTTTAAAAGAAAAGCATGAATGGTGGGAAAACTTTATAATAACATTATTGATGATTTTCTGCCATTTAATTAGATTCTCATATGTAAGTGAATTATCCTAGATTCATTCAGTAATAGATACAGTTTAATGTTTTTAAGTTCCAGGAAGCTAGTCTGTTAAATTGTTCTAGAAGAAATAAAAATCACAGTTCTTGCAATATTGAATGTGTTGAAAAGTTACTTTAACGTAAGATATTCCGTAATGTTTATATTATAAAAGATCTTTACATTATTAGAATGATATTTAAACATTATTAAAATGATATTTAAACGTTATTAAAATGATATTTAATTACATATTTTAATGTCTATTATTGTTTTTAAAAGTTGTTTTTGCTCTTATATCTTGAATTTAAATAGGAAAATAATGCAGAAGTTAAAATTAAGTTTAAATAGAGAAAATGTAACATTTTAATACAAAAAATTACAACTGGTAACCAAAAATATTTAGTTATTTATAAGAAAGTTAGTTTTTAACAAAGACTTTTGTTGGTCCATTCTAACCATTTGTTTTTATAAAGAGAGGGGGGAAAATTTTGAGAAAATTATGTATTTTTACACCACTGAAGCAGCAAATGTGTTAATATAACTCGCAGAGTCAGATAATATAGACGAACACGCGAACGCCGTTCGCAGAAAATTTTCAAAGTTTGCAGACAGTTTTGATGGGTTTTTTTTACAAATTAAAAAAATATTAAAATAACATAAAAATTAATATATAAAATTAATAAGACCCCGGGCGGAGAATTGGTGTGATGCACATCGCAGACTCTTGAGAAGGTCTGCAGACTATCTTTCAACTGGAGAAAAAAAAAGTTTTTAAAATTTTTAAGAAAGAGTCGCAATATTAAGGAATGGTTTGTCTCAAAAACATTAGATAAACTGATGAGTAAGAGTTCATCTCTTCCATTCATGGACTAATAACTTTTTTATTTTAACATTCATTTATTCGTATTTCAGTTATTTTATTTTATAGATTAATAAAATAACAGTTTTGTTGAGCAATCATAAATTGATAATCTTTATATAAGTTAATGATTATAATATTACACATTTTAATAAATATATATATATATATATAATTTTCATTAGTTTTCTTTCATTCATTAGTTGTCTGTATTAAGCATACCTTCAATACATTTCTTGACTGAGTTTTAATAATGCTTGTAAATTAATATTTTTCTTTTAGTGGTGTTGCTTAGTGGCACTCCAATCGCATATAACTGTTTATTTTTGCTGTTAGCGGCGATATAGGACTCAGGGGGCACGCAGCGTTTTTTTGCAGAAAATTTTTAAGAAATTATTAGAGTTCGCAGACAGTTTTATATTTTATCTAAGTCTGATAACTCACTATAGAATATTTTGGTACTTGAATATTTTATTTTGATTTTGAAGAAATTGCAAATACTGCAATTAATTATTATTTATATATCTTTACACATATATTTTATTTCTATAGGGGCTTTTTAAAATTATTTGCACTTTCAAATTCAAGGGATCGTTTGATTACAGTAAATATTTTTTAACTGGCATTTAATGATTTAATTAAAATGTCTAGCATTTACTGAACATATTTGAATAACATATACTGTATATTCCAGTACATAATGCACAATTTTAATACAAGAAAATTGATCAAAACTTACAGGTACATATTAAATGCTTGTTCTAGAAATGACATTTAAAAATTAAATGGTAAAAAAGATGATCATAAGAACTAAGGTTTCTAATTTAATGAATATACTATTTGTTAACAAAAAAATATGTATATATTATTTTGCTGTCGGATTGCATGAATACAATAGTAATAGTTATGGCACTTTTCAATAATTTGTGTTATTATCTATTTATTGCTATGTATTGCATTGGGTCGTGTTGACACTATATTTTCCCATTGCAGGTCGGGTTAACTTTCATCATTTCAATTTTGGGTTGGGTTTTGACTTGACTTGACTTGACAGTCGGGTTCGTGTTAGCTCAATTTTTCAAAATAATGTCAAAAATATTTTTTTAGGTTAAAAATTTATACACAATAAAACCTCTGAAACAGACACTCCTGAAAGATGCATACCTCTATTTAATGAACACTTTTTCAATTCCTGACACTTACATATTTGTGCGCTTTTACCTCTGAATAGTGGTACCTCCCAGTCTACAGAGACCTAGCATGTGTATGTGTGCTTAAACTATCACAGATACAATACATGTGTTTTTGTGTTTGTCGGTAATAAAATGTTGGTATTATATTTAATATTCAGAGAAGAAAAAATAGTTCTTAGCAGTACCATAAAGAAACAACAATCTATGACCACATTTCTTATATACATTTTATTTCAAATGCAGTAAATTGAATGTATACTCATTCATATTTAAATACATATTTATTTTCATCTGAAACATAGTTCTCAAATTTTTTGCAAAAATCCTAACAACCCGACTTGCAAAAAATCTAAATCTGACCCCCAAGAATTATTCTAGACTGAAATTGACCCACAGAAAGCAAATTAAAGTCACCGTAACTCGAAAAATGAAAATTAAGGAAAACCCAACCCGATGCAGGGTGCTATTCAACTGTTCTGACGTCTCCACTATTCAGAAGTTTTATTATATTTAAATATTAAAGATTATAGATCCATGTTCATTTGTCTATATAAAAGATAAAATTGGTATTGAGATATAATTGTAGCTTATTACTTTTCATAATTGCATTAAAACATAATTTACATTCCTTTTATTTTGTGTCATGCCAAATTGCAAGTTGAAGTAATTTGAGTTTGGGTCAGATGTGAGTTGAAATATGTTAAGTCAGGTTGCTGGTTGCTGTAAATTTTTTCGTTGGATTCTGGTTCTGAACCTGACCAGAGTCCCGTGCCGGACTCTACAAAGAAGCCTGTTATAGGCCAGAATATAGCACAATTAGCTGATATACACCTTAAGCAGATTGTATAGATGAATTATGAATTAAAGCTAGTAAAAATGTTATTAATTCCTATTTAAATTAATCTGATAAAAAATGATAATAAAAATTTACCTCACTCGGAAACAGGTTCCATGATGTTTTAGCTTGATTTATTCTTTGTCGTACAAAGTTACAAAAACATCATTTTAAACAAAAAGTTGTTTGCTCTATTCTAATTTTGGCTTCTATGTATGTAAGTTTAAATATCTGTTGATGAATGCTGTAAATTCCGAACATGAATGCTTACCGTTATTAATTCATCTGTCAGAAATTTGTGATATTAATGAATAAAATTAAATGAAAAGAGAAATAAATTATGGAATATTTAGTTAAATAATAGTATACCTTAATTGCATCTATGATATTAATCCTGCTTTTGAAACAAAAATGTATTAAATGTGTAACATTTCAGAATACCAATTGGGTTGTGATTTAACACAGCTTGATTTCATCTATTTTTTATGTTTTTGTATAATTAGGTGTTTGGTGTCTAATAAAATAATAAAGGAACAAAACTACAACAACAGAAAAACAGAAATAAATGTAAATCATAAACTTTTATGCATTTTTTTTTCACAATCCAGAAGTTCTGCTGAAAGAATTCTTTGATTTGACAGTGATGAACAGTGGTTTAATCATTTTGTGGTATTAACTGTAATTTTTATCTTATTTTTCAGAATTTATTATTTGCCACATTGATTTTGTCTTGTATTTAATTTAGGGTATTCACAGTGCCAGTGTACCTGGTATTTTGGCAATGGATGTCTGTCCTTCTGACACAAGTAAAATTCTTACTGGTGGAAATGATAAAAATGCGGCTATTTTTAACAAGGACACAGAACAGGTCATTACCATTCTTAAGGGACATACCAAGAAAGTTACTTCTGTCATTTATCATCCTGAAGAGGTATTTTATAATTAGTTTGTAGATCATAACTTTTTACATAATTTTCTTAAAAATACATCCTTTGGCATTTTATGATGCATATGTGGATGAAAATTATACGTATGTGGTAACATTTTCTTGTTCAATTATGAGTTTTTGTGCTGTTGGTGTTTATGAACATCTATTTTATATATAAAATCCAAACGGAAATTTCGTTCCGAACATCTATATTTTGAGTTCTACTGCATGGATTTTGATGGAACTTATACTGTTAGATAGGTATCGTTAAAAGGAAGGTTTTAAGCTATAACACACCATTCTACGTAAATTAGTTACAGAATTATGACGGAAAGTTCTGTTATTTTGGACGCTAAGGTTGCCATTTTATTTCTTGGCAAAATTTATCGTTGATTAAAAAAAAAAAAAAAAAAAAAAAAAAGAAACTGCTATTACACCTCGAAAAATAAAAGAAAAAACTGTAACAATTTTTATTTAAAAGAAAAAATCTGTTTTAATGAGTGATAATATTAAAAAACGAAAATATTTAATTTAAACATGAAAGGGAATGTTCGTAATGCTTAAAAAATTTCTCAGATAAAATATTGCGATTGAAATAAGATTTGGCTATTTATCTTTTGCGTCAGGTTAAGAAAAATGCATCTGAAAAATTGATAGGATGATATCAAGAAAGTTTCCATAAGCGCATGCTCAGAAATATTTGAAAAAATTATATAATATTCTTCTCATGAGGAATATATAGAATATTCTTTTCATGACATATAATATGTTTATAAAAATAATCGACAGAACCTCAATTTAGCGTTCGTAAAAAAATAATGAAAATTTAATTTGCTTGATGATTTAATGCTGGTTGGCGACACAATAAATTTTGAATGCTACTTTTTTTATGATAAATAATTTTTAAGTAAAACCTTTTTCTACTCTTCTTATGAAGTTAGTAAGATTAACTTAAATAAATACGTCTTTTTACTGCAGTTTTGTCATATACCTTTATATGTGCATATATTAAAATTTTACTATCATAATTATACGGTTTAAAACAAAATTTAAATTTATTAAATTTGTTCCAAACTCAAAATTAATGCCCGATTCTGAACATTGGCAATTTGACTTTGATATTTTTAGTGTCAAAAACAAGAAGTGATGGTTATTGTTGCCATGGAAATAACTACTTAATATAAAAATGTTTAATGATAGCATGTTTAATTAGCCAGCTATTTTTAAAGCAAATTTAAAATGGTACTACTTGATTATGCCGTCGACAAAAAAACTATCGCCAAACTATAAGATTAAATGCCAATAATGGCTGATCGTAAATTTTACATTAACTTGAAATTAAGTACGGTACACGTGTTTTTGTTGCATCATTAAGTGATTTTTAATTTGACTTCTATTTGTAATTCTCTTGATGTTTACAAATTTATTTATCCTTTCGTTGTTTAAAATAAAAATTTTGTCAATTTGTATAATTTGGTGAGTATTTTGGCAATTTATATGATTTGGCGAAATTGATCGACAGGATAATCAAATAGTATCCTTAAAACTTTTCTAGACAGTGAAGCCATGTAAAATTAAATAACTACTGCAACACGCAATTTGTATATATATACCGGGTGTCCCAAAAAGGACTGACTGATTTTAAAATTCAATAACTTGCAAACGGTGACAGATATTTAAAAAATTCTTGCAGGAGGGTTATGCATAAGGTCAAAAGTTTTATTACAGTGATTTTCGATTTTAGTTCGAATTACAAACAATAGATGGCGCTGTAAGCAATAGTCGCTAAATACAGGCTCGATTTCTGGTCCTTTCTCTTGTTCCATGCTGAAAAAGGAGATGGAAATGTATTATCCGGGCCACGAAGTACCAAAAATCGAGCCTGAATTCAGCGTCTATTGATCGCAGCGCCATCTATTGTTTGTAATTCGAACTAAAGTTGAAAATCACTGTAAAAAAACTTTTGACCTTATGCATAACCCCCCTGCAAGAATTTTTTAAATATCTGTCACCGTTTGCAAGTTATTGAATTTTAAAATCAGTCAGTCCTTTCTGGGACACCCGGTATATGCTTACAGATAAAAATAATACGCTAATCTTTCGTTTAGATTTAAATTTATTGAGTTTTAGGCATTTAAACACAGTTTCAGACATTTAAAAAATTTCTCACCATACTTTACTGAGAAAACATGTCGGTTTGTTTCCCCCAAATGTGTAACTTTTATAACCTCGAAGCCAGATTAGCTAATATTGCCCACTCTTATTTTAATAAAAAACATATCTCAAATTTCCCTTATAGAAACGTTCAATGCTTGCAATGTTAAGTAGTAAAGATTATTCTTAAGAAAATGTAAGCAATTATGCGTTATTACCATCACGAAAGAAAATATTTTGCAAAAAAAAAAATTATTTTGTGAAATCACTTTTCGTTATTCCTTTAATTCGTCATTTTTTTTCTATATCCTCCACTCTTTTAAAAATGTTATTAAAAGATATTGATGAATCTTCCATAATCAACCTTCCTACAATTGGCAAATTTAATTAAATGTTGGAAGATTCATTTATATTTGAAAGGAACCGTCGACGGTAAATCTGATTTCAGAAGATTACATGAAATTTGTACTTAGCGATTAGTAAATTTATGTTTTTTTATTATGGATCAAATGCACAAAAGAATATTTACTATTATATATTTTTCATCTGCAGTTGCTTTACTATCACTAAGAAAGCATCACTTTGAATGTACAAAAAAAAAAAAAAAAAATGTCAAAGGTGGCCAATGGAACAATTCTGTTCATTTAGCCTAGGTTTAAAAAAAAGTACCTCAGATTCAAATAAAATTTCAATCATTATAAAGCAATTTTGGCTGATGCACATCCCGAGCAGCTGATCGTAGTCACAAATTAACATTTTAGTTTTATTTAGGCAGCAGACTGATGAATAATGACGTCTTGAAAATAAAAGCATGTTTATTTCTCCGCCTTATTATGCTCATTAGAGAAATATGAAAAAAATCTTCGGTTTGCCAAAAAGATCACTACTAAAAATTTTGCATAACTAACTTTATTTATCATTCACAAAGAGTTTTGATAGTGAAAGATCTAAAATTCAATCAACAGCAATTTGACATTATTTAATGGAATGTAGTTTGGCGCGAAATTAACTCTGCTTTGTAGCTAACTCTGGTATATTTTTAGCCATACTATTACGAACATTTCTAAAGTTTCACATCAAACTTGGTTGTGGATCCGATTACGGATGATTGGGAATATTTTATTGAATGAAAACTAGAGGTTTAATTTTCTATTTGAATCGGTTATCGAGGGTATTTTCCTAGTTTAATAGTTGCATGCTTAAAACTGGTATATAAAAAGAAACTCAATTAAAATGACATTATTTTAATTTTATTCACACAATTCCGCTTTAAATATCCACTTTTACATGATTCACATATTTTAAAATATAAAAGTTTAATACTGTTTTGACTGTATTTAATCTACTGGAATTCGAAGATAAAAAACTGTAGAAAACCTGCCAAAAGAAGACGCATATTACCAAATGTAATGTAACATAGAGAGAGATTGTATTTATGTTATTAGTTCCACACATAGCACCAAGCTGAGAAGCCCGGAGTAAAAGAACTAGCAAACGAAAGTGAGTAATCCGAACATTCTTTAAGTTAAATGGTCAATCTCTGCAATCATTGTAATTCTCTCTTTTTTAGTAGTGTGGTGATTAGAGAACATTGTAATTTTTGATGATCGTAATGGCCTCATTTCCCTCCCAAACTCTACATGATGTACTAAATAGTTGCTTCTGAATTGCCTGAATTTCGTCTAACGCATCAGATAATATAATAGCACAATGGCATCCGATGCATATTCAGAAAATAACAGAAGAACATTCTAGGAAATACAGGGTCGAATTCTCCATTTCGTTTGATTGAAGGTTTATTTGAAAAATGGACCAGCGCAGCGGGCTCAGCCTGCTAGTATATATATGAAATACCTTTTGAATCAAAATGTATCTGACAAGTTCGTATAACCATAATAACCAAATCACTAAATGAAGATGGCATGTAATAATATTATACATTGATTGTAAACACATTAATTATTATACATTAATTGCATTAAAATAGATATTCATATAAGATTTATTAGCAAATAGAATATATTGACAATCTTAAATATTTTTAATATAGGGATGTTATCAAATGAAATAAAAAGGAATTAATCACAAAAGGAACAACATGTAATAGAAAAGTATAATGAAGGAAAATAAAGATGACAAACAGAGCAACATGTAGTATCTATTCATCACTTGGCAAGAATACCACGTGTTGTTGAAAAATGCATTGTTTCGTATAATAGATTAGCTTAATAAGCAGAATATAGCCTTGTAAATAAATACTTGTGTGGAAATATAAATTACCAAAAACAACATTTAAACACACAATAAAATACAAAAGGTAAAGTGACCAGATGTATACATTTCGTGAGTTCCAGGACTCATATCATCAGTGTATAAAATCTATAAAAAAAACAATAGCCTCCCAATTATATGCACGGTGAAAACCCAAATGTCAGAAAACACAATACCAAAAGACCATCAATTTCCAACAGCCAATGAAATTAAAGCAGAAGTGAAGTGTGATGACACAACACATCCACCCAGAAAGTTGAGATGTACAGTACACTAGACAAATCATTAACCAAGGAGTTTTTAAATCTATGGATATGAACAGCTTCAAAAAAGTCTAAATCTAGAGGAGTAATGCATTTCTTGATAATGGTACCTGAGTCAAAATTAAAATTATGTTCCTATCCCCAGCAATGAGAAGCAATAGAGGATTTTTGCAATTATTTTTTCTTTACATAGTTTATGTGTTTTTTGACTCTGTAACGGAGTTTTCGTTTATTGGACAAACAGATGCCAGTGGTTATGCCCTTGGTGCGGAACTTCTCCAAGGACACAAAGAGGAAGAGAGCACCCAATTGAATACGGTTGAGTCCATATCAATTCAGGCAGGGGCGGGGGGGTACCTTCATAGTCTCAGAAGTATTTGAAATGAACATATGTTAAAATTCAGGAAAATGTAAGATACATGCATATTTTTGATTTGCCCTAAAAAAATTCCTGGCCCAAGATACAGGCCGCTAAAGATGGCATCCCGGGCACCATTCCTCACTAGCGATTTTCGACAAAAATTAAAAAAAAACTTCCCTAATAGCAAGAGATATTGGCTAAATTTCAGCCTAATACCAGAATTATCGGTAAATGATCAGTAGTCGAATGGAGAGCTTCGCATAATATCATCTGAACAAAATCTAGCGATTTATCTATATAAAGTCGTGGGAAAACGTCAGCAGGAAATTGTATTATTATTACAAGTCAATTAATCGGAAAAGTATTCTTATGGGCTGGCAATCGGAAAGTAATGAAAAGTGAATCTTTTTACTGAGGTGTTATTGTTTGTTTCTGCTATATAGATACCCCACTGTATAGATATATAAAATTATAAGATCTGAAATTTAGATTATATCAGGTTAATACAGTAGACTCCCTTAAATCCGCACAGCTTGGGACCAGAGGTTGTGCGGATTTTAGAATTTTGCGGATTTCTGGTCATTGATTTGTTTACATTTTTGAAACATTAATTTGATTGGTAGTTAAGCAAGGGAAATTATAATGAATGCTTACAATAAAGAGAAACATTAAAATAAGTAAAATATTAAAATAATTTATTAGTTTAAAAGTAAGTAATTATTAAAATAATTATGTAAAATAAAAATATTACGAATGAAATCGATTCAATTGGATTCCAAAAGTCCTATGCTGCCATCTAGTGATAGCAAGGAGAACAGTGTTAATGCTATTATCAGTATATATAGCTTGCTCACTGTAACTTTTTTCATTGTTATTTAGAGTCCTGAATGCTTTTCTTATACTGCTTTGTATGTTTAGAAATAAATTTGTCTATAATTTAAAAAAAAATTCCGCGAACAATAATTTTAAAATAGCGTTTCGGTTCGTGGATTTTTCCATTTCGAACCCTGGAATTTTTGATATAGATATGCTAATTTATATCAAAATCAAAAGTAATGTAAATTTATTTAGTAATAAATCAGCTGTAATAGCCAAAAGAGATTGATTAACAAAAAATTTAGTAAAAAAAACATTGCGGTAGTCACCGATTTCGGCGCCGTCTTGAATTTTGTTCCTGCAACTTAACTGTAAATTTCATTGTTTACATCTGAAAAAAATATGCGGATTTTAGGCGTTCGCGGATTTTAGGGTCACGGATTTGAGGGAGTCTACTGTATCTGAAATTTAGACTATTGCAACAACAAACTATTTGCTCTAAATGTATTTGCTTACTTGTGAATTAGAAATTTCTGATTTAAAAATTAATTTATTTAAAAATAATTTAGATAATGTATTGTATAAATTATAAATAAGTTTATTATCTTTTTTTCCCAAATATTGATATATTTGATTTTATACCTTTTTTAAAAGTTAAAAAAATGACTGAATAATATTTTTTTAATTAAAATAATTATTGATAAATAAATTGAAAATTATAAGATCTGAAATTTAGATTATATCAAGATAATATCTGAAATTTAGACTGTTTCAACAACAAAATATTTGCTCTAAATGTATTTTCTTAGTTATGAATTAGAAATTTCTGATTAAAAAATTAATTTATTTGGAAAAAATTCAGATAATGTTATTGTATAAATTATAAAGAAGCTGATCTTCTTTTTTTCCTCCAGATAGTGATAAATTTCATTTTATAGCTTTTAAAAGTAAAAAAAAAAAAAAAAAAAAAAAAAAAAAAAAAAAAAAAGACTGAATTTTTTTAATTAAAATAATTATTTAGATATTGAAAAAAAGAATTTTTTTTCCATGCATAACCAAGACACTTTAAGTGAATTTTTGCAGCTAGGACACAATGTTAAATGTGAATACTTTACATTGTAAGATGCGAAAATTATCTAATTAAAATGTATCAAAGTTCGTTTTAATTCAAACAGTAAATATTGTTAGACGGAAATATTTTATGCTATAAAATACAAAACTGTTTTCATATCGAGGGCGTAATTAATTCAAAGGTAAGACATTTTGTTTAACTTAAATTCTAAATATTGCTGATCTTGGGATGAAAATTACCATTAATTATTCTTTGTAAGATGCAATAATATTTGTATATCAACAGTGTGAGTTACTTATAAGCAAGAATATAATTTTTAAATTAAATGTAATTTTATTTGTATCTTACAATAGAAAATTAACTGTAATATTAAATGTAATTTTCATCGTAAAATTATTTAACAGCAGTATTTTGACTTTAAACAAAACAAGATTTATTACATTTCAATTAGTTACATCCGCAATATGGAAATATTTTTGCATCTTATAGTGGAAAATATTCCTAATTAACAATATTTATTTTTTGAATTAAAAGGATTTTTTTTTTACGTTTTAAATACTATTTTTGCATCGTACAAATTCTTCTATTCGATATGATTAGCTAATCAGCAAAAGATCATATGATATTGCAATGTACTCGGTAAAAGATTACGAAGTGACCAAATTATCGAAAACTAATATGCCGATTCAATTGTAGTCGGGAGGCGATTCTCGAAAGGTGATCTACCTTGCGGATAAGAAGTCATATCTGCGGACCCCGGAAAATGAGATTGCCAGGACGAAATATAGTCGAGTTAGGACTTTCGGCGGAAGTTAGGCCAATGATTATTTGCTGTTTGGGTTATCTCTGAGATGGTGCAAGATATTTTGATGCAGTTTTTTTATTTTAAAGATAATATTTTTCTGTTTAAAATTATATATTCCATTTTGAAATATGTATTCAATTTTTCTTGCTGCAGCCTTCTGAAAAAAAAAAAAATTGAAAAGTTTTTTTTTTTTTACAAAATGCCAATCTCAAAACTTTTTATTTTTGAACTGTTTATCAATACCATTGATTACTACATTCTCTGTAAAGGAGAACTTCCACTTTTGAGTTTAACAAGTTTTAGAAACACTAGGGGGCTCGACCCCCTACGAATTACGCTCGCCAACCCCCGTCCAGACACCGGAGACTCTAAATGCACGCTAATTTGATCGGCTTTAAAAAGATTTCGAAAGATTGAATTATAATTTAAAAAACAGTGGCGATCTCCCTATAAACGAATTTCTATTCATTTCTCTTTGATTGTGGAATTTTAACGCCAAATCCGCTGCGGTACTACTTGATTATCCTGTCGACATATTTTGACAAATTATATAAATCGCCAAACCACTCGCCAAATTATACAAATTGATATAATTTTTATTTTAAATAACGAAAGAACAAATAAATTCGTACAACATTAATAAAAGCACAAATAAAACGTCGAAATAAAAATAACTTGATGACGTATACACGTGTAACAACATTTCAAAACAAGCTAATATAAAAGGAATTAAGTAAAGAGAGTCTTTGTCTCCTGGTATTTTTTAACAAAGCGAAAAGAAAGTTCTTTTAAATGAGACATTTTAAATTAATTCTCAAAATATCAAATAAATGTCTAGCGCAATTTCTAAATTTAAACTTTTTTGCAATATTATTTTGTGTTCATTTTATGTAATAACTATTATGTGACGTAAATATGACATAATTTCTCCTAAGACTTCTAACGCATGTTAATGAATTTATTATTTTACAATATCCTTTCTCTTTTAAAATTCACGTGTATACTTTTTATGACGTAATTTTTAATAAGTTCCTGCTTTTTATACGTAATTATTTAATTCTAATTTAAAAGTTTTTTTCCCGTTTATAATAGTCACGTGTAAATAAATTTTTAATTTGAAGCAAACATTATTGCTTGCGCTTTTTATACAGTTGGCAACAGTTTAAATTAGTACAATTTTCTGAAATCTGTAAAAAATATCTCTAGAAATGCTGAAAATTTGAATTTAAAATAGAAATAAAACCTGAAAAAATGAGTCAAAATAAAAAAATTAATGCAATCTGCACTCCGGCAAATTCTAACGCATAAAATGATCTAAAAATGATTACACTGCCATGTATAGTTTTTGCTGCTATAAAACTTTTTAGTGGAACGATTTTGTCCAACTTTAGCATTAAATAACTCTTAAAATAATTCTTCGATTTGAAAACTGTCTGCATCAGCGTGTTTATCAAACATTTCTGTATAAAACCACCGATTTTCATATTTTTGTATGCATTATTTTTGTTAATATTAATGAAGAAAGGCCTCCGGTCACAAAAAAATCAAAACTGGCGGCGGCGGTGACAGCGGTAGTTACTTTTTTTTAGAATAGAGAGATTTCAGAAATTCAGAAAATTTTACAGGAACTGTATGTAAACAGCTTCTGTAAACTTCTCTGAATTTTTTTTATATATGTATCATATATGTAAGGGTAGGCCTACTACATATAGTACTACATATATTTGGCTGAGAATTGGTCTGTGATTCTGCCACAAGACGTATGGGGGATATCCCTGGAGTAATGACCAAATTTCTATTTTCACAAGAGTCGCATACTTTCAAAACAAGACCACAAATATTACAGCTATAAGTTATGACAGAGGACACAACCCAGCACATGCATTGCTGGCAATATGCAAAATTCATCAACAGCTGCAATCACAGCCAGAAAAAATTGTTATTTCTGACGGTGCCCCTAGTCACTTCAAAAGTTGTTACCAACTGTTTGAAGTAAAAAAGTCGCTTGTGCCAATGGAGTGGTTATACAGCATACAGCACTACTGGACATAGGAAAGGGCCTTGTGATGAATTAGGAGACCTGCTTAAACACCATGCTACAAAACATAATCTTTCTAGGCTAAGTACAGAGGCGATTCAGAATGCCAAGGAATTTTACGACAGTGGTGAAGTCATGCACATCAACAAACCTCATCCTCTTATCCAAAGAGAAAGTTGAAGAATTCTGCCAGCAGAAAATAGAATAGTCCAACAAAATTACCCTTGTGAAAGGAATTCAGAAGACAGATGTGTGGATTCACAGTGATGGGTGAACCTATATTACACAAACTTTAAACAGCAAGAAAGAAAAAATTTGATTTGTCTAGCCGAGATTTCTGAAATGACAGAATATTCAGATTAACAGCTTACAAAGAGTTATGTTTGTGGCCTGTGTATATGATTGTGACTGATGGATTATGGAGGTCATAGATATCAGTTGTGAGTTAAATGAAGTCGTCGTGAACTTTATGCTCTCACACAGACCAGCTTCTAGATATAGATTTTCAACTGCAAGATAGCAACACCACTACCAGTGGTCACCTGGCTTTTCGGCTTTGGTGGTACATAAACAATGTCTTTGACACTGCCAGAACTTAAAGAACGCATTTGTGCAGCATTCAGAATCACTGACACAGTGATGCTACAAAATGTTTGGAACTAGCTGGATTACAGATTGGACGTATGCCTTGAAACAAGATCGCACATTGAACATTTGTAACTGAAAAAAACTTGGTATATTTCTCTTTAAATTCATGTATCACTTATTTTAATGTGTGCAGTTGTTTCGAAAATATGATTTTTTAAAAATCGGGTCCATCATTTGTACTCATCCTGTATTTTGATATGTCATCACTATAAGCCCCGTGACAGAAATGTGGTCACATTGTCACAAAAAGGGAATGGACCCTTGCAGAAAACTTTCATCCTCAAGCCGTTACCTGTAACCTGTAGCTGATAGAAATATTATTTTTTTGTATTGTTATCTAGAATATTTTATGCAATTAAATAACTCCTTATTTAGTTATGCAAATATTTTTTGAAAGCATAAGATATGCTTTTGAAAAATTTGCTTTAAATTAACTTGGTGAAAATAAATAAGTTTTGTATTTTTATTGGTACTTTTATGTTAGCTGGGCACCAGTGATAACTTGTTTAATCTTGTTTCAATTGATATCATTTTGAATTGCAACACTTTCGCGTCATTCACCTCAGCAAAATCCTATAATTTGTAACCCTTTCCCACCATTCACCTTGTGCGGTATCGGAAGAACAAGCCATACTTTTCTTTTCCATTTCTTTCTTTTTCTTTTATTTTTTAAAAAGAAAAGGATATTTTGCCTAGAAATATATTTTCTACTAATGGAAATGAAATGAAATTGTATTTTAGCGATAGCATTCGATGACTGGCCTGGCATATCAGTTAATGGCCCAACGTATGATGCAATACTGAACTAATAAAAATTATTTTTTAATTGTATCTATCATATAACATTAAATAATAAATAATATAAATTATGTATAATTATTTTTTATTTAAAAAAATCTACCATTTACAATAAATATTTTTTGCATTCATGGTTACTTTCGAGACAGTTGAAATAATTAAACACCAAATAGATTGATCTAATTATAGTTTTCAAATCTGTGTTGCATTGCTATAAATTGCAGAAATTTAGCCTCATACTCAATCAAAATATCTTTGGAAAATTAATGGGACAATTAATTTATTATAAACTAGCAAAACCCACTGCTTTGCTCACGTAAGAATTTAAATATGCCAAGTACTATATTTGTGCCTATTTTAATTAGAAGTTCATTATTATGCTGCATTAGGCGAAAATGACACTTAAATTAATGAGAAGAACTAAAACTAATTATAAAAAAAATTATTATTCAGAATGTATTTTGAAGCTTTTATGCTTATTTTAGTTTTCAATTTTTCAAGTTTTGAATTCTTTAGAAACCATTCTTAGCAAGCATTTACATCTTAGAAGTAACCATTCTAACGGTCTATCACCCTCTTGGTGCTAGGGACGCCAATTTAAAATATATCCTATGTTGGAGAAAGGACTCACTGTCACTATCAATTTGACAACATTACTTTTGAAATCTGTTTGGTGTTTCCTGAGATTCCATAAAATTCGTAATTTAGAAAGTTCTTAGAATGCTTTTCGTCCATTTTACCCTTTTAAATTTCTATTCTTTTAGAAACTGTTCTTGGAGAGGATTTACATCTTATAAGTATTTACCATGCCAAATTTTAAGTTTCTATCTTTAACAATTCAATAGAAATCTTAATTTAGAACATTTTTAGAACACTTCTCGCATATTTCACCCTTTTAAATTATGATTTTTTTTTCAACTGTTCTTAGGGAGCATTTATATACAGTAGCGCTCAAAAGTATTTTGACAACCTTATATTCTCTCTTATTTTATTTAATATAAAAATGTAAAAGAAAATATATTTCCTATAATTGAGAACTCTATGACTGCAGTTATTC
Source organism: Maratus speciosus (assembly GCA_963932465.1). Lineage (NCBI taxonomy): Eukaryota > Metazoa > Arthropoda > Arachnida > Araneae > Salticidae > Maratus > Maratus speciosus. Next base: position 333,390,007 of record OZ010800.1, read on the forward strand.
AAATGTATCAAGTTTCAACTTTGTTTACATTCGGCGCCACCGAAGAAATATGACCCCCCCTTAGCTCAAAAGTATTTTGACAATTAGTTTACATTTAATTGTTGAAGGTGTCAGTGGCGCTATAGCTTCGATTAGTGTTTATATTGACTTATTCTGATTATTTTTAAGGATCAGGAATGCCGAAATGTAAAAAATATTGAAGGGATTCTAGAAAAGCCGCTGTAAATGCACTTAAGAAAGGTAGACTGCAAGCAGAACTAGCTCGTTCTTTTAACGTGTCACAGCATTTTTTATTATATAGAATAAAGTTTTTAATAAACAGAAATACATCGAAAATAAGCCTCAAAGTGGCCATCCGAAAAAAAAAAACAACTTGCAATGTTGACTGTATTATAAAAAAAAGATATCTAAAAGTGATTGTCGTAAGTCCACTGTAATAATAAAAAATGAATTGAAAGAAAATTACGGCATAGACATACACGTTTCATCAGTCAAACGATGCCTAAACCTCTATGGTTTACATGGCAGAAGACCAGCAAAAACACGTTTATCATCTACTAAAAATAGGAAGGCTAGAGTTGCATTTGTAAAACGGCATAACCCTTTCAGGGGCAAAGCAATTCCATTGCTAAAGTGAGGAAAAAAATGACTGACACCGGAATTTGAAAATAAATTTATTTGTAAATAAGAAAAAGCTATATTTCACACACATAATAAACCGCATTTTTTTTTAACCAAAATTCTGGTGTCAATCATTAATTTCAACACTTCAGCAATGGAATTGCTTTACCCCTGTAAGGGTTATGCCGTTTTACAAATGCAACTCTTGCCTTCTTATTCTTATTAAATTAGATACGTGTTTTTGCTGGACTTTTGCCATGTAAACCATAGAGGTTTAGGCGTCGTTTGACTGATGAAACGTGTATGTCTATGCCGTAATTTTCTTTCAATTCATTTTTTATTATTACAGTGGACTTATGATAATCACTTGTAGATATCATTTTTTAAATACAGTCAACATTGGAAGTTGTTTTTTTTTTTCGGATGGCCACTTTGAGGCTTATTTTCGATGTATTTCTGTTTATTAAAAAGTTTATTCCATGTAATAACAAGTTGCCGAGACACGTTAAAGGTCTGCTTGCAGTCTACCTTTCTTAAGTGCATTTACAGCGACTTTTCTAGAATCATTTCAATATTTTTTTCATTTCGGTATTTCTGATCCTTAAAATTAATCACAATAAGTCAATATAAACACTAATGGAAGCTATAGTATAGCGCCACTGACACCTTCAACAATTAAATGCAAACTAATTGTCAAAATACTTTTGAGCTAAGGAGGAGTCATATTTCTTCAGTGGCACCGAATGTAAACAAACAACTTGAAACTTGATACATTTGAATAACTGCAATCATAGTTTTCTCTATTATAGGGACTATATTTTCTTTTACATTTATATATTAAATAAAATAAGAGAGAATATAAGGTTGTCAAAATACTTTTAAGCGCTACTGTATTATCAGTAACTACCATGTGAAATTTCGTGTTTATATCTTTAACAAATCCATATACAAAATTTAGAAAATTTTTAGAACACTTTTCGCTCCTTTCACCTTTTTAAATTTCGAAATTTTTAGGAACTGTTCTTGGAGATCATTTACACCGTGGAAGCATCTACCATGCAAAATTTCATGTTTCTATCTTTAACAGTTCCATAGAAATTGTAATTTAGAAGTCTTTTTGTGCATTTTCACCTCTTTTGCTTTTGGAATTTTTTAAAAACTGTTTTTAGAGTGCATTTATATCTTATAAATATTTACTATGGCAAATTTTAAGTTTCTATCTTTACCAATTCCATAGAAATCAGAATTTAGAATGTTTTTAAAACACTTTTTGCGTATTTTCACTCCTTTTAAATTTCATGTTTTTTCATCTGTTCTTAGAGAGCATTTACATTGTATAAGTAACTGCCATGCCAAATTTCAAGTTTCTAGGCCTTTCAGTATCACAAAAATCACAATTTTAGAACATTTTTTACTCTTCCTACGCTTGGTGGTAGTGGCACAAACATAAAATATAGCATAAGTTGGAACCAGGATTGTCTGACACCATCAATTTGCAACCATTACTTTTGAAATTGGTTTTATATTTCCTGATATTCTATAGAATTCGTAATTTAGAATAGTTTTAGAATGCTTTTCGCTCGTTTTAGCCTTTTAAATTTGGATTTTTTTTTTTTTTTTTTAACTGTTCGTAGAAGGCATTTATATCATATCTACCATGCCAAATTTCAAGTTCCTATCTTTAATAATACCCTAAGAAATCTGAATTTAGAACACTTTTCGTGCTTTGTCACTCCTTTTAAATTTTGAATTTTTATAAATTATTCTTAGAGAGCACTTGCATCTTATGAGTAACTCCATAGCAAGTTTCTAGACCTTTCAGTATCACAAAAATCACAATTTTAGAAAGTTTTTTACTCTTCCAAGACCTAATTGTAGTGTGCAGATATAAAATAGAGCAAATGTAGGAATAGGGACTGTCTATCACCATCAATTTGCAACCATTACTTTTGAAATTGGTTTACATTTCCCGAGATTCCTAATTTAGAATATTTTTAGAAACGCTTTTCATTCTTTTTGCCCTTTGAAATTTTGATTTTTTTTTTTTTTTTTTTTTTAACTGTCCTTATAGAATCTTTATATCTTATAAATATCTACTGTACCAAATTCCAAGTTTCCATCTTTAACAATTCCCTAGAAAATTCAAATTTAGAATGCTTTCCGTGCCTTTTCACTCCTGTTAAATTTTGAATTTTTTTATAAACTATTCTTAGAGATCATCTACATTTCATAAGTAGCTACCATGCTAAATTTCAAATGCCTAGGCCTTTCAGTATCACAAAAATTGCATTTCTAGAATGCTTTTTGCTCCTGCACCTCACTGGAGGTAGTGAAACCAACATAAAATGTGGCCTATGTTGGAAAATGACCGTTACTATAAATTTGCCACCATTACTTTTGAAATTGGTTCGGTAGTTCCAGAGATTACTTCCTACAAACACACAAATAAACAAACGTTACTTCTTTATAACATTAGTATAGATTACTGTAAATATACTAATTCCTCTAATGCTTTAATCTAGGTTTGGTTATTTTAACATGCAGTTTACAAGTTTTTTGGAATGTATGTGGTTATGGCATTATTTCTGATTTAAATTTAATCATTAGATTACCCAGATTAAGAATCAGATCCAAACAAGATCAAAGATTAATCAGATTTTGAAAGAAAGTAATTTATAGGAAGCCCTTGGAAACAAAAATTCTCCTGTTTCATCTGCTTAAAAATCAAAACATCTAATATGTAACTAAATATGTTTCCATTTCAAATCCTAGATGCTGACATCAAGTTATATCATGCATCTTGCAATGTTTCAAGCTATGCATATATCAAACTTGTAGGCTATGGCGAGAGTTCTCGCTGTCGCTCGCCATTGCACTAAATGGCGACTAAATGTTTGATTTGGCGAGTAAACGAACAATCAAACTCGCCAAATTGTGAGTTCTCAATTTCTGTTGTTTTTGTGTTTTGTGTGTGTGGTGTACCAATACAGTCGAGATTTTTATCCGTGTTACTGAACGATTGATGGCACTTTAACATGTTCAATTGCTCTATTTATAAAAATACTTAGTGCCTCAACACCAATTCAGTTTAGCAACAGCCAAAGATGCAGAAAGGAGTATGTGATAGGTATTTCTCTATTGTCAGTTAATCCTATATCTATGAGCCGACGTCATGCCGGTAAAAACATAAACAAAATAATTTGCATCAAGCGCCAAGTAGAGAAATTTTTTGCTGGAATGCGGCGTAGAAATTAGCCATTTATCAACACTATTTACTAGTTGTATGCAAATTATCATTGGCAGGTCAAACTTTTTCTATCGATTAAAAGTGGAAATGCCGTAGCAATTTTTAGTGTATATTTTCACAACGGTAAATCAAAGAAAGCTGTTTTTAATTTTTATTTAGGCTGCTAAAAGACTTTACTGAAACATTTACACATTTAGGAGACATTTAGAATGCACTTATTTTTAATAGTTTCTGTAGCGGATAGTCGAAAATCTATTTAACAAGCAATTATGAAAAAAATTGGTTGTTTTAGAACATATTGAAAAAAAGTGATACGATAAGGGGCTAAAGATTGATTTTCATGTTTCATGCCCAATCTATAGTGCTAACATTTCTTTGCATTTGGCTACTGTTTTTTGTTTCTTATTCGCCAAATCGCTAATGTTGGTCAAATGTTAGTGAGAATAAAAATAGCAAATAAAGCCTTTGTGCAACAATATTAAAAAGCAGAAAAACCAACGTTTAAAATGCACAAATAATATATGAAAAGCAGCAAACAGCTGTTTCGAATCTACTAGCGAGATTCTTCTTCAGTGCGAAAGGAACAGCGTGCTAGAAAAAGCAAGGCTGAGCAAAATCATAGACAGAGACGCGCTGGCTTTTATACCCTATGCGGGTGGCGAAGGCGCCGAAACAACCAATGAGAGAGAAGCAGTGGAAACGACTGGGTGGACAAGTAGCGACATCTACCGGAGAAGTAGAGAAAATAAACCAAAAAAGGGGAATTAAATTAACGCTTTCCAAATACTTGGAAAATCTGGAGTACTAGATAAGTCATTGACTAAAGAGTGAGAATTTTTAATGATATGGTAAGCTTCCCAAAAATCAAGATCAAGGTTAGAAGAACATTTTTGGATAATGATGGCTGAGGAAAAATCGAACCTATGTTGAGAAGACCAAGAATGTTGAGCAATAGAAGAACGTTTGAGCTCCTGATTTTTAACATAACCTTCATGCTCTTTTAAACGAAATCTAAGAGCACGTTTAGTCTGACCAATATAAGAAAGACCACACTGACAAGAGATCTGGTAAATGCCCCAATTATCTAGGCGATCAACGGGGTGTTTGAGATTTGATAAAGGGATTTTATTAACAGGAGAAAAAATAACTTTAAAATCAAACCTTCTTAGGATTTTAGCAACTTGCTGACTGATTTTAGGAAAAAATGGTAATACAACTGAAGTATTAGAGTTGGAATTAGAATGCTTTTCAGAATGGTCGGATTTCGTCAATTTCTTATAAATAGAATCGATAATATTAGAGGAATAACCACGATCGACAGCAATAGCTTTGAGGTAATTAAGTTCAGCACTAAGTAACTGAGGAGTGGAACAAATATTAGTAGCCCGAAAAACAAAAGTATTGAAAGCAGCGAATTTCTGGTTAGGGGGATGAGAAGAATGCCTGTGAGGTGGGAGACTGACAGCAAAAGGTTTACGAAAGACGGTAGTCTGAAAGCCATTTTCACAACGAATAACAAGGACATCCAGGAAAGAAAGACAGTTATTGGTCTCAATTTCAGAGGTAAATTGAATGCAGGGATCAATGGAATTCATAATAGAGAGAATATGATTAATATCCGAATTCATTTCAATCAGGACATAAACATCATCAACATAACGAACATAGAACGGAAATTTTAAGATTTCAAAAAGCTTGACCTCAAAATAGTGCATATAAATATCGCATAAAATTGGACTAAGAGGATTACCCATAGCCAAAACGTCAATCATACGGCTTCTCACTCGCGCTTGCTTGTCGCAAAATACTTTTGTTTTCAATGGTAATTTCTTCCGTATGATTGACGGTTTGGCTATGGGTAATCCTCTTAGTCCAATTTTATGCGATATTTATATGCACTATTTTGAGGTCAAGCTTTTTGAAATCTTAAAATTTCCGTTCTATGTTCGTTATGTTGATGATGTTTATGTCCTGATTGAAATGAATTCGGATATTAATCATATTCTCTCTATTATGAATTCCATTGATCCCTGCATTCAATTTACCTCTGAAATTGAGACCAATAACTGTCTTTCTTTCCTAGATGTCCTTGTTATTCGTTGTGAAAATGGCTTTCAGACTACCGTCTTTCGTAAACCTTTTGCTGTCAGTCTCCCACCTCACAGGCATTCTTCTCATCCCCCTAACCAGAAATTCGCTGCTTTCAATACTTTTGTTTTTCGGGCTACTAATATTTGTTCCACTGCTCAGTTACTTAGTGCTGAACTTAATTACCTCAAAGCTATTGCTGTCGATCGTGGTTATTCCTCTAATATTATCGATTCTATTTATAAGAAATTGACGAAATCCGACCATTCTGAAAAGCATTCTAATTCAAACTCTAATACTTCAGTTGTATTACCATTTTTTCCTAAAATCAGTCCGCAAGTTGCTAAAATCCTAAGAAGGTTTGATTTTAAAGTTATTTTTTCTCCTGTTAATAAAATCCCTTTTTCAAATCTCAAACACCCCGTTGATCGCCTAGATAATTAGGGCATTTACCAGATCTCTTGTCAGTGTGGTCTTTCTTATATTGGTCAGACTAAACGTGCTCTTAGATTTCGTTTAAAAGAGCATGAAGGTTATGTTAAAAATCAGGAGCTCAAACGTTCTTCTATTGCTCAACATTCTTGGTCTTCTCAACATAGGTTCGATTTTTCCTCAGCCATCATTATCCAAAAATGTTCTTCTAACCTTGATCTTGATTTTTGGGAAGCTTACCATATCATTAAAAATTCTCACTCTTTAGTCAATGACTTATCTAGTACTCCAGATTTTCCAAGTATTTGGAAAGCGTTAATTTAATTCCCTTTTTTTGGTTTATTTTCTCTACTTCTCCGGTAGATGTCGCTACTTGTCCACCCAGTCGTTTCCACTGCTTCTCTCTCATTGGTTGTTTCGGCGCCTTCGCCACCCGCATAGGGTATAAAAGCCAGCGCGTCTCTGTCTATGATTTTGCTCAGCCTTGCTTTTTCTAGCACGCTGTTCCTTTCGCACTGAAGAAGAATCTTGTTAGTAGATTCGAAACAGCTGTTTGCTGCTTTTCATATATTATTTGTGCATTTTAAACGTTGGTTTTTCTGCTTTTTAATGTCATTGAGAATCCTGGCTATGGCACTTTTTTCTGCAAATATTCTGAAATCAGTCTGTTAAAAATATCATTCTGGATAACTGGTTTTTGGCTAACTGGTTTCCGGATAAATGGTTCCATATTGTATTTAATTTCTAGATAATTTTTATGCGTTTTGAAGGTTTATTTTACTTCAGCGTTGTATTTTTCATGTATAAACTTGTAAAATTTACTGTAACCAGTGCATATTCAGTGTTTGTACAGACTCCTTAGACTACTTAGAAACTTCTTAGAAATTAAAAAATTCCTAAGGAGTGCTTACAATACCTTAGATATATATAAAATGCTCTTTAAAAACTCCTTAAATTATTATAAAACAAAATTTAGTGGCTTCAATGATTTAATTGAAGTAGTATACAATATTAGAAATATCTTACACCATAATTTAATTGTCTGAATAATCATCTTTCTCAAGTATGCAGAGTTTCTCCCATGTTTTAAAAAAATGGAGATTTCTGCCTGTGAGAAAAGGGCACTTTTCTGATTTTGGATTTTAAAGGCATTCTTTCGATTTTTAAAATAACTTTGAATATTTAAAACTCAGGGCACTCTTTTCAAGGCAGGATTGAGTTTTTACTATCAAGTAAATTTTTTAATGCAAAAAAGGAGAAAGGGGATTTTGTTTTTACTGAAGGGCAAGAAGGGTGCTATTTTGTAAACCAAAGGTCAGGCAGGGTGTAACACCCTGCTAAAACTGTCAAGGAGAAACTCTGAATATGATATATTTATGTATATGGCATGAAATAGAACCACCTTTAAAGGAAGTAAAATAAAAAATCTTCTCATATTTACAAAGGTAAAATTCAAGTGATTAATCTTTCTTCAAGTTATTTTCATACCATTCTACAAAAAAATGCCATGTGTTTTTCCCTTCAAAATTTACTTTAAATTTCTAGATATATGTCATACATTTGACTGGTCTCTGTATATGTATGATCATTGACCACTACATAAAATTGTTGACTGGAATGTTGTGTTAAAATTTATTAAACCTGTAAGCAGTGCGTTGTGAATTCTGTACAATTATAGCCCTGACATTAGATTTCAATAGAATAAAATCTCTTTGAAATACTTTTCTGTTAATTTTTTCTCTTCAAATAAGGTATTAAAATTGGGTGTGCTACATGAGGGTGCAGCATACTTAAAAAAATATGCTCAGTGCTTTAAAATTTAGGCTTCTTAAAATTCTTCAAACTTCCTGGATTTTTTTTTCTTCTGAAGCTATATGAACCCTAATATTGCATTATTTCCGATATAATTTTTTTTGAGTGTGTGTAAATTTCTATATTAAAGTTTTATGTTTTCTATTCCAACATTTATTTTATTATTTTACTTTAGGATACTGTAATCACAGCATCACCTGATTCAGTTATAAGAATTTGGCACGTTCCAACTTCACAAACAATTCAAGCTATAAGAGCTCATGAAGGTGGCGTTACTGGACTTAGTTTGCATGCTACTGGTGATTATCTACTAAGTACATCCACAGATGAACATTGGGCTTTCTCTGATCTTAGAACTGGACGAATTTTAACTAAAGTTGGGGATACATCCTCTCAACATTGTAAGTATATTCGGTATACTTTGCTCCTGAAAATTCTTTGTTAAACATTTTAAACAAAGAAATAATTTTGATCATTCAATCAACAAATATAAGCTGTAGTATATATTTATCAAGTAAATTTAATTAGCTTGCATTGTTATTACACTTTATTCACTTTCAAGTTCCGTGTTAAAAAAAAAAAAAAGATCTTTTGACTTTCTAACCAGAGACAAAGCAGAAATCATGTAATAGTAAAGGCTTATAGGCTAGATTATTGTTATGTACTCTCCAAGTACTGCCATTTAATAGTATTCTGGAAATAAAGCACTTCTCGGAAAAATTCGATGTTTTAATCTCAGCAGTATTTTTATTAGGATTTATTTATTTTTCCATGGACTCTTTCTGTTGCCTATATATATCGGCATTATTGCCTATCAGTCTTAATTTAATGTCAGTAATGGATAAGCATGATATAAGAACACACTCATATTATGGTCTCTTGATTTTCTGGAATTTCTAATAATTTTCGACAAACTCATTGGTAAAGGCTTCATATAGAATAGATCTTTTGTATGTGATCACTATGTAGTTGTTCAAATACGACTGTTCCAGTTCCTTCGCCCGTTTAACACTAGAAAGACGGGAGCGGTCATTTTGACCGAAAATGAATTTCAAACTCTTGTATTTTTCTTAAATATTCTTCGATTTTTACATTGTTTATTGAATTTTCCTAATTATTCATAAGGATTATGTAGCGCAAAAATTTAAATTTTTTTACACAATATTCTGAGCCCGATAATTATGTATACCTAGAAAGACGGATTGCGGTTATTTTGACCGCTGAAGAAATAAAATCTAACATTACATTTACCTTTCAATTTTTGCTGTCTACGAACGATTATTCTTTCCTTTCGAGGTAATTTTAATAACATTTCATGGAAAGAAGCATACGTGAGGTAGGGAGGGATGTTAAAAACATCTGCTTGTCACGTGATTCTTTTTGTAGGGGCTGTAATAGAATGCTGGCATTTGGAGAATACGCGGGATTGAAAAACACCTGCTGGTCACTGAAATTCCTTTTATGTTCGAAAGCATTTGATTTTTTAGTTACAGATATTTATTTCTTTTGAAGTTCTTGACCTGATCGGATGTACATTTTTTTCACGCTATGTGGCGATGAACTGTTGGTAAAAGCAATGTGTCAGAAGAAGAGTTTCTAAAAATATTGCGGACTGTATCTGAAACCGATTCTGGTACAGATGAAAATTCAAATTTATCTGACGATGAATATAACCCTGGAAATGTAAGGGAATCCTCTTCCGCGGATGAATGCCGTTTTTTTTTTACTGAAACGGCACAAACAGATTTTTCGTCTGAATCTGAAAATGAAATTTTTTTTATAAATGTCGATTCAAGTCATACGTGGTAGAAAACGAAAACAAAACAGAAAACGTCAAAAGAAAAGTAAACTACTACGTAAAAGTGAAGAACAAAGAGTATGTTCCCAAAATGAAGGAAATGAGTAAAATGTAGACGTAGCAAATGATGGAAAAATATGGGCAGTTCCTTCTGGTAATATTTCTTCAGGAAAACGATAGCATCACAATGTGTTGAGAGAAGTTCCTGGACCAAGTTCAATTTCTACTAGAAATGTAATGTTAGGGAATTTCACAAGTGCATGGAGACTATTCATAAATGAAAAGATTCTTCGTTTCATAAAAATGTGCACAGAAGCGGAAACTCATCGATGTTTGCATGACCCGCATTGGAATATATGTTTAGACGAATTAGATGCTTTTATTTCCATACTGTATGCTCGTGGAGCTTTTATTTCTAAAAGTGTTTCAATAAACAACTTATGGTCCACGACATGGGCAATAAACTTTTTTCACCAAACAATGGCTCGGAACAGGTTCAAAGAAATAATGAGATATTTGCGGTTTGATCTGAAGGCAAGAAGATCTGAAAGACTTCGATCTGATCAATTTGCACTAGTGTCAGAGATATGGAACTCGTTTATTGCAAATTGTTTACTTTGCTATAAACCGGGAGAAAATATAACAGTAGACGAACAACTCTTCCCGAGTCAAGGCACGTTGCCCATTTACACAGTATATCCCAAAAAAACCAGATAAATTCGGGATTAAATTTTGGCTAGCAGCTGATGTTCGATCAAAATATTTGTTGAATGGCTTTCCATATTTAGGTAAAAATGAAAATAGACCTATAGATGAAACTGTTGGAGAACATGCTGTTTGTCGCTTCGCAGAGCAATTTCATAATACAGGAAGGAACATAACAAAGGATAATTTTTTTACAACGTTGAAATTAGCCCAAACTCTAAGAAATAAAGGACTTAGCATCGTTGGAACTGTGAAACGTGGAAAGAAAGAAGTGCCCGAATCCTTCAAGCTCACAAAGGGAGAACTGTATTCAAGCAAAATTCTCAAGCACGATAATATATTACTGACCTCATATCAAGGAAAGAAAAACATTAATGTTTTGTTGTTAAGCACTTTACATCCTACACTTGAAGTCAATGGCAATGAAAAAAAGACGCCTGAGGTTGTTCAGTTTTACAACTCAATGAAAAACGGAATGGATGTACTTGACCAGATGGCAATAAAATATTCCACAAAATCAACTTTTCGACGATGGCCTGTGCAAGTTTTTGTTAATATTCTGGACTGAGCTGCTATAAATGCTTGTGTGATTTATAAAGAGAATACTGGTGTAAATATAAAGCTTCGTGATTTTATTTTGAATTTAGCTGACAAACTGCGTACAAAATATGTCGCCTCTAAGACATCTCCACTGTCAGACTTAACTCCAAATATAGGTGCACCCACAATGTCGTGTACAAAACGTAAACAATGCCAAATCAATAGATGCCGGAAGAAAACTTTGAACATTTGTAGTGATTGCAAAAAGTCAGTTTGTGGCTCCTGCACTTACAAAGTTATAAAGCTGAGTGTTTGCAGAGAATGTAAAAAGGAATAATGTAAGTTATTTTTGTAATATTTATATTTTTAAATATATACACTTAAAAAAGCAATTATGTTATATAAATTTAAGATACTTTGAGCAAATCCAATTTTATTTTTATTGTGTATTTTTTTTTTATTTGTAATTTTTGTTGATAATTGATTATATATATATATATTGTATTTCCTTTAACTAAAATTAATGTTATATATAAAACGGTAAATAAATAAAGTAATATTCTATTATTCTATTAATAAATGTACTTTAAAAAACTGAACAAAAAAATATATAAAAATGCTTTATTTTTGGTCCTTCAAATAGAGCGGTCAAAATGACCGCTCTCCGTCTTTCTAGGTATACAAAAACTTCCGCCTTTCTAGTGTTAATGAATGTTAATTTTTTTTAAACCACAATAAGTAAACTTCAGTGCAATCACAAATGTACTTTTGGACCTGTTAAAACAATTTCCTTTTCAAATAGATATCCACAATGTGGTTTTTCATATTTCATCAGCATTTTTTTTTTTTTTTTTTTTTTTTTTGTAGATATATTATCACATCATGCAAATTATTTCATACTTTTTTTTGTGGTTGTTCATAATTTGAAAATATTTCATTACATTCTGTTTCACGGGTAAGAAGTGTCAAAACTTTATCATTTTTTTTTCTTTTCAAAATGCTAGAGAAAAACAGAGATAGTGCAATTAACTTATATCCTTCATTACAAAACAATTAAAGTGCCATATGCACAGAAAAAAAAAAAATGGAATGATTACATGAAATGTGGCATGTTGACCACAGTGAATGTGATATCATGTTTATTGACTTAAATTACATTATTTGGCAATAGATTTTGTTTCCTGTAAATTTTCAATGGGAAGGTAAATAAATATCTTTTTCTTCTTTATTTCAATTAAGGTGTAAAAAAATCATGATTTAAAAAAAAATAAATAAAAAAAATCGGATTTTTTTTATTTAAATCAGATTTTTTAAATTTAAATTGGATTTTTATGATTTTTTTTCCCTGCGTTCAAATACGGAATAGCTACCAAGAGTTTTAGGTTTCCAAAACAATTAAACTCTAATTGCTAACATAATCTTTGTTTTTACACTTTAATTAATAAAATTATAATTATTAGTTAGTAATTACAGAAATTATAAAAACTGCAAATTAGTAGTTTCATTAGGTAGTATCATACAATAATGTTATATACATTAATATTGTGATAATTATGTAAAACTTTATAAATACTAGTGATATTTAACATTTATTAAAATTATTAATTGCATTTTATATTAAATAGTTAACACTACTTCAAATTAATAATTATAAAACAATTAACTCTCTAATTAGGAACATATTATACATTTTTAAGACTTAATTATTAAAATGATAATAATGTAGTATTCATTTTAGAAAGGAAAAGGGACAAGATGCTAGTTCCAAAAAAGGGTACTATTTCATGAGGAAATATATTTGTAATGTGTTTAGTAATGATATAAGGGAAAAAAATAATAATTTTTAGTATGATGAATAAAGTGTTCTTAATTTTTAATAATTTTATGAATAACAAATTGACAAAAACAATTAAATAACATATTTTAATAATATTCTATACTTTCTAAAGAAATAAAGTTCTATGTTTTTGCGAGATCTTGGCCACATGAATTTAAAAATACTGTTGAATGGGGAAGTTTTTTACAAGAAATCTCTGGCTACAACTACAGTGAATTTCAGGTGCATTTTGCCAGTTTCAAAAGGGGCATGGTGCGGCACCATTTAAAAAAGTCCTAGAAGAAATAGTATAACTAATTATACAGAAGTAGCAGCATTATTACCTCTCAGTGTGGATTATTAGCTTTCAATGGTTAAATTTTTTTTTCTTTTTAAGAAAAATTTTGCTGCCTTTTCAATCCCTAATCATTTTTTATTTAGTATTATGTGAGTTACAAAGTTAAAAACATTTATTCAACCTATACCGAAGAAGTTCTAGCTGAGATTAGCATTTTTATACCAATTATTTCTTTTTCTCTTTTCTTTCTTTCTCTCTTTCTTCTTTCATTTACAATTTAGCTTGGAAATGATGTCATTTTTTCATACTTCTTTAACTTGAGATAGCTATTAATTACTATTTACTCTTTTACTTGTAGAAATGTATTACACTTGCTATGTGTAATTTTATATAAAATAATTCATAAATTGATTACCTAAAGGAATTTATGACATTGCAAATTATATTAGATTTAAATATTTTTAAATTAAACTGTTTTAATTTAGATAAAAACTTAAAAAAAAAAAGATTTTTATAAACTCAACTGTTTTTAACTTTTTACAATACTCATGAATTAAGCTTAGAAACAATTATTTAAAGCTCTTTTTTTTTTTGTTGTTTATTCATAAGTCAAAATACCTGCAGAAACTTTCAAATTATGTTTATGTTAGATTTTAATATATTGTTTGACATTTTAAACATTTAGAAAATTTTTGATTTAAATCAATGATTTTTTAAAAAAAAATTGGTTGATTAAAATCATGATTTTAATCGCTGATTTAAATCAACTGATTAAAATCGTTGACACCCTAATTTCAATTAATTTTTTTTTCTATATTTGTTTACATGTAACATACAATTGATCTCCAAATTATCTAATATTTTAATTATATTCTGTCTTAGTTTTAAAAAGAATCAGACGATGAATGAAAGTATGGTTTGATTGCTTATTTCAACGATTCCATGCTCTTTTTGCTGAATAATATTTTCCTTTAAGTTCCCCACTCCTTATAAATTGTTTCTTAGATAAAGTAGTATGTGCTTTTGCTAACTGAAATTTGTGTTTACTGGGATCTTTGCTGATTTGTGTATTTTATTCTCTTTTGAAGATTCCATGGCATCCATAAAACAAAATCATATTCAGGTATTGCGTGATTTATTTTCTAAAGGGTTTAGCATTATTTAAATTTCTGGTGGAGGTGATTCTTAAAGCTCTTCATACCAAATATGTGTAGCGTCTAGTTATAGAAATAAATAGCTTTATTATGCAATGAAGATTTCCAAACTTCTACAAAACAAAAACTGAAATTTATGAAAATTACTGTATGAAAAGTTTATATCATGTGTTAATATTGCTTGAAATTTTAACATACTTGGTGTTCAAATTACATCTGTATGTTTGTTAGCATTACCGTAAAATCCCATTAATCCGCCACTCCCGATCAAATGCCCCCTCCCCCCTCATTTTATAAACAAATTTGAAATTTTCAAAAAATCCCTAGAAAGTGCCCCTTTAAATATCGCTGAAAAAACATAAACTACATCAAAAGATCGCTAAAAAACACATATTATGTCAAAGAATAGCAGAAAAAAAGTGTTATCAGGGCATCATGGAAAAAACGCACATTCCATCAAAGGATCGCTAATTTTGTCAAAAAATTGCAGGGAAAAATGCAAATTATGTCGGATCTTAAAAAAAAAAAAAAAAAAACCTCAGTCAAAGGATTGCTGAAAAAAATGGGAATTACGACAAAGGATCGCAGAAAAAACACTCATTTCGTCAAAGGATTTCGAATTTAGTCAAAAGATGACATAAAAAATGCGAATATGTCAGATCTAAAAAAAAAAACACAGTCAAAGGATCACTGAAAAAAGATGCAAATTACGTCAAAGAACCACTGAAAAAACACGAATAATATCAAAGAATCGTGAATAAAACACAAATGTCATCAGAGGATTGCAGTAAAAACACAAATATGTGAATTTCGTCAAAAGATCACAGAAAAAATGCAAATTTCGCCAAAAGATCATGGAAAAAAGGCGAAATCCATTAAAGAGTCACGGAAGAAAGACGAATTCCGTTAAAGAATCACAGAAAAAAGGTGAATTCCATTAAAGAATCGCAGAAAAAAGGCAAATACTGTTAAAGAATTGCAAAAAAAAAATGGGCATAAAGGACATTTTGACAAAGAACCAAGAAAAAAAACGTGAATTTCGTCAAACGATTGTGGGAAAAATGGGATTTTCGTCAAAGGATCGTGAAAAAAAAAAAAAACAAATTTTGTCAAACATCGCGAAAAACGCTGCAAATTTCGTCAAATATTCCAGAAAAAAAAAACTGCAAATTTTCTGAAAAGATTGGGGGGGAAATCCCATGTAAGCGCCCCTCTGATTATTTTGCAATTTTTCGTCATGTTGGGGGGGGGGGGGGGACAAATTAACAGGATTTTACGGTATTTATTTTAAATTTTGAAGGTAAAGACATTTGGGAAATTCTATTATCATTCTATCTTTAAGACTTTTTTGCATTAAAAATCATAAAAAAATAAGTATTACTGTATTTACTATACTGACATAATGTATGCTTCTGTATATTTTTCATACCGCTTACTTTTGAAAAAAAAAGTTTCTTTTTTTTACATCAAGAATATCAGATGATTTGAATTATTGAAATGTGATTTGATAGAAATGCAACGGAATGCTGTCTGAGAACTTTCATTTATCACTTGCACTAAGGTGAAGTTTTAGTCTGTTTCTATGTTTCAAAAAGAGACAAATTTGTTGTTTTTTCCCCCTTCGACTGCCACTAGAGCGATTGCAGGTGGTTATTGTAATAAATATGCTGCATCATCAGCCATAAAATTTGTCTAGAACTTAAACAAATAAACAGATATTAGCCGATTTCATCCCTTAATATTTAAGTTTAAAAAATCTGTAATACATAAGAAAAAATAAGTTTTGCCTTCAGAACCTAAATTTGAAATATTTCCTTTGCTCAATTAATAAAATAGGAGTATTGGAAGAAAATTATTCAATCTTGGACAGAATCATAAATATGTAACTATGCAGAATAAATAAAATAACATTTTGATGTTTCAAAATTGATAAATTAAGATGTTTAAATATTTTTAAAAAAATTAGGCAGATTAAATGTTTTCACATTCCTTTAAAAGTCTTCAAAATTTCTTCGAGTATTGTCTAGTAACTTAGATTTTTTTATTTTTTTATAATACTTTTGAAAACTAAATAAGGATTTTGAAAAGGCCTTCTAAAAACTGTAAAAGCTGCAATAACTTATTTAATATTTATAATATTCCATGTTACGTGTGTGACATTTTGAACAAAAAAATTTCTAATTAATCAAACATTTTTCAATATCTTTCTTATTTAAAAATCCAAACAAAAGTTCTTTAAAAAATATATACTTTACTGTATTCTTTTATGCAAAAACATATAATTTTGATATAATAGTTATTTTTTAAATAGCTTTTTAAAAATGTTACGTGTGTGACTTAGAAAAAAAGCAAATTTTGAGTAATGAAATTAAATGATATATTTCTGTGAATTTTATTTCCACACATTTAAATTAAAAAATATAGTAATAACTTATTTACCTTACCACCTAAAATCACAATTAAAATTAAAATTTAATAAATAATTGAATAAATGAAAATTAAAGCCTGCATTACGTGTGTGACTCTCTGCACGGAATTACTCAATCAGGTAATCATATTAAATTGAGTCTTTTTTTTTTTTTTCGGTACTTCAAGTTTTTTAATCCTTGAAAGTGAATGTGAATGAATATACATTAAAAAATTCACATAATGTTCATACTCCTTTTACTGTTATTATTTTTGGTACTGAGAAAAATGGCAAAAAGAAAGAAAAATATGCAAATGAATGTTATCTTTTTTTGTGTCATTTCAAAGATTCTGTTTGATTGAGATTAGTATTTTGAATGTTTACTATGTTGTATATTTTTTTAATTTATTACAATTATGTATATATATATATATATATATATATATTACTTAACTGCAGCCCTCATGTTATAATAGTCCTAACTCTGTTTTGCATCCTCACATGCTATAATATGGTGAGTCTACCTTCTGAAGTTTTGGTTCCTAGTATGTAATTGAGGTATTGTGCTCTAATAATTTTGAATATCCTGTTTGAGGTGTATCTTTCCTTAGATCTCTTGGATTTTTATCATCTATTTTCTTTAATGTTACGTTATCAGGAGCTAAATTTTGTCATTTTAGGCCTAATGAACAAAATTGGATGAAATAATGCTTCTTTACTGTGAATTAAACTACAAGCTCCTCTGACGATTCTGTGGGTTATTCATAGATTCTTATTTTACATACTGGTTTCCTATGTTCATATCTAGTTCATCTTTAGAATTTTACCAATTTGTTCATATATTTGTGATTTCATCTTTATTATTATTATTATTATTATTATTATCAATTAGTATATTTTTCCTCTCAGTTGCTAAAGCAAATTCTATATCTGCCCCAAATAGCACTTCAAATCATTAAAACCCAACCCATCAGAAACATCTTAATGAGTATTAAAGATTCTGAATGCAATATGCTAAATTGACATGCTTTTTTTGAAATAACTTCTTAAAATCATACTTCATAATAAACTTAAGTTAAAATAAACATTAGATGATTACTTAAGTTATAAATTTAGCTAAGTTTCTTCATATTTGACAGTTGTGAGTACATTTAATCCATAAATCCTAATAAGCTTTTCTCTAACATGACATTTATTATTAATTCATAATTATAAATATTAATTAGCGTCACATTTAGAATTGACTGTTAAAATTCAGGCAGTCTCCTATTAACTGCTTTTGTGAACAGTCATGAGTGTATAAGATGCTGAAAATTGGTTACTGAGTTAAGTAAAGGAATTAATATGCATTATCATGTGTTTTTTAGTAAAACTCATCTTGACCATGACTCTGAAACCTAATATTATATACTAGCAGAACTACCCGGCTTCACCCGTGTCAATTATAAGAAGCCTTCCAGGTAAAATAAATTAAAAAGAAATAAAACGGCAGTCACATTAACTGAAATTTGTGCATTCCCATCCACAAATCTTTATAAAGACAATCAAAAAACATGACGTTATTGTCTTGCAACCATAGTAAAATTCCTAAGCTTTAATAACAGAATGCACGTTTTCTTTGGCGGGTGTAAGAGAAAAATATGTGATTTTCCTGACAATACGAAAAAAAACAAATTCCTCCAATTCGCGCAGCACTTCGTGAAATTCTCGTTTGTATGGTATTATCTACATTATAAAGTAAAAACACTATGTCAGTGCCCATAAATTATGCCCCATAAATTATAATCCATAAAATGTGCCTTTACTGCAATTTTTCTAACTTTTAAACATAACACAATCTCATTTTTTACAATGTCGAATAGAAAAAAGTTCTCTCAAATGAAATTTGTTTGGAAATTGTACCTCAGTTTTCTGATTTTAATGGATTTTAAAGTAACTTTTAAGCATGGATATTTTTAAAGTTGAGTGCAACCCGATTACGAAAGATGAACCTGTTTACACTTAATGTAATAGTATAAAGAAAAGACATGTCTATGAGTAACGCTGGTATCATATTTTCGGTGGCAACAACCTAACACAACAAATTTCCCTTTTGCTGCAGTTTAACGTCTAAACATTGTACATTCGATTGTTCCAACGTATTATAGAAAACAAAAGTACTTTCAGTGATATTTGTTTGTAATGTTTATCTCAATTTACGAATTTTTTATGGGTTTTAAAATAATTTTTAAGCATGCATATTTTTAAAATATGCTTGCAACCCAAATACGAAAGATTAACTCAATTGTTCAAAAACATTATAAATAATTCAGAATTTGTTTGCTTTCGCATAATATTCATTAACTAAATTGGCAAACGAAATTAAAACGCCAAAAATAAAATAAACACGAATTTAACAGATATCAAATCAAACTACTCAAAATAACCTGATAAGTATATAAAATTCAAATGGGAATTTTGTTCCGGGTGCATATAACTTGAATTCTTCAGAACGGATTTCCATACGACTTGCACTATTAGTTTTTTAGGGAAGATTTTAGTGTGTAACATATTGTTTTCCGTTGCTTAGTCATAGAATTATAGGGGAAAGTTATATAATCATGTGAACCCAATTATGAAGGATTAGTCTTATTAGCTGAATGGAAAATGCAGAACTATTTTTATCGCTAAGTATATTGACAGGTTTATCTTCAGTAATGGCGCTGTGCGCTAGGGTATTCTTATTTTAATGAGTGTGCCTGACACCTATTATGGCATGCACCTTTGTTTAAAACAATATAGAATGACTTATGTTTTAAGCTATCTGGCATGCAACTTGATTACAAAATACTAATCTGCAATAATGCTTAAGGTGCTTCTCCAGTTCCCTGCTCAACAACGTGAAACTTTCTGACACATTTTCTGACTCATTAAACGTAAAGGCTTAAAATTTGTAGGTCTGACTATTAAAGCGATTTGGAATTGAAATGAGTTTTTCCTTTTTTCATAAATAAATTACTTATCGAATTATGAGCAATTGTGGTTGCATGACGGCCGGTTTTTATCCTTTATTGCACTGTTGCGTCCGAAATTCAGTTCAAAACACCAACTGAAAGATCTTATACCTTTACCAACATATGGAAACTATCTTTCGATTACATAGTTTCTAAATAAGAACTCCTGTCAATTTCATGCGTTTCCGAACAAAAATTAATTAACAAATATGTCAGAAAATAGCTCCTTTGGATTTGAGAACAGCCTTAACTTGAAGTTTATGAAAAAACTCACATTTTTAGTTTTAATTTTGGAACTCTCGAAATTTAAATTCAGAAAAAGGATGTTCTTTTGACACATTGTGGTAATTTTTTTAACTTTTAAAATTAAAATACATGTTTTCTTTGGTGCGCGTAACAGAAGTATACAATATCTTCCACAATACCGGGGAAAATGCAAAAAAATACATCCAAATGAGGTAGTAGTTACTAAAATTTTATTTGGAAAATTTGAAATTTTATTGAAATTAAATCTACAATGATTAGATGAAATGATGTCATTTTCCATAAATTTTAAATCAAGACATCTGTCAAGAATTTTTTTTGAAAATGTAAATAACCGCTCACTTTTTGCTATAAATCACAGAAAATGTTAGCTCTGAATCTAAACCAATAACGTATAGCTCTAAGATATGGCTGTAGTATACAATCGAAGTAGTAAGCAAAATATAGGAACCATATGTTTACAATGAATTTGATTACGCGTTGAAAAGATTTGATAGAATATGACGTCAAATCTAGCCTTTTTTTTTCTTTTTCTTAAATTGTTTTCATGAAATTTGACCGTTTGTATTAAAATAGATATTTTAATTTTTAAAAAAACATTCAAATTGAGGTGCTAAGTTATTTTCCTGCTCTTATAGTTAAAGTTTTTATTTTATATACAAAAAAAATGTAAATTTTCTGTTTAGAATGACGTCAATATTAAACACGCAAAAATATAGCAAGAAAATCTGAATTTTTATTGGCAAATAGAAACAAAATACACCCATTATCCTTATTTTTTTCACATTATTGTGTCATTTTTTAGGGTGTGGCAACGGGAAAGAAACGTTTGAATTAAAAAAGATTTAAAAAGAGATATTTCTATAATGAAATTATGGAAGTGGTAGAAAAAAGGGATAAATAGTGGTCTGATATGTTTTTTAAGTAGACAGTGATCTTTTCCACACTCTAAAACGTCTGTACATGAAGTTTCGTGCAAATCGGTCAAATATTGAAGATTTGTATAAAGGACATACACACAGAGAACGGCTTTTATATATATAGATATATATATGGGTCATTCCACAGTATTCATCTGTTACGTACGGGACATTTCACAGCAAAATTTTGAGATATTTGCGCTTTTTTCAATGTCAAAATATATATGAAAAAGTTTGCAATTATTTTTAATGTATTATATACCACCTCAACTCTAATTCATGTGAAATTTCTTTTTGTTTGAGCGAATAGTTTTTTTTTTTAAAATTAATAAAGTTGTGTTACGTACGGGACATCACAAAAAATTGTTTTAAAAGTACCTCTAGCAATTTGGATTTTACTCTGAATTTATTAAATATTTTCACAAATAAATTTAATGAATAGAAGCAGAAATATACATTTTATTATTTAAGTTTAAAATTATTTATTAAAATTGAGTCATTAATTAATGAAAGCTAATTATTTCTGTTACGTACGGGACAAGGCTATTCGTTACGTACGGGACCTACAATTTCAAACAACAGTACTGTAAGGAATTGTGAACTAAAATATATACAAGTGTTCATTTAATGAATTTACTAGCTTTATTAAGGTATTGAAACTTATGTTTAATTATAGAAATAAAAATAATTAATGATTTCTTAAATATTTTAATTGCTATTATATAAATTAGAATTTTCCATACATAGCTCATTTGAAAAAATAATAAACATTTAAAAATAAAATATATGTTTTATACAAGTCCCAGAACATCAATGTCATCAAATTTTTTCACTTCCTCTATTGATAATGAAAAATGTCCCCGGCTATTAATTGGACTTTGTGCTTTTTCGAGCTTAGTCAAAATATTTTCTTTTAGGATTTTATTCTTTTTCTGGGATGTGTGGCCAGGAAAACTTGTTTTGCCTAAAGGTTTAATAAAGGATTGATAGATATATTTATCATCTATGTCCTCTACAACTCCTGGCCACCAATAATCGTCATACATGACCAATACCCAGTCTGATTTTTTCAGTAACTCAGTACATGCATCTGAGCTAGGCTCTTTATCTTGTACTGGACATAAAATCTCTATCTTTTCATCAGGGTCTTTTTTATCAGAAAAGCAAGAATGCTTCCAAAGGCACAGAGTGTCCGAGCCTACTGGTTGGGCAAAATTCACACTATGTATAACTGATATCGAAGTAGCACCTTTCCATTTTTCAATGAATGCAAACTTAGTTATGCATCTCTGAACGTCTGCTTCACTTATGTATTTAACATTTATATTGGGTGCCTCTTTTTCCACAACTTTAAAAAACTCCATTGCTGTATTTATTATGTACTGCTTGCGCAATATACCAAACCAAACGTTTCTCTTAACTAGGGATTGACCGAATACCGAATAGTCGATTCGGTATTCGGTGATTCGGCATGTAAACCGAATATTCGGCTTCGGCCGAATACTTTGAAGTATTCGGCCGAATAATTGTAGATAAGTATTTTCTTAGAAGTAGAAGAATTCTCTTTTACTTAGAAGTAGAATAGGCTAAATGATGAGTTTCAATATTATGTGCATGAGTTCAAAGTTCAGCTGCACTACCAAAAACAAGTCAAAGGCCATTTTTAATTACAAAAAAACTTTTTTTTCTTTCCTAAAATAGTCTATATAGGGGTGAAATCAGAATAACTGTCTACGATATAGGAAAAAAAAGTAAGGAATATGGGCATCTTTCCATTACCATTTAATTTTAATTATTTCTACATTAGTTTTTTCAATTTAAATTTATTTAATGTGTATTTTCTTTAATATACACCTCAAATAAGTATATCAGAGTTCATCTCTGTATATCTAAGGTTTATATTAAAGAAAATACATGCATCAAATAAGTATACTCCTATGCCTATCCTATAGCTTTTATAACCATTAAAATTAAAATCGCTCAAATTTATCTTCATCACCACAGTGATAAATATTAATCAAAATATGAATATGTATCAATAATTTCTCAGAAAATAGTTAAATGTACAAATTGATGTGATACCTTTTGTATTTGAGAACATTCCAATTCAATATGTATATAATTAAACAATCAGTAAATCAGCTTAATGACAACATTGTTTCTTTTTATTTGAATGAACTTTTGTTTTTCTGAGAATCCTTATCCTTAATAATAGCCTGTATAGTTTAATACTTTCATTGGGTTAATTTGGATATTGACTAGTGATAAAATAATAAAAAATAAGTGATGGGTTGATGAATTTGTGAGTTGAAAGAAATCATTAAATTTTTTTGTGAAATTAGATTTAAGAATAAAAATGTAACTGAATTAAATTATTAAGAATTTAATTTTAATAAAAGTTTATTAAAAAAGCTAATATATGCAAAAATGTGTATTAAAAATTTTTAAGTATTCGGTTGCCGAATACCGAATATTCGGTGTACACTTTGACCGAAGCTTCGGTATTCGGTATTCGGCAAAATTGCTGATTCGGTCAATCCCTACTCTTAACTACAGCTCCTAAACCATCAACTTCACCTTTCCCGTGTGAAGTTCTGAAAAAGTTCCAGTCTGCACTAACCCCATGGTAATGCACATGAAGCATCAAGTTTTGCATGTTGTATTGATTCTTAAACTGGGCACCACATCCATCAGACCAGAAATGGATGCGACTAAATGCCACTGCTTGTTTTAAATCTTCAATTATGGCAGAATTGAATGCAAATACTGCATGTATGATTAACGTCGTCAGAAACAACAACATAGTTTTTATGTTCTAGTTCGAGAGTTTTATTATTTCTATAATATACAATACAGGTAAATAATGTTACTTGGGTTGAGTTCCAGTGAGCTGCCATAATTTCCCCTTGCTGTTTTAGCATAAAATTTTCCGCAAAGTCTTCATGAATAATTAAATGCCCAATGTTTAGGTTTTCTTGAGGTATTTAAACTCAGTTAAGTTGTTTTTGTGCAGTATAAACATGTAAACCAAAGAGGTTCAAAAGGCTGATTAATTCTTCCTTTGCCTGATGTAAATCACAAACAATTAGTTCTTTCTTGATCTTTCCTGTTGATTTTTTCTTTTCTCTGTCTCTTAAAACTTTCCCTTTCTTTGACTTTATCAGGCATCCAGGTGTTATCATTTTTTCTTTTCAGCTGATGTTTTCTCACTCTTTCTGTAGAAGTAGGAGCCATAGTGCTTCTTCTCAAATTAGGATTTATTATTAAATTTTTAGTTAAAAAAATATTACATTTAAAACCAAAAATATGACTCAAAATGTATTTCAAATGCTATTCCATACTAAATGACAAGTTTTATCTTTGTTTTTTGATGAAAATCAACTGATTACTTAAGATTGCTTCAACATTTCAAGCATGCTATGATTTAACTAATGGTAGCTATAACTAACAACATATGTTTACTTGTATATTTTTTGCAGATAGTGCTGCCATATGTGAAGGAAAATCATAAACATAGTCTAAAAATTTTATTTTTGCTCAGTTTTAAATCAAAATTCTGCATTTTGTCCCGTACGTAACAGGTTTGTCCTGCACATAACACATTTTTATTTCTCATGCCCAGCTTCTAAAAGAAAAGATATAATATTTTAATTGAATAATTTAGGAAGCTAGTTCACCAATTGAAGAGAAAACAAAAAACTATTCAGTTGTCATCAGTATTATTAGTTAAAAAATTTAAAATAAGCTCAAAATTGTTTCGTACGGGACAAAAAGAAAATAATCATTGAAATTTATTTATAAAATATTTTTTTAACTTTTTCCCTTTTATTTCATATAATGCAACTGCTAAAAGGGTTTAATGAAACATAAGAACTTTGAAATAAAATAAAATATTTTTTGAGTTACAGTTAAAAATATAATGTCCCGTACGTAACAACTTTTTCTATTTGGCTGCAAACAAAATGCTCTAATTTTTGTTTGGTTAAAAAAAAATATATATTTTGGACAAATTTCAATAGAAGAGATTTAAAGCTTTAAAATGATGTATTACACTTAAGTTTTTATTAAATTTTTTTTTTCAAACTTGTGAAGCCAAATACTGTGGAATGACCCATATATAGATAGATAGATAGATATAATACCTTTGAAAATCCAAAGGTAACTAACAAGTTATTTTAACAAAATCTGATAAAATCAGATGGCATATGTTTTAATTTATATATAGAATACCTAATACAGTGAATTTTTGATAAGTTGAATATTCATTTAAGTCGAAGTTTACACGAAGTCCCGACCCCTTTATTACAAATCAATGTTAAACTTTCTCGTTTTGTCGAAGTCTACATCTTTTAAGTCGATTTTTTTTTTCAGAAAGACAAATAACAGTAATTGGATTTCTTAATTTTTCAGCCACAGCTAAAAAATGCTGACACTTTCTGTTAGATAAAACTTTTCTGAACTCCTTCGCGGCCTAGGATGCTATTTTTACTTCCCACCTTGGATAGTGAGAAGAATCTGCGAGTTTGCAATTTTGGTGGCAATTGTTCTTTCTCCTCCATTCATTTTACGTATTCCCTTTTCTCAACTCTCAGGTGGCTTAGTGTATTCTAATTTTCCAAATTTCTCATGCTTTTGTAGAAGAATTTTTTTTTTATTTTTCGATTCCATTATTGAGATTTCATTTGGGTCCTTTGTTTTAATGTTGAGTCTTCTCATTTTAGTGTTTATTGCCTTCACATCGTTATACATTTTTAGTTGGGTTTTTTAAAATGTCGAAGCAGAAATTAGAAATTCTTACTTTAGAGCAAATTTGCTAAAAGATATTAAAAACAATCCTAACTTAATGAAAAAGATCTAGCCCTGAAATATGGTACCCCTCGCAACACTCTATCTACTATACTCAAAGATAAAGAACGCATTTTCAAAAGACGTAAGTCAAGTCCAAAGTGCAAAAGGATGAATACGTGTGCCCTCCAAGATATCGAAACAGACCTCGTAAAGTGGTTTATATCTTGCAGTACACAGAAAAGCATAATTCCTTTAAGTGGTACGAAGTTACACGAGAATACTTTGGATTTCACAAAATTATTGAATGCAGAAGGATTCCCTGCAAGCACGGGATGACTGGAAAAATTTAAAGCTAGACACAACATTGTGTTTCAGACATTATACACTGAAGCAAAAGATGTGTCTGATACGCTGTGTGATGAATGGAAGACAGTTTCATTACCCAAACTTCTTGCAGGCTATAGTGCGGACGACGTTTATAATATGGATAAAATGGGAGAATTTTACAAATGTTTTCCTAAAAAGACAATGATCTTTAAGGGGTATCATGTTCCGGTGGAAAGTTAAGTGAAGAATGTTTAAATGTGCTTGTCGGAGCAAATGCTTCTGGAACAGAAAAGTTACTTTTACTGGTCATCACTAAATACAAAAATCCTCGCTGTTTCAAACATAAAAAGTCACTTCCGGTAGAGTAAAGATCAATAACAAGGTTTGGATGACACTGAGATTGTTCGAGGAGTACATCAGAAATTTAGATGTAGTGCTTCATGCAAAAAAGCGTAAAATGTTGATCTTCGTTGATCCGTGTACAGCTCACGATCAACTTTTGAACAAGTTAGAATTTCTCCCTTCTAACACAACTTCTAAACTACAGCCAGCAGACCAGGGAATAATTAAATGTTTAAAACGTTCCTACAGGAAAGGGTGGAAGGCAATCAAAGATGACGAAAAGGAATAAATCAAAAGTGTGATGTGTTAGAAGCAATTAGACTGATTCCAAGTCCCTGGAACAACGACGTAAAACAAATCACTATCAAAAATTGCTTCAGTAGACTTCTTTGCAAGCAATGCGCACTCATGTGTTGTGAAGGAAAATCTACACGATCAAGTTATTTCTGAAGATGACAATAATAAGTTTTTGAATATTGACGAAAATGTCACAGTTTGCGGAGAAATTAGTGCTTCAGTTATAGTTGAAGCAATGAAAAAGGTGGAAAACGATTCTGAGTTTGAAGATAATGAGGAAGTAAATTGTGTTTTACCTCCAAACAATCAAGAAGCACATGCGGCAATGACGACACTACAGCAATATCCCGAAAGTAGAGACCGTGTGGACGATTCTCTTTTCCTTTGTTTACATACTTCTTGACATGTGAAAGACAAAAAAGTTTCTTCAAACAGTCATAAACAAGTTTTTTCGGAAAACTTGAGTTTATAAGTACCTTATATGTAGCATTAAATTATATATATCTTTAGCGATCATTTGGCAGACTCCATTATTACAATATAATTGCAATTCCTATGTATATGATTGAATTATTTTTCATATACTTTCTGTGTGTATTTAAGTATTTTTGATAAGTCGAACTTATAATAACTCGAATATTTTTGCCGGTCTCTTCAAATTCGACTTATTGAGAATTCACTGTATATAACTGCTTATAACTTGAGTTCATGCAAATGCATTTTTATGCGACTTGCATTGTTAGTTAAATAATGTTTCAGGGAAGGTTTTAGTATGTTACATGTCGTTCTGCATTGTTTAGTTATAGAATTCAGGGAGAAAGTGCTATAATCAGGTGAATCTGATTACAAAAGATTAACCTTTTAAAAAAGTTCAATTTAATGGATTTTGATGAAACTTGCATTGTTAGCAAGTTCATTTTTTCAAAGATGATTTTATGATATTGCAATTATTACACCATTGCTTAGTTATAGAATTATGGGGGTAAGTTCTATAAGCAGATGAATCCAATTGAGAAAGATGAGCCATTTTAAAAAGTTGTACTGACTGGATATTGATGAAACTTGCAATGTTAGTTAGATAAGTTTTAGTGATAGTTTTAGTATATTGCATATTGTTCTACTTTCCTTAGCTATACAACTATAAGGGTATGTCCTATGATCAGGTGAAACCGATTAGCTCTATTAAAAGGTTCTACTGGATGGATTTTGATTAGACTTAAATTGTTATTTAGATTTTTTTTTTTTTTTAGGTATGGTTTTAGTATAATGTATCTTTCTTTAACAAATCTTACTGTAAGTTTTTCTTTAACTGCCAAAATTTTGCCTGACGCATTAGAAAATATAATTGTGCAGTGGTGTTTATATTGTTTTCAGCTATGTGGAAGGACATTCCAAGTAAAGGTCCATCTTGCTTTAAAACACATTGTCAAATTCCCCAGTATATTTCATTCCGTCTGAAAAAAAAAAATGACCAGCATAGTGGGCGAAGCCTGCTAGTATTAAATAAAACCCACTTTTAAATTCTATATATGAGACATTCTCACATAATTTTGACTTTTAAGTCCCTGAATAATAATTTTTATTTTAGCACATATTCTTGGTTTTTTTTATTTCTTATGTTGTTAAACATCCCATTGCATGACTGTATAACAATATTAACAAGATAAATAAGTTTTGGATGATGTTGGGGGTCCAAATATACCACGAAATTCCTTACCGTCCCGTGTCCCTGATGCTGATTTTTAAGTTTGGAACTGTCTGTATAAAATTGTTTCAATAAAAGTAATTCAATGTAATTTTTTTCCGAAACTGGGACTATTGTTTTATATAAATATGTACCAAAAATTAACCTGCACACATTTTTATGGTTGTTATTAATTTTTTAAACTCTGTTCTTGGGTTTTAGATTCCTTACCGTCCCTCTTGCTAAAATTACACAGAAAATCACTTCAGATGTAGCCACAGATTTTTTTTCAACTTTTTTCTCATGCAGAAGTATGCTAGAAAAAGAATGGCTAAAATTCTTTGACGGGAAATTTACTGCAGAATTTAAATACAGTAGAACCTCAATCCATTGTTTTTCAAGGGGTGCATGAATAAAAACGATGAATGCGGGTTAACGTCAAAACACAAAAAAAAAACTTTATGCATTACTAATACATGCAATGTGTGCAGTATACTAATAAATACTAATTTGTCACTTCCCAAACTGTAAAATAAATAAATCAAAGTTGTGGAAAATTGATATTTATTTTAAAAAATCCATAATTTTATATTGGATTTTTCATTTATTTTTTAAATTAAGCAATGAATTTTCAAGATGCACAACATTTTTCTGGTCATTTTCTTTAGTTTCATGTGCATCTATAAAAGTTTGTACAGTTTCAAATGCCGTAATTGCATCTGACAGACTTGGTACTGGTGTAGGCTCAGCTTCATCGACATGAACATTATCATCTGCTTCTTTGCCAATATTTTCATTTTTTGCATCATCATACATTTCTTCTATGCTTAAGACAACACATGTCGCAACATCTTGATGAATGGAAATATAATTGCTAAATTTTACATCTGATACATCCTCTGCTACACACAACCACTTTTCCTCTGCATTTATTGTCACCATCATCATTATTTTCTTTCGCTTCTGTTGAGCATTCTTCATTAATTTTTCGCACAAAACTGCATTTCACGAAAAAATTCTAGAGGGCTGAAGAGGTTAGTTCATGCCATTCTGAAAGTACAAAATAAATAGCATGCAGAAGGTTTGTTTTTGAAGTGAGTTCTTTTTCTTGTTCCATGAAATATAAAGATCTTTTCACTAGCCATCTCCTGTAAAATTTCTTATAACAGTTGATTACCCCAGTATCAAGAGAGACATATGTTCAATTAGCTGGGGAAAACCAACTTTTATATTTTTCAATGACGATGTATCTGGTGAATGAGTCAATAAATAACATGATTTTCTCTTTTTGAGCGCTGATTGATCTATCAAAATCATGAAGAAATTTTGTAAAAATTTCACTTTTGACATGTAAGGAAGTGTAATTTTTCATCCATGCTTTGGCATTCGAACAGTAGACTACTGGTAGTTTCTTCATTTTCTTGAAGCATCAAGATCGAGCAGATTTACCAATAACGAGGTGTACTCATTTGTTAGGACCATCCTTATTTGGGCATAGTAGCACTGTCAAAGAAAGAAAGTCTTTCTTTGGAATATTTACCTCCATGACAAGACTCCCCTTTGAATGCTAGCATCTGGCAAGCATATATAAAACAGTCCTGTTTCGTCTGCATTATAGATGTCACAATCCTTATAGCCTTCTAGTAATTTTGGAAGTTTTTCGAACCATATTTCTATGGTATCAATAATTACTACTGCGGAACTTTCACTGCATAATTTCCTGGATACCAATCCATGGCGAATTTTAAAATTTGAAATCCACCCATTTGATGCAGAAAAAGTATCCATATGATGCTGCTATTTCAAGTGCCTTCTCGCGAACAATATTCCCATCCACAATAATATTTGACGCACGAGGCTGCTCATACTAACCGAAAATGTCTTTCCAAATCACTGTAGGTAGGCATTTTGTTAATTTTTCTCTTTTTTACAGAAGTTCCATTATCAGCCTGCTCTCAAATTTCTTTCTTTTTCAAAATTAATGAATTCAGGATTGAAGGCGATATACCTAAACGTTTAGCAATAATTTTTTTCTCAAAAGGATTCTTTTCCACCTTATCTATGATGATCGCCTTTCTTATCTATCGCCTTTCTTCTAGAGTTCGGATTTGTTTTGTCATTCTTAAAATTCCCAGAACGAATTAAATTGAAAGCTCACACTCTTGAAATTAAACACGTGCACTGCACACAAAAGATTAGCCAGGAATGTGAAAGAGACAGCTGGAGCTGGCCAAAGTAGATGCATCCATCCTCCCCTTTACACAGAATAAAATAACCCATTCTCCAAACAGAGCATCTGTTCCGCATTCATTTATTTACACATACGTACATGTCGCAAAATCAGCACTAATCCCTGTATTTCCTCCTAAAACAACACAAATGAGTTATTTTAGGATAAAAGAAGTAATTCCAGTTTGTATGTCATGTGGATCTGCTTGACCTTCAATTTCATTTCAGTGAGGAGAAAATTTTACAACGATGAATGCAGGAAAACGACTTTTTGAAGAACGATGTATGCGGTTTTGTTAACATTATTTAAATATAATTTGTGCAGGGACCATAGAAATAAAACGATCAATGCGGGAAAACTATGGATGCGCAAACGATAGATCAGGGTTTCACTATATCAATTTCAAACATCAGGGCTTTATTGGTAATCTTACTGTCCCCAAGGTTTATTACTGCACTTTTCGAGGTGTATTAAATTTTTTTTATTTAATCCAATGTAAATAACTGTTGCTAAAAATCAATGATCATTGTGGCTATCACTTAGTCTTAACATGATTTGCCTAAAAATAAATTGTAATTTTCCTTACTGTACCTTTTCTTTTCCTTACTGTTCCTTTTTTCTTTTACCGTCTCCTTTTTTTTCTTTACCATCCCTTCCTTAACATCCCTTTAAGACAATATTATACCAAAATTTTGTACTAAAAATACAACATTGTTATTATTTCTTATTTGAATGTTCTGTGGGTACTATGCAAATTCATTATAAATAAAAATTTAGAAGAAAATGAAAAGTTAGAGAGATAAAATGGTAAGGAAAATTAAACTTGCAAGTTTAACTTAAACCTCAGTTAAATAAAAAACGATTTTTATTGCTGACCACTTTTTCTTTATTTTGAATCATTAAGGCATTTGTCTATAAGTTTAAAATGTTATTTTATTAAGTTTAATTTCCCCAGATTTTTATTCCTGAATGTTTAAAATTTTGTGAGAATGCCTCATATATATACTGTAGTTTTATCTACCATTGTATGTATTCCAGTTATTTTTCTATAATAGTCTCTTTTTTTGTGTCAACTTTATGAATAGAGCTAAACAGTAGCGAAAACTGGCGATTTTTTAGCTCAAAACGCGTTCTGTGTATTGTTTTATTTTATGGTGATTTTTTACAAAGTTTTGTTATTTTAATTAACAACTTCATGAATGTTGTTGATTATGATATTATTTGGCTATTGAATATTTAAATTAGTGTACATGAAATTTTTTGTTGTTGTTGTTGTTTAAGTAAAAATTATTCCTAGTTATTACGAAATATAGAGGCATGCTTTATATATAATTAAAATGATATTTCTTGTCTTATTCTAGCCTTGACCACTGCTCAATTTCATCCTGACGGTTTAATTTTTGGAACTGGAACTTCTGACTCTTTAATTAAGATCTGGGATTTGAAAGAACGTGCCAATGTAGCAAATTTCCCTGGACATTCAGGTCCGATATCTGCTATTGCATTTTCAGAAAATGGATATTACCTAGCTACATCTGCAGATGACTCAGTAGTTAAATTATGGGATTTAAGGAAATTGAAGAATTTTAAGACTATTTCTTTGGATGAAGCCTATGAAGTAAGTATTCCTTCATTCAAATGTGATTTAACTGCAGTTCCCTTGGTTTTATTATAGTTACCATATTTGCTTGCAGAATTTATATCATCATGCATTTTTTCCCCCTCTACTTTTGTAAGAGAGAGAAAAAAAATTAATGTATCTTTTGTTTGAAATATCTGTGAGATAATTTGAATTTATGAAATGTAATTTCATACAAATCTGACCGCATTTGACTCCTAAATTTTCATTTTTTAATCTTCATAAAAGTAAAGTTTCAGTTTGATCAGCTCTGATTTAATGTGTTTTTTCCACATTGTTCTCTCTTATTTTTATGAGCAAATGTAGATATGGTAATCATAATAAATAATATTATTTGTTCATGATAACTTGGCTGTTGAGTAATGTAATTTTAGATGAATTTATTTGTTAATTAAGGTGCAATTACAATTAACAACTAATAGAATCTAGTTTCTCATTAAATAATTCATTTTCTTCTCCATTTTTGTCTGTTAGCTATCTTTTCCCCCCATAATATCACAAACTCTTTAGATCACAAGCATATAACTGGAGTATACAAAACCAGTCTTGATCAGCCTGTTGAAAATTTTGCTGACATTTGCTTATATTATGTGCATTTTAAAAATTCAATTCATAATACCCACAAATTAAAAATTTAGAATACAGTGAAACCCCGATTTAACATTATTCAAGGGACCATAAAGAAATAACGCTAAATGCGGGAAAACGTTAAATCGGGGTAAGACGAAAACAAGACACTGACCATAAAATAAAGACTAATTTACGTAAGATACGTTTCATTTCTTGCTTTACAATGATTTAGACATCAGGTTTCCAGATTATGTTTTAAAGAAATATTTTATTTTACTTTGCGTCCTGTTTTTAGCAGCTACATCACAAATCGCTTTCTCAACGTATATGAGCTTGTGTAAGCTTTTCTCTTGGTCTTCAGTATTTCAAAAGAATGCTTTCAGTGTTACAAAAGTTCTAATGGCTTCCAATTTTCAAATTCCTTAAACGGTGACGATTTCAAGTTTTTTCTTTTTTTAGCCTGTTTTTCCATTTTTTACAATTTTGCTCCATTAAATCTACTTACTGTAAAATTGTTTACAAATTTGAATACGGAATTCAAATTAAACATATTAATTGTAGTTTTGGGCTTTTGCGATAACTTCCAATTTTTCAAGTAAAGAAAATCGCTTTCTTTTTGACGCCATACAATCTAAAGCTAATGAAAAATCTCTGACGAATGCTATCAACTCCGTTGTAGGTAACCTTGCATTGTAGTACAGAAAGCACAATCGAATAAAATAAAAAGGTGTGGGTGAAAAAGAGGAGGGCTTTTCAATATTGCACCTGCAGTTGGTAAGAAAGGATGAAAAAAAAGAGAGAGAGAGAGAGAGTCCGAATTTTGAACGTTTTGATCAGAAAGGGTTTTTTTAATCACAAATTCTGACTATTTTAGAAAAATTGCATTGATATTTTACCGCTCTAAAAAATGTTAAATGCAGGAAATAATTCGAAACGATAACGTTAAATCCGGGATTTTTTAACATTACAAGTATAGGAAATTAATTGGGACTAGCTAAAAATGATGTTATATGCGAGAAATCATTAAATACGGGTTACGTTAAATCGGGGTTTCACTGTAATATGTTTCATAATACCCACAAATTAAAAATTTAGAATAATATGTTTGTTGATTAAAGTAGTAATAACAGATAAAAACCTGATCTCCTCAGAATTGTATGAAATTTAGCTCAATTGTTAGGTTCAAAGAGAAATGAATAAATAACCAATGATTAAACTCTATCTCTATTAGTTTCTGAGATAATTACCTTCAAAGATGGACTAAAAAAGCACATTTTTGCATTTCATGCAAAACTGTTTAGCCATATTTTGTTCCCTAATTGTCACAGAGATTTACTTTTAGTGTCGTTGATGTAGAATATATTGATGTAGAAATATCTTAAATCGATTTATCATCCATCTCTTAGAATATGGAAGTCTTATTTTTAAATTTTTAGTAACAAAATAATTCTTTATGCCCCCCCCCCCCCCCCCCCACACACACACACACATGCACACAACCCTCCTGTACTATACAGTATACTTAGTTTTTATTTTTCAAATATCTTTGAAAAGAGGTATATTTTATTTTATGCATAAACAAAGTTTGAATGTCCAAAGACACTTGATTTTTTTGTCTTTAAATTTTTTTTAAATATTTGAATAAATTTGATAAACTCATTCTTTAAAAAATAATATAAAAGAAAAAAAAATATTTTTTTTTTTTTTTTTTTTTTTTGTCTGACTTATGATGATTGCTACAATCTAAATTCCTTGGGGGGGGGGGGGGGGGAGAGTACGACTTCCCCCTATCCCACCCAAACGGCACCACATTGCTAACAACATAAACTTTTTTTTACTGACACAGTATTTAAAAGTTATTCTAGATTTTAAGTATTAAATTTTACTTTTTCTTTTCAACTTTCAACCATATAAGCTCTTAATTTCCTAAAAATATTCCCCTTTCAAAAAAAAAGAAAAAAAAATTATAAAAATCCAAAATTTATTTATCAATTTTTACTTAAATTGGCTTTTTCATAAATGACCTTTTTCTTAAATTGGAGAGATTGACTAAATAGCATTAAGGCTTGCAATGTTTGCTTAAATCGGATCTTGCTAAATCAATTTAACCTTGGATTGCCATGCATGCAGTAGATAAATCAGTTTTACAATGTAGCTCTAAATTGGTATTTTGTTTTAAATTGATCTAAAGTCAGTAGGTAAAGAGAATTTCCAATGTTAGCTTTAAAATGATTTTTTATCTTAAATTGATTTAAGACCACTGGTTAAATTGGGCTTTCAATATTAGCTTTAAATCGATTTAAGGTCCAGACTTAATATACACATCTATACATAGTTGAATGAAAAAAAAAAAAGCTTTTAAATAGAAAACTGTAACATAATTTCCAGACCTAATGTACACATTTATACATTGTCGAATGAAAAAAAAAAGGATTTTTAAATATAAAACTGTATCAGAATTTGCTTTATATGTTTAATAATTTTTAACCATGATTTTTTAAAAGAATCTACCTCAAAGGTGAACATTTGTTCATTAATCGCAGCTAATAACCATTATAAAATGGTATGTTTGCAATTGAGATAGCATCCTGACTACAGAAGAGTATTCATAGTATGGAAGATGTAGCAATTATGAAACTAAACAAAAAGAAGGGTAGGAAAAATAATTTATACCTTTGAAGTTTTACACCTGTAAAAAAAAAAAAAAAAAAAAAAAAAATCCTACGTAACAGATCATTTTTTTTTTTAATCATCATAAATTTGCAAGAGATGCTCAAAAAACCTGCTTTTTATGTGATTTTCATTGCTATAAAGTAACAATCGCGATGGTAGAAAAAATGACATCGTTTAGATTTCATTAAATATATACATTTTGTCAAAGTGATGCAATTTTTGCTGATATTTTCTTCTGTAATATTAAAGATCAGGACCTCAGTTAATACCAATATCATTATTTGTATCAATAGGTACCTGCTTTTTCCTTTCTTTCTCCTTTTTGATTACATGTTTTTCAGTTGTGGTTGGTTGGTTGAATAGTTTTTAATGACACACTGCACTAACAGTTAAAGTTGAAATGTAGAATGTGTTCAATAAACATGACTTTTGCTGCTTAATAATGTTTATTGAAATGCTGTACATACATATTGTATATATAGTGTGATTAAACTGTTACTTTTAAATTTGCAGCATTAATTAGTTAAAATGAGAGGCTTTAACTTTGTACTCATATATTAAGGTACAACATAACAAGTACAAATAAAATTGTGGATCTTAAAAAGTCAGACAGCTGTCATGGAGATTCTAAGTCTCCCTCATCAGTGCAATGACAAAAAATGCTAAAAGCAAATGAATCAACACATGAAGTAGGGAACAATTAATTCAGCCTGCAGTCAAGGGTGAAATGGCAGAAAGTGTGAAAAGAGATGTTGATGTAGGAGAGTCAGAGGAGAAGGGGAGGGGGGAATTATAGAAGAGGTAATTTGTTTTTTGAAAACCTGGGAGTACTTGATAAATCCTTTACCAAACTGTTAGAATTCTTTCATGTGGGTAAAGCATCCCAAAAATAGAGCCCATATATTAATTAGCATTTATGAATTATTAAACCTTTGGAAAAGTTAAAATTGTGGTTAATAGACAGCAATGTTTAACAATAGCAAAATGTTTAACATCATCATTCTTTACACAGTGTTAAAAATAGCGATTTTGTACTTTCTTTTATTACTTACCATTGTTGGTCTAGCAAACACAATTTTAACTTTTCCAAAGATTCAGTAATTCAGAAGTGTTCATCAATATATAACCTAGATTTAGGGGTAGCTTTTCAAATATGGAAGAATTCTAACAGATTGGAAAATAAATTATCAAGTACTCCCAGATTTTTAAAAGTCTGGTTACTTTTTCTTTA
This sequence comes from Maratus speciosus, assembly GCA_963932465.1. Lineage (NCBI taxonomy): Eukaryota > Metazoa > Arthropoda > Arachnida > Araneae > Salticidae > Maratus > Maratus speciosus. The sequence goes on from OZ010800.1 coordinate 333,426,883, forward strand.
ATTCCTTCTGCCCTTCCCCCCTTCCTAGGACACCCTCATGCTCATGCACTTCCTATCTCTTGTGAATGAACTAGGTGCTGCCTTTTCATTGGTCTCCTTCTTTATGTCATCCATACCGAAAATTCTTGATTTTGACTCGACTATTTTCTGACTTTCTGTCATTTCACCCTTCACTGTGAGCCACATTATTTGCTACTTCGTTCATGTTTTCGTGCATTTGCTGTTAGTATTTTTAACCATTGTACTGGTGAAGCTTTAGAAGCTCTGAAACAGCAGCCTGTCGTTTCAACATCAATGATTTTATTTGTGCTCCTTTTCACGTTGTCTATTCATATCTTAGTATTAATTAGTTTCTAAGAATACATAAACTGAATTAGTTAATTGAATTTGAACGTCAAATAAATCAGAATCCATTTGTGGATATTTAGATATACAAATGAATAAAAGAACAATTGACAGTTTGTTGTACGCTGATTACTTATACAACAAAATTTAATTTTTTGATAACTTAAGTTGAAGTTAATGGAAATATGTTTTGATAACTTTTGTTAAAAATAATATTTGTTTCAAGAGTCTGAACAACTGATGTAAGAATTATTTTGGTTGCAATTATTTTTGTAGTAGGTTTATTATAAATTCAGTCTAACAGTTCTTTTTTAAACATTTTCTTTCGTTATTGTAATAATGAATATTTGTTGTTTATTTATTTCTTTTCTTTTTTTCTAGGTTAAATCTTTATTTTCTTAGATAAAGATAGTTAAATCTTACAATTTGTCGTACACTGATTACTTATACAACAAATAATATACTAATATACAACAAATTTTTGATAACTTAAGTTGAAATTAATGGAAATAATCTCTTGGTAACTTTTGTTAAAAATAATATTTGTTTCAAGAGTCTGAACAACTGATGTAAGAATGATTTTGGTTGCAATTATTTTTGTAGGTTTATTATAAATTCAGTCTAACAGTTCTTTTTTAAACATTTTCTTTCATCAAATTTCGATGTGTTTCACCTTGCAATATAATAATAAATAAATAATTGTTTTTGTAATAATGAATATTTGTTGTTTATTTATTTTCTTTTTTTCTAGGTTAAATCTTTATGCTTTGATCAGAGTGGCACATATCTAGCTGTTGCTGGATCAGATATTAGGCAAGTGCTCTTAATTATTATTAATCACTAAAATTACCCCTACAACTTTTGCAATCATTTATTTTCAAATATAGCATTTTAGATCACACTTTTTTTTTTTTTTTTTTTTTTTTTTTTTTTTTTTTTTTTTTTAATCAGTTTTGTTAGTTTTTACACAAAAACACGTATAGTTTGTTTGCAAATAATTTTTCTAATTATTTAATCTTTAAAAAAATTTTTGGTCCTGAAATTTACTTTGGAAATTGCTCAAAGTTTTCTTGTTGTCAAGCGCTCATTCTTTTATTTTGGTTCCATGCCATGTTCAAATTATCATTGTGTAGTAATTTTATGCATTAGCATCACATTCAATAGTGGTATAATATAGGAATATAATAAAATAGCTGATTTGGCCAAATTTTAGGCCAAATACTAACTTTAAAAAAAATTATATATTGATTATAATTTTGTTATATGTAAAATTGGAAAAAAAAGTACAATAAATGTTTATATTATATTATTTGTATTTTTAAAATCTTTAACAGCTTCATCTGTTTTTTGTAATACTTGTGACACATTGATGCTAATTAATAAAACAAGGCTTTTACTAAATCTAAATTACTAATAGCAGAATCTTATATGTAGATACATATATTTTATAGACATTTTAGCTAAAAAAGGAACTCGTTATTATCACTATTAAGTGTACTTTTTGATTTTTTATTTAAACTTTACAAAAAATTAAGAATCTGTATTTTACTATTTAATTTTATCATCTGGCACATCAAATTGATTATCTGTTAATGTTATACTATTTCCATTAAAATATGTATCCATTTCTGCTATCCAGTCATACTTTTATTCTTTCTTACATTCAATGTTAATGGGGCCCTCATAATGCTTATTTTTCCTTTTCCACATAAACAGCAAGATACCTCCTGAAATAGCATTGGTAAAATAAATTTTGGTTCAAGGTGTTCATGTGTAAAAAAAATTAACTGACAATTTAAAACGTGAAATATAGTATATACCGGGTGATCCAGAAGTCCCAAGACTTTTGAAAACTTAATTAGTAAACTGTGTACCAGAGAAGGATGCAATTTTCACAGAAATACTTAAAAACATGTGGAATTTTTTTATTAATGTTATAATAGTTACACCTTTGACCAACAGTTGGGGCTGTGGTTGAGAATATAGTTTTGCTGTGGTATACTACAGTTTACTCAGACGAAATATTCAGTGTCTAAATGTTACAACTTTTTAATGTGATGCCCATAACTTATATATACAGCTATCATACAATGAAAAACAACCTGTGCAGCATTGAAGAGCATTTCAGGGAGTATGGCCCAAAACATACTGCCATATAGCATCTTACAACTGGGCCATTGACATATTCTAATCTCTGTACATGTATAACTTCAAGTAGCCCCATAACTAAAAGTCATAAGGTGTAAAATCTGGGGACCTTGGAAGCCCTATGTGTAGAAAAGAGCGATTCAGAACATTGATCTCTTCAAATGTAGACCTCAGGATTGTCGTGATAAGAGCAGCCATGTGAGGAGATGCTCCAATGTTATGAACTATAGCACTTGCTTTTCTTACAAGTGAGGGATGGCTTTTTTAAATGTTGTATATCAGTCACTTGTCACAAGAACTGTTTGAAGTCTATCCCCAGAAATTTCCCTGAAGGAAAAAGGACCAATGGTAAAAGAAGCTCTGACCCACTACAGACTCTCACTTTTAGGTCATGAAGGTGTTATTCCAACAGTGCATAAGAATTTCTTTTGCCCATATGTGACAGTTCTTTTGTGTTGACACTTCCACTTAGTGAAAAGTGTTCCTTGTCTATCTATAAGACACTTAAAAAAACAGTCTGCATCATTTTTTATTTGTACTAAAACAAAAATTGCAAAAATCAATTGATTTTAGATACATTTTGAATTTTGTGTGGATATCTCTTGTGAATGATCCCAAGAGATCATCACAGATTTCCATAAGAAATTCCAGTCCACTGTAAATTTACACTGTACAGCATAACCATTTACTGATGCTATCAATTATGTGTCAGCATCGTGTTCCACCTAGTTCATGGTTGTAACAGATATTTGGGTGTCTTTTGCTTCTTGGACGATCTTCTAATGAGACCATCCATCGAATCTTAAGGGGGCTGGTCACTCAGCTTTAGAATTTTCCTCCGTAATGTTAAGTCTATGGACTTTTGATGCATTCGTATATTTAAAATATCTCCTTGGGAAATTCATTCCCTAGAATATTTTATGTGTTAAAAGCAGGCAAATTGTGAGTAAGATTTTAACACTTCATATAAAATTAAGTCTATACTTTAGAAATATTTTGAGAACTAAGAAAAGAAAAGACATCTTTTAGGAAGTGTACACAAAAAATAAAAGTTAAAAATATTAATTTCCCCGAGGAGATATTTTAAATATACGAATGCATCCAATGCCCATACACTTTATACAATGAAGGGAAATCGGAAGCTGAGTGACCAGCCCCCTTAACCCCCTGACTGTCGAGCAAAAAGGCAAAATTGTAGTGTTGTTTTCTCAGGAATTTTTTAAAAATGCTAAAAAAAGGTGTTTTTTTCCAACATGATATAAAAATGTTTACAAATAGGCATATAAGCCTTGAGAGTATTAATTATAACTTAATTTTAAAAAAGTGGATTATATCAGTAGAATTATATTAATTTAAATAATGCTTCTATTGCAGTAAAGCCTACAGCTTAGTGAATGGATATATCAATCAGTTTCCGTGAGTGAGAAGGTTAATATCGTAATCTTAATGTTGTAATGCCCATCAATCCTTTTCCATTTTTAACAACTCCACACATTAGGCGATATGAATGCAAAGCTGAAATTTCCAATTCTGCCTTCTCATAAAGCAGTTTAACTAACAAAGCTTTATTATACAAAGATGACTGTATAACAGATCTAATTGATTGTATCGAAGTTCTTTTAAAGTGCAATTTCTTTAGTCTTCGAAAAAATGTTTAAACAAAAATAACCCTTAGAGCGAAATCTGAGCAACATATTGGGAAAGATATTGCACTATGAACTCATCTGCTTATATAATGCATGGTATAATACTTTTGGCATCATACTGTGATGCCACAAATGTAACTATTGTAAAATTTATTTTCATTATAAACAAAAATCCCACATATTTCTGTGCATTTTTGTGAAAACTGCATCTCTCTGTTGCACATAGTTTTCTAATTATTAAGTTTTTTAAAGTCTTGGGACTTCTGGATTCCCTACTATATTATGCCATAGCCATTTTATCAATTGAAGTTACACTGCTTCTTTAAATACACATTGTACACATGCAGTAAGAAAAATACTTTTATGTACATAAACATTATTATTATTTGTGCTTGTTTTGAACATAAACAATCTAAAAATATAACTTAAACTTATATACAATTTAAAGTTGAATTAGTGTTAAGAAAATTTTTAATATACTGAATTATTATTCTTCAGTATTTTGAATTAAATATATTTAAATTTGTTGAATAAATTAACAATACTGCTGAACAGTCTGAATCTTCTTGGCACATTAACAAATTAACTTTTATATTAAAATATTTTATATAATTTATAGAAATTAATATTAAGATGGTTTAAAATTGAATAGTATTTTTCATTCTACCATAAATGCATAAGATCTATAATCAGTTGTTTCCCAATAGTTTTGTTTTTAAAATATGCCTAAATATCCAAGTTCAACACTGCTTTCTAAAAGATTTTTGCCCTTTAAAGAAAACAGAAAAATGCTATTCGACATAGTATATAAATAAGAATACTGCCAAATTTTCTGCATTTAAGCATGAAAATGACTGCATGAATGTTTGTCAGAAAGTATAGAATTTGGATTTGATAAAAACATAGCAGAAAGGGGGAAAAAGTATTTTATTCTGAATCTGTTTAGCTAAAGTTTTCAGCTAAAAAATACAAAGTATTTGGCCAAATATCCAAAGTAATTGGCTGAAGTGTACATCCAACTAAATATCTGAAAAAGGCTGACTATTCCTTACATCCATAGTATAATAATGATATTGTGGGGAGAGTTTTACAAAATATGAATTTTTAATCTATAAAAAAAAATAATAAAGAAATTCAGTAAACTCTAAGGTGGCTATATGGAAAACTTAAGACTTTTAAAGCTCCCACTTTTAGTGCAATAAACTCTGTCTAAGGCAAAATACTATTTTTTTCTGAAAAATTTTCTCTGTCCTGATTGACTATGAATTAGACATAATTTACTGCATTCATCTTTTATGAATTATGATCTGCTGAATGTTATTTGTATTTATTTGTGTATAAGAAAACATATATAGCATTATTCAGAAAGCATATATGTATTTCAAACTGATATTAAAAAAAATATATATGCACTACAACGAGAATCCCCCCCCCCCCACACACACACACCCAAGGTTTAAAAAAGGGCAGGGAGCTGCTATTGGGGAAAGAACACTTTTTTATATTCTTAAGGACATTTTTAGGAACTTAAGAAATTAAAAGGACTGCAAACGTATTTTCTGATTAATGAGAAGTTGAATCTTTGACATAAGATTGCTTTTTAAAATGTATTTTCATGCCCATTGTCCAACACTTCATAACATCTACTTACCTATGTTATCTTTTCAAGCATTCTTTTTACTTAAAATTAATATATTTTTTCTGTTGTATAAAGGTGGAGCATATTTATAACATTTGTTTTTCTCCTTATTTAATAGGATATACCTTTGCAAACAGTGGGATAACTTGAAGACTTTTAGTGATCACACAGCCTTGGCCACAGGTGTGAGGTTTGGACAGCATGCACATTTCTTAGCTTCTGTTAGTATGGATAGAACATTAAAGATTTATGGACTTTAATTAGTGCCAACTGTCCTTCATATGTAATTGAAAAGTACATCTGTTATATAAACAATTTTCCTGTATTTTTTTAAATGCTTGTTGAATGCTTCTACCCATTTTGACATAATATCCTCATTTGTATATTGTTTTCGAAGTAAAATAAAGTTTCCATTTTTACTTTATTTAAAATGTTATTTTTATGGTTTGTACTTTCATTATTTATAAATTTTTCAAATTTTACCGTTTTAAGAAATGGGAATAAATGATGTATTTCTCCCCCACCCCTCTCTCTCCACACACACACACCCAGTGAGTAAATGATGTGATTCTCATATCTTTTATTTTCTTCATTTGATAATGCTTAAATAATCTTTCTGGTATAATATACGAAGTCATTTTTCTCTCTAAATGTATGAAAATTTCAGTTATTTATTTGGCATCAAGTGTGATATTTCCTAACAGCATTCTCCCCAGAGCCATTTACCTGAGTGAGATGGTCGGAATTCTTAGGTAATTTCCTGGTCGTGTCTTCATTCAAAATCATACTTTTACACATCTAGCTGTTCAAAATCTTTGACACAATGTTCTGTCATGTCTTTTAGTTCTAAAAACACTGGCTTTAACTATAGTTGGTAATGGTTGCAGAGTAGAGGCCTGCATTGAGTCTGTTGGGTTATCCGCACCTGATCCGACCCATGGTTTGGGTTGGGTTGACGCTATATTTTTCGTTGCAGTTTCAGTTGATTTCTACTTTTTTGCTGTATGTCGGGTTCAGGTTGACCCGATTTTTCTAGAGAATGTTCAAAATATTTGTTCAGGTTAAAAATCTATATACAATAATATCTTCATAATGGACACTCCCAAAAAGCAGATACTCCTATTTAGCAAACACTTTTCACTTTCTAACACTTATATATTTATACGTTTTTGCCTCCGAATTGTGAACACCTCTCAATCAATGTAACGCATGTGTGTGCATAAACTATCACAAATATTATACATTTGTTTTTGTGTGTCTCAAAAATGAAATGTTGGTAATATTTATTATATTCCGAGAGAAGAACAAATGGTTCTTAACTGTGCCATAAAGAAAGAATATCGCATTTCTTATATACATTTTATTTCTCATGCAGTAAATTGAATATGTATTTATATTCATCTGAGACATAGTTCTGATCAAAATTTTTGTCAAAATCACAACAACCCAATTTGAAAAAAACCTAAATATCATTCACAAGAAAGAATGTGTGAATGTGTGTTTTTAAGTGTGAATTCAACCCTGGCCCAAAAATATAAAATTAGGGACAACCTGACTTTTACGCAAGACTCTATTCAATGATTGCGAGGTGTCCATTGCTCAAAGGTTTTACTATATATTACTTCAGGCTATTTGCTAAAGCATGTAGTTGAGTAGAAATTGGTATATACTCTTTGCAAACTGAATTACTTTGATTAAATATCTAGGTTAGATAAAAAGCTATGTACAATAGAAATAATACAGAATTACTACATCTTTGCGGTCTTGAGCAGTGCTTCGCTGAAAAATCAGACCACAACTGACTCTATATTTTAATTACACTCAGCGACAAAGTGATGAGTTTTTACTTTCTCTTTTAAAGAAAGGTATGTCACTTAGGTGTGTCATATGAACCATGCTGAGGACAGCTTGTTACCATGAAACTGTCAAATCCACATGTATTTGAATATTAAAAATATAGATTTGACCATTTTCCTATATAAAACATAAAAATTGTATTAGGGATATAATTGTAGATTACTTTTCATAATTGCAATAAAACATGATTTCTTTCCTTTCATTTCAGGTTCGGGTCAGGTTGCGGTTTGATGTATTTTGGGTTTGTGTTGAAATATGTTGGTGGTCAAATTCGTGTTGGGTAGAGTCGTGCATAAGGTTGAGAGATCCAGTTTTACCCCTTTTTTTTTTTGTTTGTTTGTTTTGTTTTCAGTTTGAGTTTAAATTTTGGTTATTATGTTTTGGGAGTTATCTGATTTTTCAGAAGAAAGACCAGAATATTGTTTCATATGTCAAAAATATGCATTTTAATAATGAATATGTGATGAAAATTGGTGCTGTAGAAGAGGGATTATGGATTAGATGAATGAACAAGATCAGCTAATCACATAAATGCAACCACATTATGCAGGAAATACCGATCTACTGATCATTAATGATGCTTGGATCTCTAAGATATTAGCATCTATTAATTTATGATATCATTGATATTATAACATTATTCTGACATGAAGTAAAAAAATATGTAGTTGGCAGTTGATGTGTAAGAGAGGATTATGCAAGACAATGGCCAGTAGAGTTTCTCTTAAGAAAATAGTCAATTACGGCAAGTTTTTATTTATTAAATAAAAGGCAACAATATATAGAATAGTTCTTGAGACACTGTCAATCTTAAGGAACTGAATATATTCTACATGTTCACATGGCAGGATAATTAAAATTATACCAGCAAAACAAACTAGTGAAAAAGAAAAATATATTTAAGCTGTTTACAATATGGCATTGAAATTTCACTACAATTGGAGCTGTGTTTTTTAAGACAAGAGAAACAATGAAAAAGTTTCTTTTGACCCAGTGTAAGGTATTTTATTAATTATAAGGTAGGGGTACAAAAGCTGCATTTTACATAGACTCGTAGTCAGTAGCAGGCCCCAAATTACCAGCGAAGTTGGCAGACGAAGAAAAAGAGTAAACAGTTCACAGAAAGTGCACAAGGGCGATTTTCAAAAGGTGGCCACTGGACACACGTCATAACTTTAAGCCTTTCAAAAATAACTTTAATTATCATTGACTTTATTTATTTATTTTTTTTTTACACTGAGTTTTTAATTCTATTCAGAGACAGAAAATGACATAATTTATTGTAAAAGCTTTGTATAAATATCTTAAAATTTTATTATTTTATGCTAAAGAGGCCAATTTTGGACATTCATAACGTTAACTGCTCCAATGTACCACCTAGAAAAAGAGTTTTAACTTGCTTCCAGATGGTTCTAATGGTAAACAACGAATGCATAAAGGAAATGGATGATTTTTTGATAATTTCCTTAAGAGATGGCAGGCTGATTTATTGCTTTTTTGAAGATAGAAGGATTTTTCTATAAAGAATTTTTCTGTATTTTGTTATGTCCAAAAGTAACGTACGCCACAAAGCTATCATTTCCATGAAAAATACATCAAGTAAGTACTTTAAACTCTTTTATCTAACTTTAAAATCATTTAAAAAAAAAATTAAATTATCTATGTGTTTTTGTAAGATTTTTTTTACAATAAATGCACTTTTCTCAAATAAGAAAGTGGAATGTTGGAATCGGGTAACGATGGAAATGCCGATTTTATTTTCGGTAAATTTATTTTTAAAGATGATTTGATGTCCTGAAACATATAAAAAGATAGTTATTATAATGTTTTATCGTAAATAATTACCGTGTTTTGTATAAATAAAGTGTATTTTATATAGTGTAATAATATAACTTGACTTGAAGCATACTCAACTAATGTGTATAACGATAGACACAATATGGCGACCGCTGCGATCGTTACGAAATTTTGGACATGCTTATTTAAAAGTATGATTTAAAATTAATAGTAAACTTCTTTTTTTATTTCAAAAGTAATTCTTCAGTGATCTTACGTGTTTATATGTATTTTGCAAAGTTTTCTTTGTAGCAAATGTACCCCAAAAGATTATTTAATAACAATGTCCAAATCGTGGAACGATCTAAACATTAATAATTTTAATTTTCTAAATACATAAATAAATATATTATAACAGAGTCCATTGTTCTAACATACATCTTAAAAAATAAAATAAATATTTTTTTGTTAAATTATTGTACTTGAGTTCTTTTTTTTTTTTAATTCAAGGTTTAAGAATCCCATCTCCTTAAAATTCCATTCTTTCTCTTTGCTCCCCCACCAAAATGCAAGGCAAATAAAACGTTTAAGCCACTTCGTACTGTAACTTTGGTTAAAAGAAGGAAAAAAAAAAAAAAAAAAAGGAACAGAAATTGACAGTATTTAAAGTAGAGGTGCACAACCTGTGGCCCGCGGGCCACCAATTATACCAGTATTTTTATCCAGAAAAATTTTGCTAATTAATTGACAGAAACTTTGCTATTAAATAATTCAAATGTTACTTTTAAATTTTTTGTGGTGTCAAACAATTTTTTGGCAAAAAGGTTGTGCAGCACTAATTTAAAGTATAGAAGACAGCCAGCGAAAACTGTTAAAGGTACTCAAAAGATTCACTCCGTACACACGACAAACAAATTTGGTACTATTCAAATAAGAAATAGATCTGGTTTTTACAATCTCTGTAAAAAACAATCAAGAATGCATTACCAGTGAAGCTAGTGAAAAAAATATTGTTTCTACAATTGACTCCTCACAGTTGAAAATAGATTGACATTGGTGACTGGTACTGTGTATTAATTCATGATGAAAACTTATGGCCAGGTATTATTGAAAAGATCAATATTGATAATGGTGAACAAATATTTTCTATAAATTTTTTGACTCCTCAGGCAGACATTGATTTTAAAAGGTTTTGTTATCCATCTAAAAAAGACAGCACTAATTAAAAATATGAAGATATTTTATTGAAATCACCAAATCCACCTCACCCGGTGACAGCAAGAGGAGACTTTTCTTTTGATAAAGAAATTATAGATATGTGCATTAAAAAAATGGCAGTATAACTTTTTTTGGGAAAAAAAAAGAATAAATTATATGTTGGATACTTCTAATATTATGTAAAGGTATGTTTTTTGCATAATGTGTAATTCCTATAAAATTAAAATATTACTTCTAAAAAAGTATTAAATATTTTAATATCAGAGATTAACATTTGATTTTATTATTATTATTACTGGATAACAAAAAGTTAATTATACATATATATATGTATACACATACAATTATAGGACAAATTTACTGCATTCTTAGTCTTTAGAATTTTATAAATACTAAGCGCAATGTCCAAAATCTGTAACCTACGTGCGAAAAAATGTCCAAAATTTGTAACGTACACAACTGCTAATTAAATGCTTTAATAATTAATTTTCCAGAATAGTTGTTGTCTTTTAATGTTTGTGTATAATTTTGTAGACTTATATACTATACTATTAAAAAAAAATTGGCCTTAAATTTGAAAATTTTAAAAATTACATATAGTTAACGTTTTATCCCACCTTTTGAGAATCTCCCACAAATACATTTTTAGTGTAGTTTGAAAAAAAGCATATGATCAAGGAAAATATTAATTGAATACTCAAAAATCGAATGATTTCAGGCTGTAAAAATAGTATGGGGCAAAGCCAAATGAATTTTCCAAATGGGAGCAGATTTTAAAAAAAGAAAAAAAAATATGGCATGTGTTGAAATTGGAATAAAATGTTTTAAGAAAGAATAAATTGAACTAAATGAGGGAAAAAAATTAGAATAGATTTAAGATAAGTTAAAGCTTTAAAATGTTACATATTCATTCTTCTTCATAAAAGATAAAAAGAAAAATATATTAGAGGCATGATTGTAGAATAATTTTCCATAATTGCATTAAAATATAGCAATTTTCTTTCCAAGTTTAGTTTGTGCCTGGGTCAATTTCAGATTGTACCTGACCCATGTACGACTCTAGTTGGTTGTTAATATTTTTACTACTTTTACGAGGGTTGCCTTTTATGTTTTTACAAGTAAAACTCACTTTTTATCTTGGAATCGGTGGCATCTTAGAAATTGTCTGTGTATTTTGTTTACAGTGAATGTTCTAAAGAAACAAGTTAGTGAAAAACCACTGGTTTGCAGAATTTCGTTGTGGTCATGCGTCTGTAAGTGATGAATCTCGTGAAGGATGACCAAAATCTGTAGTGACAGCAAACAACATCGATGCTGTGCGCAAGATGATTGAAGAAGATTGGCATGTCACGTATCGTGAGATAGAAGCATCCCTTGGCATATCACAGACTGCAGTACATTCGATTTTGCACGAACATTTAGCTGTTAAAAAGATTTGTTCCAGATTGATTCTGCACAATTTGAGAGAAGCTCAAAAAGAGGTGCAAATTGGTGTAAGGAAATGCTAAAAAAATCAAATTTGGAACTTCAAAATCCGTATACAACATCGTTACAGGTGAGAAACTTGGATGTATTCGTATCATCCGGAAACCAACAACAGTTGTGGTGTTTCCAGATGAACCAAATCCTACGAAAGTTGTTCGTTCACGAAGCACTTCTAAGAAAATGGTTGCTTGTTTCTTGGGTCTTACAGGGCATATCGCAACCATTCCTTTAGAGGACCGAAAAACTGTTAACGCTAAATGGTATACAGAAATTTGTTTGTCAAAAGTAATCAACAGAATCAGGAAAAACAACAAAAAACGCTGTATCGTTTTCATCACGACAACGCCAGCTCCCCCAGTATAAAGCAAAAATAGTTTAAAATGTGTAATTTATTTTTCAATTATAACTGTCAAGTTTTTTATGCTCAAATGGAGTAAAAAGTTTCAGCTCTGAAAATGTTTTTACTTTGTTCTATCTTCAATAGAAGAAAGTATTGTAATCGAAATTTTTTTCGACTTACGGTTTTTGACGGATTTACACGTTTTAGGGGTCAGATATCCCCAAAAACATGTTTATAGAAAATGTCTGTCTGTCCGTCGCCATTGTACCATCAAAAAGTGTATGAAGTTATGCATAGAATTGAATCAAATTTTTATTTTAAGTTTTTGGCTATGGCAAGCAGGTCTTCCCTGAATTTGGAAAAAATTTGCCGGTAGGGGCTCTGTAATAGCGATTTTTGTGCAATTTTGAATATTGTACCATCTAAAAGTGTATGGAGTTATGAATAGAACTGAACCAAATTTTTATTTTAAGTTCTTGGCTATGGCAAGCAGGTCCTTCCTTAATTTGGGAAATATTCGCCAGTAAGGGGCGCTGTAATAGCGATTTTTCTGCGATTTTGAATATTGTATTGTACCATCCAAAAGTGTATGAAGTTATGCATAGAATTGAGCCAATTTTTTTGTGTTTGTTTTTGGTCATTGCACGAAGGTCCTCCCTGAATTTGGAAAAATTCCGCCGGAAGGAGGCGCTATAATTGCGATGTCTGTACCATTTTCATTATTGTACCATCGAAAAGTGTATGAAGTTATGTATATAATTGAACCAAATTTTTTGTGTATGTTTCTGGCTATGGCAAGCAAGTCCTCCCTGAATTTGAAAAAAATTGACGGAAGGGGGCGCTGTAATAGCGATGTTTGTGCCATTTTCTTTATTGTACCACCGAAAAATGTATAAAATTATGCATACAATTGAACCAAATTTTTGTGCATGTTTTTGGCTTTGACCAGCAGGTCCTCCTTGAATTTGGAAATATCGCGCGGTAAAGGGGCACTGTGATAGCGATTTTCGTATACTTTTCTTGATTTTTCGTAGTTCTATTGTCCATCGGCGGCTCGTGCAACTCGCTTCCTGCTAAGCCGGCTATTTGCAAACATCTAATAACAACAGAATAAGGAAAAACTATTAATGTTAACAAATATCATGATATAGATTAACTCGTTTTTAGTTCGTTTAATTGACTGAAGCAGAAATTTAAGATGAAAATCAAAGTTGGTATAGTATTGAACTAATAATATTGAAGTATTACATGTGTAACTAGTTTTTGAAATATTAAGATGTATAAGATAGAAGAAAGTTTTGGGATTGGCACATCCAACTAGTTTATTTATATGTAAGGAATAATATTTCTACATTTTCTATTTCTATAAAATACTAAAAACAATAGTTTAAATAAATGATTTAAGTAGAGTTGTAAATATTCCACAAAATTCCTATAAAAAATGCTTTGTTTTTTTTTAATTTTAGTAATAGACGAAAACTATTTAAAATTTAATTAACGATTGTACAAATCTTCTAACGTATTTTCAAAAAATCTGGAAAAATGTTTTGAAAGGTAAAATGTTCATTAATTCATAATTTGGGACTTGAGGATTAAACAGAAGTTCCAGTAATTCCCTCATAACCGAAAGATAGCTTTAATATCCAAAAGCAATCAAACTATATATAGAGCGGGCGGCGGCGACACAAATGACTACGTCATCGAGTTACAGGATGAAATCATGATGTAGGGCAAGATTTTTAGGAGTAGATTAAGGAATGATTGGTCTGGCTTGCCATTTCTTGTTATGATATGAGCAGCAGCGGGCGCCAACTCGGCCTTTTGGCGTCACTATCACGTCATCGGGTTACGGAATGAAACCGGTATCAAATTAAAGGTAAAATAACGTCTTTAAAAAATATTTTGGTCTGCTTGCTCATATCGTGGTAGAAACTCCCGGCAGACTAAAATCTATATAAGAAAAATACGTCATATGTACAATTGAAACCCTATAAACTATTTTACATTACATTGTCATATATATTACCTCGAATCGACTTTCAAGATTAATTGAGGGTTTAGGAAAAGCTTATTAACAGTACGTGAGAAAATTACTGATTCGGCATAACTTGGTACAAAGCGAGAAGAACGGTTCGCAATTCCCTATTTTGACAGTACTTTCGAGTCATCGAGTTACGGCTTTAAATTTTGGCACATTAAACATACTGATTAGTACAATGCGAATATTTCAGTCTGCCTCGTCATATCTTGGTAGGAGATAAGCAGAGAGGGGCGCCAGTTCTTAATTTTGGCGGTATAATCAAGTCATCGAGTAACAGCTTGAAATTTTGGCTCATTAAAGGCACATATCAGTACAATAAGAATATTTCAGTCTGCCACGTCATATCTTGATACGAGACGAGCTGAGCGGGGGACCAATTTTTAATTTTGGTGGTTTTAACATGTCATCGATTTACGACATGAAATCCTCATGTAGGACAAGATTATTAGGAGTAGATTAAGGAATGACTGGCCTGCCTCGACATTTCTTGGTACGATATGAGCAGCAGCTGGCGCCAACTCGTCATTTTGGCGTCACTATCACGTCATCGAGATACGGGATGAAACCTGTGCCAAATTAAAGGTAAAACTTTTAAGAATATTTTGGTCAGACTGCGCATATCCTGGTAGAAACCTCCGGCAGACTAAAATCTATAACAAAAAATACGTCATAATGTACAATTGAAACCCTATAAACGTAACATTTTACATTACATTGCCATATATATTACTTCGAATCGACTTTCAAGATGAATTAAGAGTTGAATTAATGTAAAATATTATGTTTATAGGGTTTCAGTTGTACATTATGATGTACTTTTTGTTATAAATTTTAGTCTGCCGGATCAGTTTCTACCAGGATATGCGCAGGCAGACCAAAATATTCTTTAAAAACTTTATTTTTCCTTAAATTTGGCATCGGTTCCATCCCGTAACTCGATGACGTGATAGTGACGCCAAGATGTCAAGTTGGCGTCGGCTGCTGCTGACATCATACAAAGAAATGCCGAGGCAGACCCGTCATTCCTTAATCTACTCCTAATAATCTTGTCCTACTTGAAGATTTTTGTCGTAATTCGATGATGTGGTTATACCGCCAAAATTAAGAATTGGCGCCCCGCTCTGCTCTTCCCGGACCAAGATATGACGAGGCAGACTGAAATATTCTTATTGTACTGATATGTAGCTTTAATGTGCCAAATTTTCAAGCCGTAACTCGATGACGTGATTATACTGCTAAAAATTAAGAAATGGCGCTCCGCTCTGCTCGTCCCGCACCAAGATATGACGAGGCAGACTGAAATATTCTTATTGTACTGATATGCGCCTTTAATGCAACAAATTTTCAAGCTGTTACTCGATGATTTGATTATACCGCCAAAATTAAGAATTGGCGCCCCGCTCTGCTTATCTCCTACCAAGATATGACGAAGCAGACTGAAATATTCGTACATCGGTATGTTAAATGTGCCAAAATGTCAAGCCGTAACTCGATGACGTGATAGTGCTGTCAAAATAGGGAATTGGCGCCCCGTTCTTCTCGCTTTGTACCAAATTATGCCGAATCAGTCATTTTATCATGTACTGTCAATAATTTTTTCCTAAACCCTTAATTCATCTTGAAAGTCGATTCGAAGTAACATATATGGCAATGAAATGTAAAATATTATGTTTATAGGGTTTCATTTGTACATTATGATGTATGTTTTTCTTATAGATTTTAGTCTGCCGGATGTTTCTACCAGGATATGCGCAGGCATACCAAAATATTCTTAAAAGACTTTATTTTACCTTTAATTTGGCACCCGTTTTATCCCCTAACTCAATGACGTGATAGTGACGCCAAAATGACGACTTGGCGCTCGTTGCTGCTCATATCGTACCAAGAGATGTCGAGGCAGACCAGTCATTCCTTAATCTACTCCTAAAAATCTTGTCCTGCGTCATGATTTCATCCCGTAACTCGATGACATAGTCATTTGTGTCGCCACCTGGTCTAATGGCTCAATGATGTTGCTAGGCTTTTGAAAACCCGAGTTTGTATAATATTATTTACATCAAATGGTATGAAAGGATTTTAATAAGCATCCCAATTTTAAATATATATATATAAAAAATTCTTTATCTTTACAAGAATGATTAGAATATTGATAATGAAAATGTACTGCTTGTGTTACATGAAATAGCAGATATCTATGCGTATATATCGTTTACATTATTAAAAATGCATGTATAAACAAGATAAAATCGTCATAAGAGGTTTATTTCCATTGCATGTTTATTTTAATAGGCTACAACAGGCTGACTATTGTATCCCGGTTTTCGCCAAATTTGGCACATCGATTTAGTCAGCCACCATTTTTCCACATCTACTAAAATCGAATTTTTTCTATCACTGTGTAACTTTTGGCATAATCGACACATCCAAGGGTCCAAGTATGATTTAAAGAGTTGTTTCTTTAACAAAAGATTTCTGTATAATGTTTCATTGTTACCAATTTTAAGCAAAGTTTCGGCCAAGTCTATGGGACTTAAATATTTGGTGGCATCTATGAATGTTCCCTCTGGTGCAATTTTTGAGTAATTTGCGCCGCCAAACACAATTGGAACGATATCATAATTAAAAACGTTGAAAAATTTTTCGGTCACATAGTCTTTACATATTGCATTTTCGAATGATAAATAGAACTTATATTTCTCCAAAACTTCCTCATAGCAAATCTCTGACTGGGCTGGGTAACAGTTAAATTTTCCACATTTCCCGTAAATATCAACGTCAATATACTTGCTCAGTTCGTGTGCGTAATCTTCTCTTTTACTGTCTGTAATACAGTCACTGACGAACCACACTACATTTTTTGTTTTAGTTTCAAATGATATTAGGCTTCTGTTTGATGTAATTCTGTGCTGAGGTACAATGAAGCCATATCTGGCTAAAATATCCGAATCACTTCTATACGACATTGTCCAATTAAATAAATTATTTAATTTTGACAATTGAGGATACATATGTTTTCTTATTAGCCAAGGGGGCTCCATATTGTACAAAATCCATATTTGTTCTGCGTTTCTGTCAGTTGGTAAGTCTGAAGAATTAATATCAAGTAAATGAAATAAAACAGCATCAGATTTCTTCAAGTGTTTTCTGTTACGTGTTGTGAAACATTCTGTGTTAGGGCAGTTGTATTTGTCAAAAAATCTATTCCCGATCTGCAGGGAATAATAGTTGATTGTTTTACGAATTCCGTTCCAAGGTGTCCATAGGAGGATTATTTTAGTCTTATTTACAAATTTGATAGTTTGCAAATCAGCTGGATACCCAACCTGACGTGGTTCATAAATTTGATGAAAAGGTAACTCTCTGCCTTTTAATTTTGATGGTAATATGAAATGGGTGACTAATTCATTACTCGATGAGAGTGACAAATTTCGTGTGTCAGTTTTCAATGCAATTATATTGTTAGTTTCCTTTTCGTTATCTTTTGATAGATTCACTCTATAGAAAAAGAATATTATAGACACTAATATCAGTAGAATTACCGTTTTTTTTAGTCTTCTGTTTTTCATACCAATTTTTTCTTTCTTCCTCTGTCGTAAATCTAGAAATAAGAATTTTCACCATTAGTACATTTGTCTAAAACATACAGTCGAACTCAGTTAATGCGAGAAGCAAGGTAATTATAAAAGTCTTCATATTAACCGTTCCTCGTAACACCCGTGAAAAAAAAAAACAAATAAATTACTAGAAAACAGGAATTCTGCTTTTTCAGAATTTAGTGTCGCTCCCGATGAAAAAAAAAAAAAATGTATACATGTATATAAATATAGATAAGACAAAACATATTTCACTTTTAAGAGTTAAAACACACGCTTTTATTTTATATAAAATGATGTCATTCGCATCCTCTAAAGAATTCTCGTTTACGATCCAGTCTTAAACAACATCTACAGTAAAGTATGCATATGACGTCACTATCGCTGAATAATACACAAATCCAAAAAATATCTTTAATTAAATTTAAAAAATCAAAAAATCCGACTGCGTAAAAAGCGAACTAATTCATTATTTCTTATTAATGTCAATCTATTTTTTTTTTATATTACTTACCTATTTTTTTTATTTACTTGTATTGATAACTTTTAAGTTGTCTTTAATTGTTAGTTCCTATCTATAAACACTGTTTTGATGAGGCTTTTAGATGTCTATGAAGGTTAGAGTTGCAGTAAAGCTAGAGATCCTACCTACGCAACTTCCAGGTTGTGTAATATTTAAACGGAGCTTCTGACTGTAAAATAGTCAATGAAACATAGTCTTCATTTTGAAAGACCTATCCAATGATATGCCACTCAATAGGGTGCGTAAAAATTTTTTTTCGTCTCTACCGCCTTTTTTTTTTTAATTTTACGGCCGTCATTTTGAATTTATAAAAACAAAACCTACCCTATAACCATCGGACGGTTAAGACGAACTGATAGAGACCTCATTCATTAAAATCCATCCAGCCGTTGGGATGTTTCGAGGGTATAAAGAAATCCACATACGCGTGAAACACATAACCCTTCTTGGCATTCGGGTAAAAAACAGATGTCGTCCCTCAAGAAACTCGACAAAAAAGAAATCGCCTATCTCATGATTCATATACCTTCATTTGTTTGTAATATAGATAGTTAAATTAAATATAATTTATAATAGCTCCATGATCTATCAGAAATCATTCATTTATATATTTTTTAAAAATAGCACGTATTTTAATTACATTTGCCCCCCGTAGTTATGGGAAAATGGCAACAAAAAGATATAATTACTATTTTCCAGCTATTTTTTCTTTACTTTCTGCAGAAATGGAGTACTTGAATTGTCAAAATCGAACAAATGGCGCTAAAAACTACAACAACAAAAAATAATAATATCTCAAAAATAAATGGAGATGCAGTTTTCAAACAAATTGCATTAAAAAGTACTTTTTTCCCAATACGACGGTATAAAAATTGAAAATGTGCGATGCTCAGAAGTTTAAAAAATTGCAGTAGAGTATTTAACAGTACAATGATACATCTGCTTTGTTTTACGGCTGGCTCATACAACGGAACGTTATTTTTTTGAGACGACACTTTAATAGCTAGCAGAAAGAAATAGCATACCGGGGGTTAAAAAATAGTAAAAACACACACACACACAAATAAGCTAATTACAACCTATTATTTGCTCTAATTACCTCAATGCAAAAATTAATACAATACCGTAATTTTCCCTGAAAAATCTCGACTAACATTGCAATAGTCACTGCAATTTTTAATAGATTGATTTCATATATGCTTCCCTTTTTAACACTGCAACGTGAAAAGGTTGGTTAATCTAGTCCAGAGTTTGGATTTAGAGAAATAAACGAATAAAGATATATTTTCATGCTCCTTCCTTCCCATGGTTCAGTTGTAAATCTTACAAAGGAGCGGTATTTGGAAACGTCTATATCTCTCTATTATTTCTTTCACTCTTTCAAAGACCTCAGGACATTTCTTTGCAATTTTGGGTAAAAAGGGGGTGGGAGAGAAAATATCGAAACGAGTATTAACCGAGTTCGACGATATGTACAGTGTTTCTTTCTTTCTTCTTTTCGTTTATTATACTGTCAGTTCTGTATTCTACTAAGACGCGTTTGGAAATATTTCCAGAAAATATTGAAATAAACTGAATTTGAGTAGAAGGAACTGTGGAGCAACCAAACTCAAATGGTACAAGCTCGATGTTTTCATGAAACTTTGTATCACCTGTAGAAAATTAATGTTTCCAGTTTTTTTTTTTTAATTTGGAAATACAGAAAAAAAGAAACAAAGAAAGAAAAAGCTAATAAATTAGTTTTTTTTTTTTAATTTGCCACAATGTAACGAAAGAGCCAAAACTCTAAGAGGCCAGTTCAGTCACGGAAAGAAAAGAAAACGCTAATGTTAAGCCTATGAAGGCGTTATTTTCAAATTTCTCGCTTTGCTTTTAATATTTTTGAATGATTTTTCTTGCATAGGATAGCTGAGGACGATCTACATAAGGCCTAGTTTTACTTTTTCGGTTTTGGTTCCAAAATGTTTAAAAAATATACTATTTTCACTTTCGGAACCTTGAAATTGAAACTATTCTAATATATATCTAAAGAAAACTATAACCAAAATCGAAAAAGTAAAAACTAGCCCGTTTGTAGATCGTCCTCGGCTATCCTATGAAAAAATAAAATCATTCAAAAATATTAAAATCAAAGCGAGAAATTTGAAAATAACGCCCCCATAGACTTAACATTAGCGTTTTCCTTTCTTCCCGTGACTGAATGGGGCCGTTAAGAACTTGCATCAAATATGACCTTAGATCTTAATAATTCTTAATGTTTAAATGAGCAGTAATGCAATCACAATCATATAATGTATCGTCTTTAATTAAACGTATTATTGTCCTAAATACCTAGCAGAAAATTTTATAAGTTAGTTGATTACTGTCATGAAATGTGATGAAATATATATTTAATTACGGAGATATAAGATTTTAAAGAACATTTTATAAAACTACATTAATATTAATAAATAAAAATTTCCAATAAAAAAATCAAATTGATTAAAAACATTCTGTATTTGAATTTTGATATAGACGTGCTATTGTCGTAGAGGCCGGTTCTGCGAAGACATCATCGAAAAACTATTATAACTTTGTTCACAATTTAGCATACTGCATTCTTTTCTGAACTATAAAATATCATCTAAAATTGTAAAACTTTTTGAATATCATGTTCCATATTACAAAAAGCTCCAATTTTGCTCCGAATTTGTAATATGGATTGCTGTTCGATGAAATCATGTTCAGCACTACTTTTTAACATTTTCCAAAATATTTGAAAAGTGTTTATGAAATGGGTATGACTGCCGTCTGTGTGTGTGTTTATCTGTCATGCAGTTGATATATGTCAATGGGGTTTATTATAGCACGTTCGGTATGGAAAGTGAAGTGTGTAGCATTTATAATTGATTTACAAAGACAATCAAAAGAATATAGAATATGTTGTGCATAACATCCATCGTTCATTTACAGGTGCACACAAAAGAATTCTATTACAAGACTTTCTATTAAGGGGACACTGGACATTAAAATCAAATTCTCCAACTTTTTAATAGATTCATTTGAAAATTGGAACATTTGTTAATGGTAAGCTAAAATAGTTACATTCGAAAATGGATCTTAAAATAATGAAAAGTTTTCAAATTATTCAACTTTAAAAATTTTTAAATGATGAATAATTGTCATATTTAAAAATGTCCCATGCGTATTTGGGGCATTCTCACAATCTTTTGACTTTCGGGAATAAAAATCTGGTGAAATTAAACTTGCTAAAATAACATTTTAATCTGATAGACGAATGCCTTAATGATTCAAAATAAAGAAAAAATGGTCAGCAGCGAAAAATATTTTATTTCACTGAGGTTTAAGTTAAACTTGCGAGTTTAATTTTCTTTACCATTTTACCACTATAACTTTCTATTTTCTTCTAAATTTTTACTTATGATGAATTTGCATAAGTATCCACAGGACATTCATATAAGAAATAATAACAATGTAAGTATTTTTAGTACAAAATTTTGGTGAGACATTGTCTTAAAGGGGTGATAAAGAAGGGACGGAAGGAAAAAAAAGGGATGGTATAGGAAAAAAGGGATGGAACGGTAAGGAAAATTACCACTATTTTTGGGCAAATCGTGTTAACACTAAGTGATAGCTACAATGCTCACTGATTTTTGGAAACAGTTATTTACATTGGATTAAATTAAATTTTCTTTTTAATTTACCTCGAAAAGTGCAGGAATAAACCTTGGGGACGGCAAGACTGATATTTAAATGCTGATTTAAATTCTGCAGTAAATTTCCTGTCAAAGAATTTTAGACATTCTTTCTCTAGCATACTTCTGCATGCATCTGAAGTGCTTTTCTGTATAAGTTTAGCAAGAGGGACGGTTAGGATGAAAAACCCAGGGACAGAGTTAAAAAAATAATATCAACCGTAAAAATGTGTGCAGGTTAATTTTTTGCTACATATTTATATAAAACAATTGTCCCAGTTTCGCAAAAAAATTACATCGAATTACTTTTATTGAAACAATTTTATACAGACAGCTCCAAACTTAAAAATCAGCGTCAGGGACACGGGACGGTATAGGAGTTTTCCTGGTATTTGGACCCCCAACATCGTCCAAAACTTATTTATCTCGTTAATATTGTTATGCAATCATGCAGCGGGTGTTACCCAGTATATGAAATGAAAAAAACACAAGGAAATGTACTAAAATAAAAATTATTATTCAGGGACATAAAAGTCAAAAGATTGTGAGAATGCCCCATTTCTTTTGCATAAAATATGACAATATTTATTTATGAGATACATATTATATATTACAATGGAAATTGGCACGAATTGTAAAAGTTCGCTGAATGTATAAACAGAAAAAATACATTTTTAAAATTATGCTTCGTTTTTCCTAAAAAAAATTAGCTATATATTTTCATACGCATATAAATTGCAAAACTAAAATACCTCTGAAACGCAACTTTTTATGCTAACATCTATTTAGTATTGTATAGAGCAGGAGTTTCCAAACTTTTAGACCGAAATACCACTAAATAGAAGTTCATACTTCCTCGTACCACCAGGTGACAAACACAAAGACAATACAGAAAAACCCGTGTAAGCGGAATATGTCTAAAACAAAATATTTTTCCAGTCTTTCGTGCTTCCGTCTGAGCAGATTTTACTGATTTATATGATTACATTATTAAATTGGTGCTTATATCGACTTTAATATTTTTTAGTATATATAAAGTGTATCATTTTTGGGTGACAAATAAAAATGTATTTAAATAATAAAACTACTGCATAGCTTTGTTAAACATGGGAAAAAATACACATTTGAAGGCACCTTGATCGCCAATTTTTTGTTATATGAATACTATGTTTATATCAGTAGTAAAATACACATAAGAATATTTAATAAGTGAATAACCAACATAATAAATTTACATAACCTTCTGAAAGTAAACTGCTTATTGATGCGAGATCGAAGTTTGAAAGCATGAAATAAGTAATATACACACACGCAATGTAGTAATACAAGAAAACTTTTTTTTTCGGGGCGTATGAAAGGTCAACTCAACATCTACCGAATATTAGTTCCATTTATCTTTTCAAAGCACAAAGCAGTAACAGAGAGCAAACACCACGGAGCCGGTGAACTGACGCATCCAGAAGAGGGAGGTGAAATTGAGCTGCTTTTTGATTTCAAATGTTGTAATTTTTTTTTTTTTTCATTTCACGTACTAGTATCAGACTTTCACGTACCAATAAACAGAGCTTCACGTACCAGTACTGGTACGCGTACCATAGTTTGAGTACCCTTGGTATAGACGATATACAGTATAAATTTCAAAAGAATCTGATAATTAGGAATGCGCATGGTATGTTTTAAAAGTTAGAAATGCGCGAAATTTTCAATTTTGAGTAATCAGGCTTTTAAGTAAAACAAACTGCATAAATATATACGTTTTTTAAAAATATATAAGCTTATTCCTGCGAAGACGCAACAGAAATGAAAAAAAAAATTACATCATATAAATTTGAGAATCTAGTTTCATAATTCTCCAAATAAAAAAGAAATCGATTTTTTAGTCAAATTTCGAGATTTTGAAAGTTCACTGTCGCCTTAACAATTGCTGGAAGTGTGTTTTAAGTTGTGGTACGCGTTTTTACATTAAACTAATATTTTGCCTATTACTTGTTGTGTATAAATTCTATAGATCATTACAGGGCAGCATGAAATATGTCGAGAACTCTTCCGTTTATTGACGGAAATTGCTGAAGGGGATTTTACAACTGTGCTATGCTTTTCCTAACTGATCTAAATTTTAGCATATTATGTAATATAGCATATAGAAACCTGTATATTCTATACAGGGCTATACAAAAGAATTATTTTTACGAGTATTGATGGTAATTCTGAAATTGGCTTTTCAGCTGTGTTATGCGTTTTCCAAATTGTTTAATTAGACATAATCTGACTCAGGAGTCATAGGTAATGAATTAGCTGATACTATGGTAAAAAAAGGCAGTAGAGGCCACTAATGTGATATCATAATTCCTGCCACATCCGGCTTCTCATTTAAAATATAAATTAAAACAGAAATTAAAAAATGAATGGCAGCAAAGATGGGACAATGAAAACACGGGCTAATACACACATAACTTATTACCAAGTGTTCCCATTCAATTTACAGTAAATAATCGTTACCTTTTTCTTTCTTCACAAATCACGGTCCTTTCCAGAAATATCTTTACGACATAGGTAATAGTCCAGGGGAAATGTACCAAAAAAAAGGGGGTTACCTTGCAAAAAGTCGGGTAGAAGATTTTATTTTTTTAATTTGTTTATACTGAGGAAAGCATAGAAAAACCAAGTTTCTAACAAAATTTCTTAAGGCTAAATTTTCTGTGGCCAAAAAACAACAAAATTTTGGACCTTTTTTCGATTTTTTTAAAAATATCTCGAGACTTGTTGCCGTATCATATTATTTGTCAATTACAATATTAAAGAGGATAAAATTTTCTACAACTCTCATATTTACAACATTTTTATACACTCAATCGCAAGAGCAGTACGCCATTTCAAAAATAGGACATTTTCTTCAATTTTCTTAAAAACCGTGAAAAACGTAGTTCTGCCCCGATTATTCAAATGTTTCCCATGGATTTAATCGTGTATGTCAACTTCTATATATTGGTTGCAGTAAATTATGTGTTTCAGGGTAGAAACTAGCCTTTTTAGGTGCGTTCGTAATTATATAAATACGTAGCACCTATAGTCGTCGTTCAGTCCGTCTGTCCGTCTGTCCGTCCGCATGTAACAGAGCAAAAACTACCCAACCGAATGGGCTGAAATTTTAAATATATGATTGTTGCAAAATTTTGTCGAGCCATTTCAAATTTTATGAAAATCGGATGTATAGTTTAATTACAGGGACAGTCAAAAGTTTTTCTTTACATTACGACCAATGGGAAAATTTTTTGCAAGTGCATTTTAATGATGTTAAAGCTTTCCAAATGGTCTGAAATTTTAAACATATAATTATTGCGACATTTTGTCGAGCCATTTCAAATTTTATGAAAATCGGATGTATAGTTTAATTACAGGGACAGTCAAAAGTTTTTCTTTACATTACGGCCAATGGGAAAAATTATTGCAAGTGCATTTTAATGATGTTGCAGCCTTCCGAATGGGCTGAAATTTTAAATATATAATTGCTGCAAAATTTTGTCGAGCCATTTCAAATTTTATGAAAATCGGATGTGTAATTTAATTACAGGGACAGTCAAAAGTTTCCCGTTACATTAAGGGGAATGGGAAAAAAATATTGCAAGTGCATTTTAATGCTGTTACAGACTATGCACTTATGAAGTGCAAACAAATACACATTCAGTACAATATCGGGTGCAAAAAATAGTTATAAAACTAGTTATAGTACGAACGCACCTCATTTGCCACGTTTGACGAGCAATTTCCAACTTGTTTGTATCCGTGGCAAACATGGATTTTGCCCCCCCCCCCCCCTTCTTTAAAAAGAAAATTTACCACAAGAATTTTAATAAATCTCTAATAGCCGGATTTTGAAAATTTTAAGTGTGTAATCAGCTTTTCCAAATATTGATTCATTAAAACCTTGAAAACCGAACCGAAATATATTCCGCTTTAAACAGGTTTCCATCTTAGCAGGTATAATTGTTCATATTCTTTCTCTTTTAAAATATATATTTTCTTTAAAGACCGGATTCCGTATATATAGATTTCCTTTTCAAAGATTTTACGGTAGATATAGTATTGAAACATTTTAAAGTCACAAGTTATATGAATTATGAGACTAAATTAGTCACACAAAGACATTCGCAAGGTAATATTAAACCTATGGGAGCGTTCTTGAGAAATATTTAGCTTACATTTTATATTTTAATAATTTTTTTTCATGGGATGCCTGAGATCAATATTTAATGATGTACTTTTTCGGCTTTATACCTCTAGGTGAACATAATCCAGATATCTCTTATATTCAGGATAAGGATATTCCTTTGAAACGGGATGCTAATAATCCTACAACAGTGCCATCAAAGAGAAAAAAATATTGTTAAATAGCCCTGTAGAAATTATTATTATTAAAATACATTTTTTCATTTACCTTATGCAGTCATATTACGTATCTTTTTTTATTGTGTAGGGAAAGTGGAGTTGAATGAGACAGGGGATCAATGCGAAAACAAAAGTGTTTATATAGTCTACAATCATAAATAAATTTCATTTGATAAATGGTATCACTGAGATCATTAAACAGATATAGTTTCAAAACAGTATATATTACAGAAGATTAGAATATTCCATAAAATGTATTTTTCAACAACTAAAATAAGTTTTTCTGTTTGAGCTTTAAAGCAATTAATAGATAATCCTAAAGTTTTACATATTTTTGCATGCTAAAATGATATAATCTCTTGTTATATTTATTGATATAAGTGTACATTTTTTTTTGACAATATTTATTAAAAATAATCTTTTAAATATTTTAATGAAACTAGTTAGTGATCTCAAATATTTTATTGGCAGAATTTTTAAATTTTACAAGAGATAAATACATAACATTAGTTAGTGAAATAATCTGTTGTCATTTTTATTGTAGCTAATTTTATAAAGTAAAAGTATTTCTTACATAAAAGATATTTATTTTTTGTGCCCCCTCCCTTTAATTATGGAACAACAATCCAATGTTTGGTATTTTTAAAACAGTAAAACATATGTTATCAATAATTGGTAATAAAATATACCATTGTAGTGTGGAATAAAATATGTTTTTCGCAAATTTTCATACCTATCCCATGATCCCTGGAAAAATATCTATGCATTATAAAAATTATTAAAATTAAACAAGAATTCTTTCTTAATTGAAACTATCGTGCCAATAAGTTGCTAAATACTGAAGTATTCTTTCAAATAATGCTTTTAAATTAACATTGTATACACTTAAAGTAACTGACTAAATATGAAAATTGTCTTATTTATCTACATTCTGTCCTACTTTTAAAATTATATAAATTTGTTGAATATAAAATGTCTGCTGAGTTGAAAATAAAGACGTGGGTATGCAAATAGATAATTTACTGCTACCAATTTTTAGAAGTCGACATACACGATTAAATCCGTGGGAAACATTTGAATAATCGGGGCAGAACTACGTTTTTCACAGTTTTTAAGAAAATTGGAAAAATTGTCTTATATTTGAAATGGCGTACTGCGCTTGCTATTGAGTGCATAAAAAAGTTGTAAATATGAAAGTTGTAGAGAATTTTGTCTTCTTTAATATTGTAATTGACGAATAATATGCTACGGCAACGGGTCTCAAGATATTTAAAAAAATATGTAAAAATGTCCCAAATTTTGGTGTTTTTTGGCAACAGAAAATTTAGCCTTAAGAAATTATGTTAGAAAACTTTATTTTTCTCTGCTTGCCTCAGTATAAACAAATAATAATAAAAAAATCTTCTACTCGACTTTTGGCAAGGTAAAATGTACATTTCCCTTGGACTATAAACGTGATTCCCCTTTTTGTGTATGTGGTCTCCCCTCCACCTTACTGCATTACGTATTGGATTGTCCTCTGACAACATATTACCACGTTAAAAAACACAGAAGTATAGTAATTCCGGATTGGATTAATTATATTAGTGAAACTCCAGCACTAATGAGATTTATAAAGAAAAATGAAGTCATTTTTAGAAATAATTATCCATACCTTTCGGACACTTCTTCAGACGATGATTTATGACTTTTTTTTTTTTTTTTTTTTTTTTTTTTTTTTTTTTTTTTTGTTATCTTCTCTGCTTCCATTGTAAGTAGTTTTCCTATATATTTATTAATTATATTTTTAATTATTATTATTTTTATTATTAGTAGTATTATAGTTATTACAATTAGTGATTTTATTACTAATATTTTGTATTTATTATAAATCGTCATGTTTTGAACCAGGCAGCTATATTGAGAATCTTACAATTTTCTTGAGTTACTAAAGCATAAATATAAACATTGACCAATCTTTTTAAAAACTGCTGTCAAAATGATAGACTAACAAATGGGTTTCGGCCGTCCGTAGGAAAACACTCCATTAGGCTTACAGCTTCGAGCTACGGTTCGGATTTCCCTTGCCCCTTCGCTTAGACATCATCTTTTCCCTAACCCTCGCAGTACTAAGATCAAAACATTACTTAAATGCCTAAGATTTAAAAAAGGATGACCCTATAGTTAATTTAGGCCTCCATAGGTAATTATAATCTTCATACGATGCGACGATTCATTTCGTTGAATAGCGAAATTTACATACAACTGAATACAAGAACAAAGAATAACGAAATGGGGGAGGCGCCTATACTCGCTTGCATGGTAACGCTGTACCTACAGCGCCATATAGTGAACTACAGTTGGCAGGATGCCAAAAATTCTCCTCCTTTCTCTTGAAATGTGATAAATGATAGAAAACTTTCATTTATTCCCTGATTGCCTAAGATGGGGTTAATGTGACCCCATTCGAAATTTCTACAAATAAACAAAAAAATTTTAACTGTGCGGAGCTTACTAAGTAGACAAAATCATGAAAGAGACCTTTATAGGGTAATTCCTAGAAAATAATTTTAGCATACACATTCTAAATGAAAAAAAAAAAAATCTGCAAAATGCCAAGAGGGGGTCAAATTGACCCCATCTTATAGTACTGCGAGGATTAAACAGCGAAGTTTCTTTAAAGTATTCTGGAAGTGTTGGAAAGTGTTTCATAATTAACGCTGAACGCATGATTTTTCGTTCTCTCTCTTTTATTTTCCTCCATTTCTTTATGAAAAGCGAAAACAACAACAACAACAAAAAAAAAATGACGTGGACGTTTCTCAAGTATTTTCATTTAATTTTGTTAGTTATAACCAATTTTTTCGGGAAATTTTGTCGTGCAGCTAACATATTTGGTTTTCTTATCGTATCAGTTTTCAAAGCATTAAGTAGATGGCAAATATTGAGAGCATTGTTAATGAAAATGAGTAAAGCGGCTGAAAATAGAACAGAACATCAAAGATTGTAGCTCAAAACTTTAATCGTATATATAGTGTGTGTTTCATGTTTGTTCTGACAATCCTTATGACTGATTCATCTATTTTCATGGCTCTTGCGTTTTAAATCCTAATTAAAAGAGCAAAATGTTCAAATTTTAGAAATGTGGCTGTACTTATATAACGTTACCAACTTTTTGGTAATTTTGGACGCCTCCCCCCCCCCCTTACGATATCATACGTTATTATCTCTCGACCCCCCCCCCCCCCTTCCTCCGGTAATGATATCGTTATCAATGTCGAAAAATTCTTTTGATTTTTGGAATGATATACAAATATGGTTACATTTATTTTTCGCATACTTTATCGATTCACAATGAAGAGAAGTCAATAAAATGTCATTTTATATATGAAATAACTTTATATCAAATTAAATAACACTTAAAAGAAATAGTTAATTTTAAAAAGAATTTAATAATAGCTTTTTTCTACATAATGCGTTCAACAGTAATAATGTCTTCTTGCACTTGACCCAGCACGGGAGTAGGGTGGGGTGGTGGGCAAACAGAACTTTTTATCAACAAAACAGACGGGCAAAATTCTTTCTTTTTTATTACGTACTTCGCATAAGGTTTCTCGAACAGCGGATTATATATGCATACATATATGACAGAAGAATAGGAATGACAAATGTTGGGGTATTACGTATTTTGGAATTAAATAATTTTGTAATTATTTAAAGATTTTAATAATAACTTTGTATTCTCATAAAAATAGATACCAGACTAAAAAAAGATAACATACAATTTTGATGTAAAGACCAAGTTACAAATAAAAAAAGTAAATTTTGGTTAAATGAAAAATTATATTGATATCAAAAGACAAATCCTCCCTCCCCCTATCGATATATTACGATATCATGTGCCAGACCCCCCTCCCCCCTAAAAGGATAACGTTATACACTGCTCAAAACAATTAAAGGATATTGCAGTTTTAGGTGGATTTTGTATCTGGTAAACTGTTTAGCTGATTGATACATGGTCGACAGACATAGTAGGTTATATGAGAATAAATTACACATGTTTGGCAGAAAAAAATGCATTTTATTGCGCATTTGTGTACTAAAGGAAAAAAACACAATTTGTGCATATGAGAAAAAAAGAATAAGAAAAGGTGTTTTCTTCAAAGAAAATCATTTTCAGTAGGGGGTATGGTTTCCACGGGCGGCCAGTAACGTTGAACACCTTTGAGGCATGGACTCAATGAGGCTATTAATGACGAGTTGGGGTATTCTGCCCCACTCTTCCAGAAGAGCTCTTTCCAGTTCTTGGAGAGTTTGTGGGGGTTGTTGGCGGCCAGAAACTCGTCTTCCTAGAGCGTCCCAAACGTGCTCGATTGGATTCATGTCTGGAGAACACGCTGGCCATTCCATTCGAACGGTTCCTTCCTCGAAAAGGAAATCCTCCACCAGGTTTGCACGATGTGGCCTGCAGTTATCGTCCATTAAAATGAAGTTACCTCCGATTGCTGCAGCGTAAGGGACTACAATAGGTCTGAGGATCTCATCCCTATATCGGCGACCAGTCAGAGCTCCATCTCGAATGATGTAGAGGTCAGTGCGCCCGTCAATGGAGATGCCACCTTACACCAACACTCCTCCACCGCCAAATCTGACACTTTCGTGCACGAACGCAGGATTATTCCTACTGCCACGGTCCCTCCAGATGAAAATACGCCTATTATCCGGATGCACAGAAAAACGGGACTCGTCAGAAAACAGAATATTGCTCCATTCATTTCTCCTCCAGTTGACATGCTCGGTTGCCCACGCCCTGCGGTCGCGACGATGCCTTGATGTTAATCTAACACATACCATCGGTCGGCGAGCATACAGACCTACAGCATGGAGCCGGTTTCGGACAGTCTGAGTTGAAATCGTGGTGCCTGTAGCCGAGCGAAGGTGTTGTTGGAGAAGAGTAGCGTTCATGGTTCGGTGTCTCCGAGCTGTTAACGCTAAATACCGATCTTCATTGGGCGTTGTTGCCCGTCTACGACCTTGCCCTGGTCTTCGGCCTGCACATCCACTCTCCAAAAAACGGTTCCAGATCCTGGAAATGACACTTTGTGACACTCCAATGGCTTGCGCTACTTCGACTTGAGTTTGGCCCCCTTCTAACCTACCAACAATTCTCAAAGCTTCTGAATCTGTCAAATGACTTCGCTGAGACATCGTACTCATCGAAACAAAGCAATCACTGAATGCCGATCATCCTTGTCTTCATTCTCTTTTATCCAGTTGAAAGTCAAATTTCA
Source organism: Maratus speciosus (assembly GCA_963932465.1). Taxonomy (NCBI): domain Eukaryota; kingdom Metazoa; phylum Arthropoda; class Arachnida; order Araneae; family Salticidae; genus Maratus; species Maratus speciosus. The sequence goes on from OZ010800.1 coordinate 333,458,845, forward strand.
TTAGCTGCCGCTGAAGCGACGTTTTTGACGTCGAACTCAAAATTTGCTTACTCCACAGTTTGAAAACCAGAAAAATTTGCATTTGTGATTCTCTTCTTCTATTTTCGGCAAACAAAAATTTCGTTTATATCTTTATTTTATATAAAACTTCAAATATCCTTTAATTGTTTTGAGAAGTGTATTTGCACAGCGCCAATGTAATTGGGATTGACTATTTTACTTTAAAATTTCGCTGGACGTTCTTAATTGTATGATTTGAGGGAAAAAACAACGTAATAAAATAAACGGAAATAATAAAATAAACGTTTCAAAAAAAAAAAAAAAAAAAAAAAAAAAAAAAATAGTAACCGACGTAAAAAAAAAAAAAAGCGCTAAAAAGAATTAAATAATTCTTTAAAATTCTCTAATGACGAAAGATTATCCAATAACCACACATCGTATATCATATATCGGCATAAAAGCTTTAAATTTAATATGTAGAATTTAATATCCATCAAACATAGATTTTCTAGAGAATATTTTTTACAAGAGATTAATTTACATATTTATGATTTAATTTACGAATATATACATATAAAAAGTAATCAATTACTTTTTGAAGTTGGTGCCAAACATTCGCAATCGATAATGATTAAACAAATAAGTTTCTGAAGAAATAGAGCTTTTTTTTTTTTTTTTTTTTTTTTTTTGACTTTGTATCATATTTTCCATTATCACTTTATTCATGGTAATAGGTACAATATATTCACAATTTTACTATACTTAAGATAGATTTTAAAGAATTATTTAATTCTTTTAGCGCTTTTTTTTTGAAGTCGGTTACTATTTTTTTTTTTTTGAAAAGTTTATTTTATTTCCTACTTTTTAGTTATTCATACCATAATACATAATTATCCTGATTTCAATCAATATCTGCTGAATAAATAATTAATTTATCATAGAAATTATAATTTACAAAAATTATTTATTAAACAAATAGTTTTTAATAAATTTTTTGTAATTTCATTCGAAGTATTGATTTTATCAGCATTTAATACTTATGATAGTTTTTTAAACAAGTACATTGTATTCCGGCAATCTACATTCATTTAACATTTGACATTTTATTAACATACATCTGACCTGTGCGCTTGACGTCAAGGGCCCGCTTATAAGTCATCGTCAATATATGCGGACGAGATAGCACACACAAGGAAATTTACAACACAGAGAAATACAGCAGGGAGCTTCACAAAGAGTGTACAACTGAGCCAGCGGGATACTCGCAAGTGATTAGCGGTGTAATGCCTTGAACACTCAGCCACGGTGAGCCCGCCTACATTCAAGAATTATTTTTTTGTAGAACTCTGTTGTCAAGAAGCAAAATGAAAACTATGTATTAAAATTTTTATTGACTCTTCATGTATGTTGGCCAAGATCCCCTATCCCCAGGCAGTAAAGCTATCAGAAATGAGCGGCAGTGATAAGGTGTTTAGTCCGAATCTTATAACCGATGACAGTGCTGCTACACATAAGAAGGCACTTTACTGTGCGCAGGCATATAGAGGCACTTTTATGTGTTCTGAGATATGGAGGCACTTTGCAGTGCACCGTCTAAGGAAGACACTTTGCTGAACTCTGATGTATAAGGTCCCTTTTCATCAGGATTGGATTGCATCATGCATTTCTATTGGATTGTAAGCTTTTTGATATCACTTCCGATGTCGGTTAGCATCGTTTTGGATATTTGGGTTTTTCTGAATGCGGTAACTTTTCTAGACAAGATATCGCACTTAGGAAAGTTACCTCATTCAGTAAACTTTAAGGTCCACATCGATATCTACACTGTTAAAAATATCGTGAAAAATTACCTCAGTTTATAAAGGCTTTCTATTTTCTGACCAATGAGAATGCTACTTAAACGCCTATGGATCGTTCTCATTGGTCAGAAAATAGATAGCCTTTAAAAACAGAGGTAATTTTTCACGATATTTTTAACAGTGTACGCAAATCGGAAATGGGTGTGGAAAAGCTGACAATCCATCAGTAAAGTTAAACATCAGAGCACGACAACGTGCTTTGAGAGATACTTTTGACCAAACTATAGCAAACCTAGTCATTTTCTATTGCATAACTATGGCATCTAGAGGATGGAAATCAGTCAACCAAAAAGTGTTAAAAAATTGTATCCGAAAAATGTAGAATGATGCAGAACGGAAAATGTCGATCGCAGTGACTAGTGACATATGGTAGTTCAAACCTAAACATTGTATAAGGATTCAATGGAGGATAGTCCATCTAAATTATGATCACGTGGTCAAGGTAAAAACTTCTAGGGTAAAGAAGGGAAGGCTCCGTAGGAGTAATGAAAAACCCTATCCAGCCAGTGAAACAGTTCATTCGGAAAGCAGTAGTTGCCTCCCTTCTTATCAGCTAGAATTTCTTTGGGTAAATCACGGAATCTTTGGGTATCACGTGACTTTTTTCAGCCTCGAATCCAGATTTGGAATAAAGTCCATTGAGATAGCGTTTCGGCCTGTGTAGAGCAGCAGATGTCACTGCGATCGATATTTGTCTTCATATATTTGTATAAGTATCGTTAGACATTTATGGGATACAATTTCTTAACACTTTTTAAAGCATTACTGGAATAGTCGGTTTCGACACTATATCGCCTAGATGCCGTATAACGTGGCGATAGTCATCTGAACGAATTCGATTATATGAATGAGAGAAGTTAACAAGCTTGTCGGTAATGGCTGGCTCACCAAGATGCTTGGCGATTCGCTTTAGTCCAGAATCATCTCATCCAATAAAATATTATACCCCATATGTCGTCACTTTCATATTGAGGAAACCTACACTGTTAAAAATATCGTGAAAAATTACCTTGTTTTTAAAAGCTATCTATTTTCTGACCAATGAGAACGCTTCATAAGTGTTAATATAGCGTTCTCATTGGTCAGAAAATAGATAGCCTTTAAAAACAGGGGTAATTTTTCACGATATTTTTAACAGTGTACCTGAAAAAAAATCTGAAGTCATTCTGACAACCGAATCTGGATCTAAAGACAGTGGCCAGAATGCAGAAACGTTTTCCGCTGTTATCGAAACAAGATTGACCAATCAGAAACCTGCATATTTGCAAACAGTGAAAAGTTGCAAACAAAAAAGTTGCAAAAAGTTGCAAATTTTATCTCTTAAATGTGCGACGATACTGCTAAAATCCCAAGTGTCGATAGCAGCGACAGCTGCGGGAATTTTCTATTACTTTGTATAGACTAGCAAAATCTTGCAGTTGTAGAAAATATCCTGAAGATGTCGCTGTGATCTGTATATTTCAGCAGCATCGTTGCACATTTAAGGGATACAATATTTTAGCACTTCTTTAAGTATTACAGGAATAGCCAATTTCGACACTATATATTCTAGGCGCTATAATGGAGGATATTCCATCTACGTTCTGATCATGTGGTCAAGGTAAAAACTTCTAGCGTAAAAAAGGGAAGGCTTCGTAGACGTAATGAAAAACCCTCGCCAGCCAGTGAAACAGTTCATGCGGAATGCAGTAGTAGTCTCTCTTCTGATCAGTTAGAAGTTCTTTGGGTAAATTACCGCTATCACGTGTCTTTTTTTCAGCCTCGAACCCAGATTTGCAATAGAGTCCTTTCCACACTAGGTATTCTAGATGCTGTATTGCAAACAGTGAAAAGCCGCAAAAATGCAGGCTTCTGATTGGTCAATCTCGTTTTGCTAACAGCGAAAAGTCTATCTCTATCACAGCAATGGACTATATTCCAAATCTGGGTTCGAGGCTGAAAAAAGTCACGTGATACCGGTAATTTACCCAAAGAATTTCTAACTGATAAGAAGGGAGGCTGCTACTGCTTTCCTCATGAACTATTTCACTGACTGGCGAGGATTTACATTACGTCTACGGAGCCTTCCCTTCGTTGCGCTAGAAGTTTTCACCTTGACCACGTGATCATAACGTAGATGGAATATCCTCCATTGTCTCTACACATAGTAAAGCACTTTACAGTGTTCTGACATATGGAGGGACTTTTTGTCTCCAGCACAATAGGCACCTTCGTACACAGGCACTAGTGCTCTGATATATGAAGGTATTTTACAGGTGCATTTTAAGCTTTCGACACCTACTTCCTATGCCGGCTGATATCGATGTGGGGCTTCCAGTTTGGTAGATGCGAGAACTTGTCTTGTTAAGGTTTCATGGAAACCTATGGAAAGATCATTCACTTCGGAAAGTTACCGTATCCAGCAAACCTTAGAGTCCGCATCGATACACTGTTAAAAAATCTGTAGCTTTTGGTACATAGTCCCTCCACCGCTTTTATAGAAAGCAATTACTTTACGATATTATGGAGCATTCTCATTGGTCAGAATAGAGATATTCTATAAAAGCGGTGGAGTGACTATGGACCAAAAGTTGCAGATTTTTAACAATGTATCTAACGACATCGGAATTGGTTGCTGACAATCCATCTCTAAAGTGCCATTACATATCAGAGCGCGACTAAGTTCTTATTTGCACAGCAAAGTTACTCCATATGTCAGTGCACAGTACTTTCTTATGTGTAGTCAAAAGTACTCCCTTTCAGTAAAAAAAACTAAAAAGAAAAATGCTAGCAAAAACCGCGCCATTCTTCAGTAAATAAACTGCAGCTATCTAATATCCATAAAAGTAGTAATGGCATCGGAAATTAGTGGCGATGTTTGGAACGAGCCGTTAATTCCCAAATTGGCTCATCCGACCTCAGCAATCTGATCCTTTGTTAATATTAATATTTTGGATTACTTTACTGTGATTTTGATCAAATTTAACAAAATAAATCAATTTAAGTCATTATAATTACATTTTATTTTACATTTCACTACTTCATAAGAAAATAAATATAGTTATCTACTATATAAATATCAGTTTTAGCCAATCAGATTGCTGGGCTCGGTTGAGCTAATTTGGGAATTAACGGCTCGTTACTCATACTCAGGCACTTGTGCTGCAGCGTCTAGAATACATAGTGTGGAAATATGTTATTCGAACTTTGCTAAAAATTTTTATCCCTTAAATGTGCACTGTTAAAAATATCGTGAAAGATTACCTCTGTTTTTAAAGGCGATCTATTTTCTGACCAATGAGAACGCTCGATAGGTGTTTATGTAGCGTTCTCATTGGTCAGAAAATAGATAGCCTTTAAAAACAGAGGTAATTTTTCACGATATTTTTAACAGTGTGCGACAATACTGCTGAAATCCAAAGAGTCGATAGCAGTGACATCTGTGGGATTTTCGTATTACATTATATAGAGTAGCAATATTCTTGTAGTTTTAGAAAATATCCTGCCGATTTCACTGCAATCTTTATATTTCAACAGCATCATTGCACATTTAAGGGATACAATATTTTAGCGCTTTTTTAAGTATCACAGGATAGCCGATTTCCACACGATATATTCTAGTCTCTATACTTGTGCTCTGATACATGAGGAAACTTGTTGATTTTAAACTTTTCACCTATTTCCAATATTATTTTGTATCTCCCGGTTTGGTGGATGACAGAACTTGGGCCGGGATCCAGAGAGATTTTTCGCTCTTAGCGAAACGAGATCGACCAATCAGAAGCCTGCATTTTTGCAAACAGCGAAAAGTGCGCAAAAATGCAGGTATCTGATTGGTCAATCTCGCTTCGCTCACAGCGAAATATCCGTCTGTATCTTGGCCCTTGTCCAGCTAAGTTTTCGCACTTTGAAAAGACCTCGTATCTCTGTAAGAATAACAGCATGAAAGATGAACGCTTATAATTAGACGATTGCTTCAAAAAGGATTTCAATTTTGAAGTTTTTATTTATTTTTTAAATGTTATAATCATCACATTTTGACGAAATTGCAATGGGACCAAATGGGTGACTTACACTTTCAAACAAAAAAAGAATTATCAAAATCGGTTCATATTTGCGGAAGTTATGCGTGAACATGGGCAAAACATACATACAGGTCGAATTGATAACCTCCTTCTTTTTGAAGTCGATTAAAAATTACCGTAACTACATTGTCAGAAAAATTTGTCAATATGCGCTAAATTATTCCTCATTTCTTAAGAAATAATTTCTGTACTCCTAGAAAACATGTTTTATCCGCGAATTCTTCTCGAAATTCTGAGAAAGAGAGAGAAATTCCGTTCAGTCCTAGCACGCATGTGCGCTATCAGTACTAAAATTCGAATTAATTTTAAAACTGAAAAACCAAAAATTATATAAATTAAGATTTCTAATTTAATTGAAAAAGAAAAATATTTTTGAATTTAAAAATAAATAACCATTACTTTTCCCATTCATTCAAAAGTACTTACTATTTATTTTTTCAAAGTTGAATAAGTTCAATAAACTTAAATTTATAAAATTGTTTATAAAAAAGTATTAGCATTTAAAATATATTTTAAATGAACACATTTAAAAGATATTTTAATTTAAATGGAAAAAAATCGATTTTGCTCAAAAAAGAAAAAAAAAATTCTTATCGAATACACACATAATATTCATATTTTACATCTAAGAATCTACTTAAAAATATTTATAATTCATAATTTTATCCTATACTAATACTAAAGTATTAAACCTCAGCCATAATCTCATTAAAGACGAAATCTTCCCGAAATTAACTTCAAAATTAAAAGCTTTTTAAAGCATTATTAACATTAGCATAATTAACGTTATTTAGTTCAAAGTGCTTTGCTAATGTACAACTGTATCCCAGTGGTTAGCGTACTCGGCTCGTAACACTAAGATAGCTGGTTCGACTCCCGGTCAGCAACTTTTTTTTCTTCATTTGACGTATATTTTACCTCCTGCAACGGAGAAAAAAGAAACGGATATTCGTCAATTAACGGAAAAATCCTTGTAGCACTTCTGCCAGGAAAATTTCCGTGAATTAAAGAAAATATTTCTGAGGGTGTACAAATTTTTTGCCTTTTTTGACGGGCAAAGTTTAAATAATTACACACACACACAAAAAAAAAAAACTATTTAAATTTTCCTAATAGTAATTTTTTAATGTTTGTAAACATTATATGAGGTTTGTTTCGTCATTTAGTAATAAATGTGAGATTTTTTCCCCCCACATTATATGTTTTTAATATTTCACTTTAAATCTATTTTTAATGGAAAATGTGTTTTTCATCCACTTTGAAATAGTTCATATACGAGAGAATTAAATAGCTCAGTTACACACCAACACTTATGAACTTGAAGTTGCTGCATTTTTCTAAATTCAACTTGGAGTTACAGTAATCAACTTTCAGAAGAGAAAAAACATAGCACAATCTATTCAAAGCAAAAATTGAACCACGTGTACAGGATATCCTGAAAAAAAGATTAAAGCGCGATTTAATCTCATATATGTTGTTCATTAGTGGTAAAAGGTGTTTAAAAAAGGGAAATGAATTATGTTAATGCAATAGTCCTACCATCAATGTTAAAAAAAAAATACCTTTTAAATTTTTTTATATGGTTTCTATAGGCGAAATTGGTCAGATGGAAAATATTTCTTTTTTCACTGCAACAAGACCATGACAGAAAACTGCATATCTGTATTTTCAAAATTGACTAAATTATGCTCAATTCAAAAATTAGCCATTGTGAATAAGATCATATATCAAATTAGAAATGTAAAATTGGGAGATATTGCAAAAAAAAATAATTACGAATGATAATACAGATTAATTATGTAAATTCTCAATTAACTCATTTATTATGGACCAGTACTGGCGACTATTTTGATATTTTACTGTACCACAATTTGCAAAAATTTGAGTTTTTGGTTGATTTCTCCTGAAAATATCCTAGTATAAGTGTACGGCAAAGATTATCTCTCTATTCTAAAAAAAAGTAACTACCGCTGTCACCGCCGCCGCCGCCGGTTTTGAATTTTCTGTGACCGGAGGTCTTTCTTCGTTAATATTAAGCAAAATATTGCATACAAAAATATGAAAATCGGTGGAAGTATAGAGAAATATTAGATGTAAATTTCCAACTGGGCGAAAAATGTCCGGACCAGGATTCGAACCCGGGACCTCCCTGGCTGAAGCCGCCAGTGCTCTGCCATCTGAGCTATCCCGGACGATTCTGGTCGAACTTTTTCACCCAGCTAACCTTGATGATTACAGCATCTGGTCTGAAACCTGGTTCAGCTCAACAGAATAAATCTCAGGTAATGGAACTCCAGAAATCGCTGGATACGAAATTACACTAGATTAATATTAACACAATTATTCTAATTGGCAAACATATCATATTATGATCATTATTATCATATCTAATATGATATGTTTACCAATTAGAATAATTGTGTTAATATTAATCTAGTGTAATTTCGTATCCAGCGATTTCTGGAGTTCCATTACCTGAGATTTATTCTGTTGAGCTGAACCAGGTTTCAGACCAGATGCTGTAATCATCAAGGTTAGATGGGTGAAAAAGTTCGACCAGAATCGTCCGGGATAGCTCAGATGGCAGAGCACTGGCGGTTACAGCCAGGGAGGTCCCGGGTTCGAATCCTGGTCCGGACTTTTTTCGCCCAGTTGGAAATTTATATCTAATATGATATGTTTACCAATTAGAATAATTGTGTTAATATTAATCTAGTGTATAGAGAAATGTTTGATAAACACGCTGATGCAGACAGTTTTCAAATCGAAGAAATATTTAAAGAGATATTTAATGCTAAAGTTGGACAAAATTGTTCCATTAAAAAAGTTTTATAGGAGCAAAAACTGTACATCGGAATTTAATCATTTTTAGATCATTTTATGCGTCAGAATTTCCCGGTGTCCAGACTGCACTCAGTTTATTAATTTGACTCATTTTTTGAGGTTTTATTTGTATTTTAAATTCAAATTTTCAGCATTTCGAGAGATATTTTTTTACACATTTTAGAAAATGGTATTAATTTAAACTGTTGCCAACTGTATAAACAGCGCAAATAATAATATTTGCTTCAAATTAAAAATTTATTTTACACGTGACTATTATAAACAAGAAAATATAAAAAGCAGGAACTCATTGAGAATTATCATAAAAACCATATTACACGTGAATTTTAAAAGTGAAAGAATGTTGTAAAATTATAAATTCATTAACATGCGTTAGAAGTCTTAAATAGAAGAAATTACGTCACATTTACGTCACATTACACATTACGTAAAATGAACAAAAAATAATATTGCAAAACAGTTTAAATTTAAAAATTGCGCGAGACATTTATGTAATATTTTAAGATGATATTTTCAACTATTTTTATTAGGATAGCGCAAATAATATTTCATTTCTAATAAAATTATTTTCACGTGAATAGTAAAAGGAGAAAGAAAAGTTTAGTGAAAATTACGTCAGATTAAAAACGATACATTTAAAGTGTCATTGAAAAAACTTTCTTTTCGCTTTGCTAAAAAATACCGGTAGTCTAAGACTCTGTTTATTTAATTCATTTTATATTAGCTTATTTTGAAATGTCAACTGATTTTATTTAATCAAAGACGGAAACAGCCATTGTATCATTTAACGGCCGCTGATTTGGCTTTAAAATTCCCCAATCAAAGAGAAATGAATAGAAACCCGTTTATAGGGAGATCGCCACTGTTTTTAAACTTATAATTCAATCTTCCGAAACATTTTTTAAGCCGATCAAATTAGCGTGCTTTTAGAGTCTGCGGTGTCTGAACGGGGGTTGACGAGCGTAGCTCGTAGGGGGCAGCGCCCCCTAGTTTTTCAAAAAGTGGTACGAATAGAATACAAAATAGTTCACTAAGCTATATCACTGAGACGTATGAGCATGCTATATCTTTAGAAAACCTAGAAATTAATATATTTTCAAGATTTAAAGAAGCATTTATAAAGACAAAGTTTTTTGGACTGCCACGGATTTTTGGAAACACGCCGTAATATTACTTTTTATGATGCTATTAATTAGAAGCTGTACTTATATAACGTTATCAACATTTTGGCTATTTTGGACCCCCCCCCCCCCCCCCCCGTGCAATGATATCGTTATCAATGTCTATAAATTCTTTCGATTTTTGGAGTGATATACAAATATGGTTACATTTATTTTTCGCATACTTTATTGATTCACAATGAAGAGACGTCAATAAAATATTATTTTAGATATGAATTAACTTTAAATCAAATTAAATAGCACTTAAAAGAAATAGTTACTATTTCAAATAATTTAATAATATCTTTTTTTCCCCTTGTGCGTTCAACAGTAATAATGTCTAATGTCTTCTTGCACTTGACCCCGCACGGGGGGGGGGGGGGGAGCAAACAGAACTTCTTATCAACAAAGCAGACGGACAAAATTCTTTCTGTTTTATTTACTAGTAAACACAAAGTATCATTTTAAACGTACTTCGCATATGGTTTCTCGAACAGCGGATTATATAATATATGCATACATACATGACAGAAGAACAGGAATGCCAAACGTTGGGGTATTCCATATTTTGGAATTGAATAATTTTTTAATCATTTAAAGATTTTAATAATAACTTTGTATTCTCATAAAAATAGATAACAGACTAAAAAAAGTTAGCATACTATTTTGATGTCAAGATTACAAATAAAAAAAGTAAATTTTGGTTGGGTGAAAAATGATATCGATATCTAAAGAAACCCCCCCCCCCTCCCCCTATCGATATCTTACGATATCATTTGCCATCCCCCCGCTTCCCCCCTAAAATGATAACGTTATATATGCGCAGCCCCTAATCAATTAAACATTTTCAGCTGCGTCATTGAGTTTACACAGATTGAGTTGCAAGAGTCACAAAATAATATTAATTTTTGGTGTTATGCCTATGCTGTTAATTAAACATCTTTGTCTGTAAAACATGTTTGTTGAAGATGAAAAAGTTTACTTGTGAATGAATATTATCCGGAAAACCTAAGGGTGAAGGAAACTGATTAATACACTCTAAAAACGACTCGCAAACGTTTCCGAAATTCAGTGTCTGAAAAAAAAGCTTTTTTTTTTTTTTTTTATAAACGCTTCTTTAAATCTCGAAAATATATTGTTTTCTAAGATTTTCTAAGGATAAAGAATGCTCTTCGGAATCGAGTAACCCGGAAGGGGTTATTGTATATTTTTGTTCTCAGTTATATAATAGTATTTTCGTAGATTAAAATATCCCTTTTTACATAGTTTGAGAATGCAAAAGGAAGTACAATAGAACCTCTTTTATCCGAAACTCTTTTAACCGAAACTCTCGGTTAACCGAAATCCATTTTTAAAACTTTTTTCTTTTTTTTTTCTAATATCAAATTCCTTGCGTGCAAATCCATTTTGAAAGTTTTTTTTTTAAACTATTATATCCTTTGTGTGCAAGCGGTCCTTCCGACATATAAATATTTTCGATACCCTTTCTTAGAGTTCCTTTGAATTTAACTTGAGCTTATGTAATTTGCGGAGCGGGACGAAGAAAGCGAAAAAAAATAGCAATTCTGGAGCTTTTGAATGTTTTGCAAAAGGTTTTGGCATGACTGGAGCAGCAGAAAGACTGGTAAACTAATAATATACTGGAGATACTGGTGAACTAATAATATTTAAAAACCCCGTGATAGAGTTTCAAAGCAAAGTCAATTGAAACTGCGACAAACAAAACATTTTCCAAACCCTTGTGATATATGTAAAAGGTACTTAATTTTAAATTTAAATTCGGGTAATTTATTCTTGTTTCTATTTTGCTATTGATTTATTTTAATTAAGCACTTGTTACCATAATAAGAAATATTGCATATTTTTCTCCTTAATCTTAAAATTGAAGCATTCTCGATTATCCGAAAATTTCGATTTTTCGAAAGATGATCGGCCCGAATTACTTCGGATAATCGAGATTCTACTGTAATAATAATGATAATTCAACATGAAATAATGGTATCATGTCCATTGGCATTCGATAAGTTAAATACAAGTTGAGGGATATTTTCTGATTCGCTGGTATTAGTTACTTTAAATATAACATAATATAAATATATTTTATTTATGAGTTATATATTTATGTATTTTTAGTTGTGTCACATTAAAGATTCTACAGTATGTCAGTATTTATTTTCTTTTGGAGAGATTGGGGGGGGGGGGGGGGTGCTTTGAATGTGCTCGATATCTTAAACTAAAAATTTAATCTCACACTGTATGAAGAAATCATTGTTATAAGAATTACTACAGCTGTAAAGTTTTTTTTTTTCTTTTGGCAGTTATCTGAGTAACAATAATATATACTAATATTTGAAGAATCATTAAACGTATGTGTATTGAAGCCTTTTCTGGCATGGAAGCCAGTTATCGGGAAATTCACTGGCGCAGCAATGGATTCTGTTTGGCGAATTCATCCAATATTGGAAATATTGACAAAAGCTGCTACCCTTTTCCAATATCGGAAACAGTTGTAATGGAGTGAGCATGCGTATGTATACGATGCTGAAAATCTATCGATAGTCAAATACATTTGGAGGTGAATTTTGAAATAACTGCATTTTCGAAGCATGCCGGGTTAGATTAAACTGTAAAAAATACTTCTCATGGAATCAGTTTCAAACATTTTGTTACGGAAAGAAGATTGTTTGCACACTGATCAAATGATATGGAATATCGAAGGTAAGTTTTAATTACATTTATCAAGAAAATGTGAAATTTCATTTATATACGAAAAAACTCAATATAGAAGCTAGTTGTATAAATTTATGCTTTATAATACGGAAAATATCGTTACTCTAATAGGATAAGGCACAACTCAAAATTCAACTATAGATAAACTCTCATTATTCCAACTGCAGTTATCCGGAACGTGAAATATCCGGATCGGATCACTATCAGGAAATTAAAAAATATATATTTAAAATCTGAAATGCGAATTATTTGTATTAGTTCATAAAAATATAATTTCCTCCAAGTTATTATTTAAAGCAACGTTAAAATTTGCATTTAATTTGAAATTTCGAAGTCTATTTTTAGATAAGTAGGTATTTTACTATAACACAGTTCTGAGATTGGCAATATTCAAACGAGTGTCAACGAGAAAACCTTTTTATGGACAAGTTTAACTAACACCTTTAAAACTGTATGTAAAGTGTATGTACGATTCGTATGTATGCATGTGGTGTTTAAAAATGTTTTATTAAAAAAATATATATATATGTTTTAGAGAAATTTGTATTTCACGCCATAATCTTTTTTTTTTTTTTTTTTTTTTTTTTTTGCTTGAATTATTTGGATATCTGTACATATGGAATGAGTCTAGTACACATTATTACGAATGATTGAACTTGAGCAGTAGTTCGAATATCGAGGTTGATATTATTATTATTATTATTATTTATTTTTTTTTTTTCCTTTATTTTATTACTACACTAATGCATTCAAAGTTAATAGTTTAATATTTTACCCTGGAACTAATTTAGTATTTTGACATTAGTTGCGTGTATGAATTTATGCATAAATTTACCAACACATGGCATTCTCGTTTAAATAAATAAATAAAAAAATAACAGTGCAATAAGTAAATATATATGTAAATCGTCGTGGCCTGAGTCAAATTATTTATTTTGGTAGACAATTATACCCGACCCGTAGTAAATATTTCCAAGAAGTGTTCGAGGACGCTAATCAAAAGCTTTTCTCTTGTTTATTAGAAGATTTAAGGAATGAATTGCTTATATTTGTAAATCTTGTACCCCTGACGAAGTGATTTACAATATAAGCTTTTTTCTGTATCCACCCACTTGCTTTTTCATTTGTAATTTTCATAAGTCATTTCATAGTATTACCTAATTTAACTAGTATTTTGTTTCTTTTGTTTATAAATGGTGATTTCATAATATTTTGTCAATATCATATGCTTAAATGGTTTAATTGTACAGAAAGTTTATCATACATATTAAAACGTAAAGGGTTTTCTGTAAGACCACGATCAGTAAGACCAATACTGACACATTTGCGCATGCGTCAACTCTTTTTTGAACCTCTTTAACTTAAGAGGATATATATGATTCCAATTCCAATGTATCAGTGTTGTCAGTTGGGTGGGATATTTTTATTATTGTTACAGAAATAGCTTGATTATTACCACTTAGAAAGAGCTTAATATTTGCTTTACTTAAATGTCAGATTAATAGTTGATAGTGGTTTTCGTGATTGATTGAGTGAGATCAATTACAAATTTGGAAATGAAATTTGGAATGTTTTTTTAAAATCTGTCGCTGTCTCCCTGGCTTTTATAACGACGCTATAAGAAAATCATTATAAATATGACGTTTAAAATGTAACGTCACAGTATGACGTAATTTTCACTATTAAATGCTTTTCGCACGTAATAACTTGATAATTTAAAGTTTTCTTTCTTTTTTAATATTCCCGTCTAAATATGTTTTTCAACATTAATATCTTGTCTTTTTAAAATTTGGCAACTGTAGGTAAATAACGGATTTTTCAAACTATGAATTAACTCGCTATTCAAATAATGAAATTTTGAATAAAAAAATTTAAAAAAAATTAAAAAAATTATGCAAATAAAAAAATTATTGGACACTTCAAACCACAATCTAATCAAGTATGTGGCTGTAAAAGATAGTTAAATTGCTATGGATATTTTTAATCCTATAATGCTTATTTATCTGAATTATCTTGACGGATTTCAATATTAAATAGCACTTAAAACAATCATTAGATTTAAAAACTGCTTGCTTTACCATGTTTATCATACATTTCTCTATAAACATACTACTTTTCATGATTTTATGTGCAATATTTTTTACATTATTTGTCGAGAAAGTGAAAAGGTCACAAGAAATTCAATTACGGCAGCGGCAGCAGCACTAATTACTTTTTTTAGAATAAAGTATTTAAAATTTAGGAAAGTATTTTAATGTTGTACGTGCTTTTGGATGTCAATTTTCTGATGGGATGGCTCAAATTTTCATAATTGTATTGAATAATAAGTAATCCTAAGTTTAAATTTACCCATAGTTTAACGTGGGATTTTAGGATCAGCGAGTAGCGCTCCCTTAATTATTTTTTCATATGCAGAAATAGACGGTGTGGTATAGCATTAGAGTCACCCGACCCTAACCCACAATTTCTGCTTTAAGTCAATACAAAACCGACAAAGAAAAGTTCATCAACTTGAAACCCGGCCCGAACCCTGTACTTTTCAACCGGAGCCCTAAATATTCATAACGGAACCCGAAGTGAAAGAAAATGCATCCATATTTTAATGTAATTATGGAAAAATATTCTACAATTATATGTTGAATACCAATTTTATCTTTTCTTTATGAAAGTGAACACATATATACTGATTAATATTCAAATATATAGTTTTTTCGATTTGAAAAATATTCAGGACTTTTTTTTTGAAAAATCGGATCAGCTCGGACTAGAGGTCTGCACGGACCCGGGCTTGGCCGGGCCGGCGAAATTGAAACAAATTTTCAAGCGCGCCGGAAGAATTAGGACAACTCTTTCAACGGGCCGGGCCGATAAAAAGAATAAATGGACCGGACCGGACCGGCAAAAAATGAATAGGCCAGCCGGGCAGATAAAAAAATTATCGGGTCTACTGGCCCGATATAAAAATTTAGACGATAAAATATGAACTATTTTCAATGAATATGACTTTCGCCAGAATAAGTACAAAATGTGCGTCACGAGCCGATGCTAGTATGACAGAGATCGGTATCGGATTGTTACATGGTGTCCGACCCGGGCTTAACTTTTTTCCAATATACTCGTGCCCGGCCGAGATCAGGCTTGTAATTTTTTTTTTTTTTTTTTTTTTTTTACATTGTCGAGCCGGGCCGGAACTGAACTTAAATGTTCTCAGGATGTGTAGGGGAGGCAATATGTTTTCAAAAATATTAATAGCAACAATGATACTTCTGACTTAATACTTCTTACTTAACTTAATACTACTTAATACTTCTGAAAATATACCTTAAGGTGGTTCTCAAATTCACTGCTCAACAACGCAAAACTTTGACACATTTTCTGACTCATTTTTAACTGTAATAAAGGCATAAAATTGACAAGCCTGACTATAGGGATTTGGAATCGAATAGCATTTTCCAATTTTGATAAATAAATTACTTGTCGAGTTATAAGAGATTCTTGTCACGTGGCTGCAGGATTTTCTCCTTTCCCATCCTGTCGCTTCCGGGAACTCGTTTCAAAACGGTAACTTTGACAGTAGTTTCTCAAATATATATTGCCTTTATCAAAAAAATGGATAACGCCATTCGATTACACAGTTTTTGAATAAGAACCCCTGCCAATTTTATGCGTCTCTGAAAAGAAATGAATTCAGAAATGTGTCAGAAAGTAGCTCCTTTGGATTTGAGAAAACCCTTAATAAATGACAGAGAAATATTTTCACAAATCTACTTTTTACAATACAGTTTCAAAAGTTATTATGTTATTAACACTCCTATTTTTTTTCTTTTATTCTAAACTACATTAATCTTTTAATGAATCCTTATTTGAATGTTGAAACGTCTAAGAATCTAAGTAAACATTAATGTTGCTATTGTGTATTTTCTGTCTTGTGAATACATCGTAATTTTAAAATATACTGTAAAATTATCCCATGAATATGTATGCAGTATTCTTTAATGGAATCTTAATTATATGTTAAGAAAAATCTAAATTTTTTGTAGAAATTGAGCCGGGCTCTGGCCGAACTTTTAATTTTTGCACCGTGCCGGGCCTGGAAATTCCGGCAAAACCTAAGCTGAAATCGACCCGAACTAGAAACACTTAAAGTCAACACAATCTACTATGAAAATAAACAAATAAATAAATAAATAAAAATTAAATAAATAAAAATTAAATTAAATTAACGTTAAACCGACCCCAACCGTGCGTCGAGTCGGTTCGGGTAAATTTGGCTACCCTACCCGATGCAGGACTCTAGTGAGCAACACAAGCGTCTATTACCATTAATCTATAGAATGAATGCTTATTTAAACTTTTCTTTCAGAATATATCATTCATTTTTAATTGTTTGAATATCTTATGCTAAAAATGTAATATCTTTAGTTATGATGTTCTAATATTAAAATTTTAATCGCAGAAGAAACATTAAACATTTACTGAAAGAAGATTAAATGAGGCACATTTTAAAGTTACTTAAAAGTTCTTCATAAGAACTAATATCATTTGTTAACGTAATTTTGAAATTAGTTTCAAATTAAAAACTTACCGAAGTGGTATCGAAATGTATATATAAATATTAGATGTAAATTTCCAACTGGGCGAAAAATGTCCGAAGCAGGATTCGAACCCGGGACCTCCTGGCTGAAGCTGCGGACGATTCTGGTCGAACTTTTTCACCCAGCTAACCTTGATGATTACCCAGATGCTGTAATCATCAAGGTTAGCTGGGTGAAAAAGTTCGACCAGAATCGTCCGGGATAGCTCAGATGGCAGAGCACTGGCGGCTTCAACCAGGAGGTCCCGGGTTCGAATCCTGGTCCGGACATTTTTCGCCCAGTTGGAAATTTACATCTAATATGATTTGTTTACCAATTTGAATAATTGTGTTAAAATTAATCTAGTGATATATAAATATATCGTATTATTTTGTTAAATTAGAACGAAATAGATAGCCAAAATTCACCGTAAGTTCTAGTTTCGTTGCTCCAACCTTTTCTACTTTCTGCGCTTCCTGTATGGTTAGGTTACATAATTGAAGAAATTTTTGAAGGTTTATCTTTTTTATTTTTCCCATTTTCTAATATAGGAAGTAATAAGTTAAAAAAATGTCTAGAAGCAGATGTTTCAACATAACCTTATTACGCTCTTTTATTTAACTTAACTTGGTTTTTGTAAGAAAAAATAGAAATTTGTAATCGATTTTTGACTCACTTCTTTATAGGAATTTCTTTTCAATTATTTATTAAAGTCACGATTCAGAAAATTTCTTTAATTAATTTCTTGCTGGAATAAAATTAATAATGGAAAATAATTTGACGCTTGTTTGTTGGCGAGATAGAGGAAATGGTGTTACTATATTCAAACATAATAAAATTGATATGCATTTTTGATGCGCGCTAAAACTTTATTATTATAAATCAGTAAAGTGTACTATGTAAAA
Organism: Maratus speciosus; assembly: GCA_963932465.1. Classification (NCBI taxonomy): domain Eukaryota; kingdom Metazoa; phylum Arthropoda; class Arachnida; order Araneae; family Salticidae; genus Maratus; species Maratus speciosus. The sequence goes on from OZ010800.1 coordinate 333,476,981, forward strand.
CAAGCAGTTATGCATCTAAACCAACTGCGATGGAAAATACTTATAACGAAGACGAAGGGGACGTAAAAATTACTCGTTATAAAACCGTCAAAAACGCATTTACTTTATAATTTTCAAAATAAAAGATTTGATATTAATAATCCAAGATGACACTTATATCACATTTTAAATTTTTCTTTACCATACGTAATAGTGATTGCTGAATATAACCATTTTTTGTATTTAATTTAATTTTTATGAAGTACGAAAAACTCACCTTTTGCTAATTCTCCTGCTGGTAGAAAGCTGTAATAACAAATGGAAATATTCGTGAAATTCTTCGTTTGCGCGCTCAATCGTGAAATTCAGGCAGCGGAAGCCTTTTTGCAGTTGTTCCATGCATTCCTCGTGTTTTGAAATAAAATATTAAATTCAATGAACAGGAAATCGCCCTTTTGGATGGTCAGGATTCGCTCCGGTAAGTTTATTGAATGAAATAACAATACTAAAAAAAAGTTTTATTTCAAATTTTTTAATTGTTTTACTAACTCAAAATATTTATTTATTACTAGGAATAACGATACTTATAACTAGTCTGATGTACCAATCCTAAAACTTTCTTCTATCTCATACATGTCAATACTTCAAAATTCGCTATCACAGTGCCAAAATTAAATGGCAATCTATGCTCATCATAAGGATTCTAAAATGATGAAATTCAGTGCAATAGTTCTTGAGATATGACTATCACTGAAATCGTGTAAATCCAGCAAAATGCAACATAGCAGCGCCACCTATTGGGTGATATACACCAGAACCTAATCATCATCAACTTGTGTCAACGTCCAACTGAATATGAAGTTTGGGGAAAATTCGTGCATTAGTTCTTAAGATAGAGTTATTGCGCAAATCATGACAAATGCAGCATAGCAGCACCACCTGTTGAGCGATTTACACCAACACATAATCAGCAGCAATATTAATCAAGGTATACGTGAATCTGGTTTGATGAAAATTCGTGCATTAGTTCTTGAGATAGAGCTATTGAGGAAATCGTGCAAAATGCAGCACAGCAGCGCCACCTATTGGGTGATTTACACCAACGCGTAGTCAGCATAATTTCATATCAAGGACTAACTGAATCTGAAGTTTGATGAAAATGTGTGCATTAGTTCTTGAGTTAGAGCTATTGCGAAAATCGTGTAAATCCTGCAAAATACAGCATAGCAGCACCACCTGTAAGGCGATTTACACCAAAACGAAAACAGCACCAACTCATATCAAGGACCAATTGAATCTGAAGTTTTATGAAAATCTGTGCATTAGTTCTTGAGATAGAGCTATTGAGGAAATCCAGCAAAATGCAGCATAACAGTGTCACCTGTAGAGCAATTTACACCAAAAACTAATCAGCACCAATTGACATCAGGGACTACTTGAATATAAATTTTTATGAAATTCCGTTCTTGAGATAGAGCGTCCACAAAATTTGTGTCACTTACAGACACAGACAGATTCACAGACTCACAGACTGCCAGACACACATTTTGTAAAAACATGTTTTTTGGGATCTCTGACCCCTAAAACGTGTGAATCGGTCGAAAACCGGAAGTCGAAAATTTTCACAAATCCAATACTTTCTTAAAAATAGAAGAAAGTAAAAATAAATAAGCTTGTTAATTTATACATAAACTAGCAGGCTTTGCCCGCTACTGTGGCCGGTTTCTCCAAACGAATCTGGAATCAAACGAATGAATGATACAAACGGCAACATATTTTCTAATATGTCAGATGAAATTTGGATACTTAAGTTGATCATATATTTTACAGTGAGATTTGATAAAGAACATAGACCGATATGCAATATACAAAAACCATATTCTAAAAATCATTTAACAATCCAAGTCTCATCGTCCAACCAGTAGAACTTTTAATAAGGCAAATCTTTCTTAATCGGGTTCACTTCATCATAGAACTTTCCTCCATAATTCTGTAACTAAATAACGTAGAATGATATTCAATATACTAAAACTACCCATGAAAAGTTATGCAACTGACAATGCAAGTCTCACCAAAATTCTTCCAGTTGAACTTTAAAAGGCTAATCTTTCATAATCGAGTTCACCTGATTGTAGAACTCAACACCAAATTCTTTAACTAAGCAGCGTAGAACAATATGCAATGTACTAAAACCTTCCCTAAAAATTAGCTAACTAACAGTGCAAGTTCTACCAAAATCCGTTCAGTCGAACTCAAATTTTAACCGGCCTGAACAAAATTCCCATTTTCATTTTATATATATTATTAGCATGCTTCGCCCACTACGCTGCTTCTGTTTCTTCAAACGAACCTTGAATCAAATTAAATACATATGTAAGTGATATTGAACTTATGCTAGAATGCAATACAAGGTGTGTTCAAAAATTTTCAAGACTGGTCTGAGAATACAAAATTTATTAAACATTTTTGTATAGCGAACTAAAATTCTTCGAAAAATGACCCTTGAGTATCAACACACCGCTGCCAGCGTTTTTCCATTATTTATAGGCTACCTAGAAGTTTTCGCGCGCAAGGCTGTTAAGGGACCTCGTCGAAGCTGGAATCGTGCATCGCTGGAAACGTGTCAATTGCTTCCCTTTCAGGTTTTTCTTGATCCGGAGGAACAAAAAAAAAGTCGCTGGGCGTGAGGTCGGGGCTGTAGGGGGCCTTATGGCAGGATTGCCACGTTAAATTTAGCCAAAACTTTGACGGCTGCGAGTGACGTGTGAGAGGGCGCATTGTTGTGGTGAACAATGCAATCGTCTCTGATGTCTGGGCGGACGCGCCGGGTCAGGTCAGTTTTACGCTGAAATGCACCTCCATTTGAAGGATCGAGTCCGGCGCGTCCGCCCAGACATCAGAAACTGATGTCAGATTGGATTGTTCACCACGACAATGCGCCCTCTTAGACGCCGCTCGCCGCCGAAGTTTTGGCTAAGTTTAACGTGGCAGTACTGTCGCAGTCTCCCCTACAGCCCAAACCTTGCTCCCAGCGGCTTTTTTTTGTTCCCACGAATCAAGAAAGACCTGAAAGGGAAACGATTCGATACGATTCCAGCGAACCAAGCAGCTTCGACGAGGCCCCTCAATTGGCTTGCGCGCAAAGACTTAGCGATTTGGCGAATGAGAAAAAAAAAACAGTAGCCAAATCAAAAGAAATATTAGCAAAATACATTCGGCGTGAAATACTGACAAATTTATCTTTAACCCTTGATAGTATCCGTTTTTTAAAATGCAACTGCCAAACTACCTGCAAACCTGATTTTAGTAGTTGATCGGTAGATTTATCATTGTATTTTCCTGCACCCAAAGATATGAAAACCTGGAGGACTGGGAGCAGAAAAACACAATGGTAAACCTACCAGTCAACCACTAAAATCAGATTTGCAGGTGTTTTCCACCACGATATGATTTGCAGATCAGTTGCACTTTAATATGCGAATCGAGTTTTAACTAATCCTGGAATTTCAGCCGTCAACTGGATGAGGTGGTGGTTTGTCCAGTTGCCTTTCGATCTAATGGTAAATGGCTAATTTCAACACCGTATGCCAGCAAAACTTTTCTCTTTTTGGTGCTTGATGCCAGCAATTTTCTTTGTGTTTTTACCGGCGCACCTCCGCGCCGGTGCATAGATAGTGATTAACTGATAATATAGAAATACCTATCGCATAATCCTTTCTGTGTCTTTGGGCTGTTGCTAAACTGAATTGGTAGAGTAATATCTCTATAAATAGAGCTATGTAAATGACACGGCGCGATCGAATCAGTGTTGAATTCAGACACTTTCCTCCGGGAGGGATTTCTGTGGCTCCGGGGGGGACATCATAGTGTTCCGGGGGGAAATTACACTTTTTGACCATTGAAAACACAAAATCTCAAATCTTTCGGGGGGGGAGATCTCATTGCTCCGGCGGGGAATGTCCCCCCCGGGCCACCCCCTGAAATCAACACTGGATCGAATATATAAAGTGGCATTAATCATTCAGAAATGAGGATAAGAATCTCGACTGTATTGGTACACAGACACGAAAAGAACAGAAATTGAACACTCTCAATTTGGCGAGTCTGATTGTTCTTTTACTCGCCAAATGCAGCATTTTATTGCGATTTGGCGCTATGGCGAGCGTTAGCGAGAACCGTGGTGATGGCCATAACATACTAGTTTGTTTTTAATCCTGTTTCAGTCACTAATCCCAGGTAGGCCTAAATATTAGGCCTATGCGCTGAGACAAAAATGGCAGCTCCCGTAGACTGATTTTTTTTTTCAGTTTTTGTACGGCCCTTTGAATTTTAATACAAGTATTTTCTAACAGTATTCCTCGCCTTATTTAATCTCAGAAAAAGAACGCGAACAATACTTTAAAAAAAATACTGGTATTTAAATTCAAAAGATCGTACAAACACTGAAAAAAAAAAAAAAAAATCCGCGCCTACAACAGTTTAAATTTTTGTGTCAGTACACAGGCACGTATTCAGCCGGACGGTGGTCACTAATCCAATTACGATTTTATATTTAGCTAAATTAAAGATATTTATTAAATTATCAAAATACATTAAAATGATTAAAAAATAATTATTACTAATTTAAAACTTAATATTCAAAAAGAAAACGTTATAAAATTTTAAGAGATTTAATTTACAAGAAAAAAAAAAATATTTATAGCCTACTGTAAATTAGAACAGCCTTGTAAGTTCAATGCTGGCGTCTATAGAGGAATAAATTACTTGTAAAAATATTTTTATAGACAAAGTGCTGCATCTGTATTCTAATATAGTAAAAATATTTACATTAAACTTTATTTTATTATAAAAATATATTATAAATTAAAATTTGTTGTAATTTTATTTTACCCTATCTAAATCTAATAATTATTAAATTTAAAATAATATCGTTTAATACAATAAAATTATAAATTAATCAACTTATTTATTATTTAACTTTAATAATAGTAAAAATCTGTTAAAATGTATGTACATACATTAATAAGTGTTTTTTTGTATTTACTTATGGACAAATGTAAAACAATTTATCTTTATTATAATTATAATTAAATTACACATTTTCTTATCGGTATCTAATTATTCTAAATGATTTTAATAGAAAGAAAAACGATATTACTTGTGTTTTTAGTATAATTATATAAATATCCTTTTATTATTAATGGCCACTCATACAAACAATAACTTCAATAACATTAAATAAATATATATTTATGCTAGCTGTTACCCGTGACGTCGTTCACGTAAAATTAAAAGAAAGATAAATGCATTAATTAAGCAAGATATTTCACTCCTGATAATTAAAAACATATATGACATTAACCAACTCTTTATCACATTTTATGGAAGACAATACGGTATTTCTTATTTATTGGGGCCTTGGCATAAGCGAAACATAAAAATGTGAAATTTTATGCCAAATAATATAAACAATTGCGAAAATCAAACTGCAACTAACGGAAAAAGAGAGTCAAGTCAAATCATGGCAATTGACGAATCTCTCTACCTAAAACGAAAAAACAACGTTGGGAGAGTTCTATTACAACAGTGCATTTTAGGTGATATTTAGCATGAAAATTTAAATGATGAAATAAGCTATTTTTAAAAATGACAACGTATTTTTCTTAAGGAAGCTAAAAGAAATGTGGAATTAAAATCTAGTTGCCAAACCACGATTTTATAACGTATTTCCAATATGCTTCGAGCTCCCGAGCCTTAATTTCAATACTGGTAGAGGGAAAACGTTACTTTGACACAATCATATTAAACATTTAGGTTTTATGAATGAAAATGGAACTTTCTTTTAAAAAATAAAGTAATTTTTATTCATGTTTTCAGAAATAAACAGCTTTAGGAATTAACATCCATAAAAAATTGTTTTTTTTTTTTTTTTTTTTTTTTTTTTTTTCATGCAATCGAGTAAATTTTTTAGTTTTTAAGAATGAAAGTAACTATTTTCCACTAATCATGACGTCATTTTTGACATGGATAATTTTGCGGTGCACATTATTGATATTTACTATCGATTTCATTTTCAAACTTTTTTCTTTTTACTATTTTAAATTTTAAATTAAATTAAATCTTTGTGTAAGCCGTGCGTAGACGATAAACCGTGAAATATTGATAATAATTTTCGTTGAATAATAATTTATACCATACCCAAGACAGTTTAATTTCCACATCAAAGCATATCCGTTTTATTTTAAACGGGGCTAATGAAAAAGACGGGCTACCGCACTTCTCCAATTTAGAGCAGTTACGTGACGTTCCCGGTCTCAGCTGAGCTAAGCAAATCAATTGACAAAATAGATTATTGTCCCGGATTTAGATTACTATTTCATCAAAACCGTTCTGTAATTCAATAAAATTCGTTATTTTATCAAGAAGCGGCAATCAAGATTGTCGAATCTTATAAAAATTTCAAAACACTAGCATAAATTTAAGTATATTGAATAAAATCATTTGTGTAAACAGCTACTAATGTTGTACAAAGGGAAAAAGAATCAACTGAGCTTTTCATGTCCTAAAAATAATTATTGTAAACATGCCAAATTCACAAACTACTTAAGAATGATTTAATCAACACATAAAATTTCAAAGCCATAATACAATTTTAAGTTAGTGAAAAAAAAAAAAAAAAAATGATTGTCGAAAGAAAAGGGAAAAATAAGTGAGATTTTTTTTTTTCAAACAGGATCTTTATTCACTAAATATAAATGTATCCGCACGAACATGGTCACCAAATGCATATTTTACTTAATCTTTTTGTAAAAATATTAAAATTTTAAGAAAAAATTTCTTCTAAATTATTTAAAATTTTGAAATCTTTAGTATAAAAATAAGTATTTAAAAATAATTAAACGTGTTTAATATTTAATTCTGGATAGAAGAGTTAAAAACAAAAATAAAACAATTTTAACACACAAAATATCTAAAAATTAAAAAAGAAAGAACAATTTTTACAGACCGCTGAATTATAATTGTAAAATCTTACAAACATTCGAAACCACTGGCACCATTTTAAGAATATCGAATAAAATAATTTATAAACAGACATCATGTTGTCAAAAGTAAAAAAAAATCATAATTAAGGGGACCTTCTACATTAGGAGAAAAAAAAAGCACTTTTTTATTATGTTTTTGTAAGAAAACTGCATGATGGATCTTTTTGAAATTTTAACAGTTATTTGTACATATCTTAAGGTATACACAAGATTTTTTTAAATTAGATTTTGTTGCTTCTACTCTAAGTTATAAACAAATATGTTCAACTGCTTTGGAAAATTTCGTCTGGACGGTGGGCGTGATGGCGTCTTGTAGAATTATCTGAAACACAAAAATAATTTTTTTTCGTAAACTTCGTGAGTATATAGCAGGGTTGGCGAACCTTTTTGTTGCCGCGTGCTAAATTCGATCAAAAAATATTTTACGTGACTATGGCGTGCCAACTAAAAAATAATGGTTTAAAATTACTTAAAATTCTTTATTAAAATTTAAAAAATATGAGTAACATACATGTAGGTATTACAATATAATAATTATGGAAACAAATATATTTTTGAAAATAATCTAAAAAAATTAATGCGATGTAGTTTGATTTCTGTTGTTGCATCTTAATATCAAGTTAATTGTAATGCAATCTGAACCGGATTTATCTGACAAGTGCTTTCAGTTTTAGTTTTGATATTATTAATTTGTGAAAACAATGACTTGTAAGTATAGATAGGAAGAAAAACTTAAAATAGCAAACGCCAGTTTCTTTGAAAAGCTCTGAAATAAATTCTAAGTTGCTACAACTTTACCATCGGATAGTAATGTCTAATAACCAATTCTTATCTATAGTTTTCAAATATCGTATTTGTTCGAATAATTTTTGAGACTATAATTAATTAGATTGGTATATAATATGACACGATTTAATTTTTTCAATTGACATTTAATCGAATTTAGAAAAGATCAGTCACAATTTTGTGTATTTTGATTTAGATCCATAGCAGTGCCGTGCCAAAAATATTCTTTCGCGTGCCAAAAGTGGCACGCGTGCCATAGGTTCGCCATCCCTGGTATATAGCTTCCAGTTAAATTAAAGGAACCCATAAATTTATTAAAAAAGTTATGTAATGGCTGATTAAAAAAAAATAATAATTTTTTTGTTAAAAAAATTCGTTTTTATATGTTAATAACTTTTTTTCTTTAAAGAATTTTAGTAAAAGCTTTAATTCATATCGAAGGCAATTAAATAAGCTTTTATTAAAAAAAAATCAAGATGATCCATTGAGTAGTTTTTTTTAAATCTTGCCCACCGTGCAGGGGCGGACTGGGCCCCCACTACCCCGCGATCGCGGGTGGGCCAAACAGGTGTAGTGGCCAAAATAGTAATAAAATGTTTGATTTAAAAAAAAATTATAAAACTCAAAGAAAAAAAATATTATGAAACTCAATTTTCTTTCCGCTTTTTTCTGTAGAGCTTTTTTTTTTTTTTTTTTAAATTGAATAAGTTCTTATTTATCTTTCCCCTCTCCCATCAGCAATCTTTGGAAAATTTGTGCAAATTACTCATTTTGCATAGAAAACGAGAGATAGCGAATGGAGTAAAGAGCATATATGGTCAGTGAAGGGTGGGAAGGGAAGTTGTTTGGTGGGATGGGTCTGCCCGTAGACTTTTGCGTAATAATGAAATATAGGCAAGGGTTAGCTTACATATCTAGGTAGGATCCACAGCTCAATGATCTTGGTAGGCAAGGATTAGCTTACCGAGAAAAATAAGAGGAAGAAGCTGAATATTTGAATAATAGGGACGTTAACCACGGCAATTTTTTTAGAATTGGTAATACTGCTATGTAAATATGATCAATGTTTGCACGGTTATGTAGCACAGGCTATCAAGAGAAGCCAAGAGAGAAGATTCTCAGAAAGTACGAAGAAGGTTAGAATAGAGCAGAAAAAAGAATAAAATCAAAATCCTAAACGGCAGGGAAGAAGTTCGCTGAATACATTCATGTCCAAGTCATTTATAAATAAGTTAATTGCTATCTCGCCATTTAGATCTAAATGAACATTTCCGATGAAGTAAAACAGCCAGGTTCATTCAGTATTGAAGTAGATTCCACACAAGATATATTGTTAATTGAGCAGTTGGCACTTTGTGTTCATTATGTGCAACATGGTAAAGTGAAGGTTAATCTTTTACAATTGACCCCAAACAACAGGAGAACCCCTCTATCTCCAACTAAAAGAAGGGCTTAAAAAGTTTAAACTGCTTTCTTCACAAATATTTGCTGCATCATCAAAAGAAGTGCCAACTATGAGTGGGAGATATAAAGACCTGCAGGCACAACTGAAAAAGGACAATCCAAATATACAGCATGCACGTTGATACGCACATGCGCTAAAGTTGGTCCTGAGAGATACAACAGAATTTTGCAAATTGACAATTGTCTTCTTGCACTTAATGCAAGCTACAACCGTGTTTAGCTCAAAGTCATAGCGAATGAAAGTATGGACTTCAGTGAATAAAGAGTCTGTGGGTAGAAATAAACTTCTTCGCCGATTACGAAAAGTAAACGTTACTGGGTGGTGCAGTAAGGATCGAACACTTAATCGCATGTTTGACGTGTCTTCAAAACCTTTTAAAGATCGACATAAGTTTTTAACATTGCCTAAGTGCCTACAAGCTATCACCGAAATTTACAATTTTCCGTCACATGTATCTTTTTCAGCAAGATCACTGATTGATAATTAGTACAAGTTTCAGTATATATTGATAGCAACTATTTTCAGCGATCTATTCAATATCGAAATGTCTGCAGATAATAGGTCTGGACTACTTAACAGCTGCTAACAAAATCCGAACCATGAAATCCAACCAGGTACATAAAAGAAATAATTTTATTATGGTTCTGAAAAATGCTTCTGAATTTGCCGAACACCTTCAAAAGCAACTTATAGAAAAGGAGTACTCCATTGAAATTGGGAGTTTTCTACCGGAAAAGAGAATGCCTATAGCGAATCGTCGATGTGGCGAATATTATCACGAAGTATTGTCGGGTCACCATCAGAAGTATTTAAGGTAAACGTTTATAATGTAATCATAGACACAGCTATTCAGCTGGTGAATACACGATTTACTGGAAATGACTTGCTCATGAAAGACATTTAGTGGTTCGATCCCCGCCGCTTCAGTTTTAAAACGTGAAAAAAAATGAACTTGCTGAAGAAGCTCTTAGTACTGAGTCTGGATTGACCAAAGTCAAGAAAGACTATGTCAGAATGATGACTCGCTATTGCAGAACAATTTCGGCGTAGCGAACTATCATCTGCTTACAGTAAAGACACGAGCGTTTCAGAACTCATAAGATATGAGGAGAATCTCTGTAAAGTTAATAGGAAATGTAAAAAATGCCTACCTTGTGCATTAGAACTATTGTGCGAGTTGAATGCCTATGGTCGTATTTATACAATCTTTTACATAGCTTATAAGTACATTACTTAGTCATGCACTCAAATGTCTTGTGAAGGAGTGTTTGCAACACTTAAAATTATGCAGAACCGCTTAAGCTCATCTCTAGGATAAAAAGGCTGTTTTATCCTATCCAATGTTGAACGATCTTTTGATTACGATTATGATAAGATAATAGATGGAGTTACCTCAAGTTCAAAAGAATTGTTCAGATATATGACATTCTAATTAGTTAATAGTGAGCACGCCATTAAGTTTCAGGTACTATATTGATATTTTAAACAAACATTAATCGATGTACAAAGTGTATATGCTATGTTGATAATTTCAAATAACAAAATAAAATGCACAGATGATATAAGTATATTTCAAATAACAATTAACCAATGTATGTGTGTCAATTTTAATAGTACGAACTTTTTCCAGTCAATACTAACACTTTACAGTATAAAATTTACAATGTAGGGTACAGACAATTCTAATTGTTTTTTTGTCGGCATAGTGGTTAGCATGTTAGCCTTCTAGGTGAAGGGGCCTGGGTCCAAATCCGGGTAAGGTGTGGATGTTCCTAGTGTTGCCAATGTGCATAGGTTAGGGTAATCGATGTCCTATTCCTGTTGGGAGCACATTCACAAATAGTCAATCATCTATTCTAACGATATCGTGGGCCGATGCTGACAGTGAAAGTGACCCGCCATTGGACTAAACAATTATATATATATATATATACATATATATATATACATATATATATATATATATATATATATATATATATATATATATATATATATATGCAAAGAATAAAAATATCTGAACTGAATTACCATAAGAAATTTCAAACGTTTTTATTTATTACGTGTATGCCTTTTAATTGTTTAAAATTTGAATATTCAAAAAATGCCTAAAAATTAAGGAAGTTGCCCCCCCCCCCAAACACACATAAGATTTGTTTTCACGATGAAAATTACTACTAATTGAAAATAAAGGATTAAAAAGAAACCAATATGTCTCGGATTGGAGTTAAGTGATCTTCACAGAGTTAGAGCAAAGGGTCGTGTTGTTAGTCAGAATTCAAACATTTTAATAATGGAGTTGTCTGTTGGTGGGCTAAGGCATAAGTCTAGCGGGCTGGGCCAAACTATGCCAGTCCGCCCCTGCCACCGTGTCAAAAAATGTGGTTAGAGTTAGAATCTTTTCACCAGAAGATTTCTCAAGCAGGAAAAGTATGATTGTAAAATCTCATAAAAAGTTCAATCCCTGGCATCATTTTAAGTATATCAAACAAAATAATTTGTAAGGACATGTAATGTTGTCAAAAGTGAGGAAAAAGTCGACTGGACATTTATATCCTATAAATAAACATTGTAAATACCGCAAAATTAAACACGACTACTTAATAATGATGATTTAAACAATCTCAAAGATATAAACATTTAAAAAAATAAAATATGAATAAAAATTTCGAAGATGTATAATACACTTTTAAGTTATTGAAAACAGCATGATCGTTGAAAGAAAAGAGAAAAATAAGAGGTTTTTTTTGTTTTCAAACAGGATCTTTATACACCAGATATTAATATTTGTGCACGAGAATTATACTTGATCATCAGATACATATTTTATTTAATATATAAAATTTTAAAACTTTAATACAAAACTAAATATTTTAAAAAATGTGTTCGATATTTATTTTTCAGCATAATAGTTAAAAAAGGAAGTAACAGAATTTTAGCACACAAGAATATCTAAAAATTAATATTCTCGCATAGAAATTTTTTTCCCCAAGACGTGGAATCATGATTCTCAGATCTTATAAAAAGTTCGAAACACTGGCATAATTTTATGTATATTGAGTAAAATAATTTGTAACTAGGTATAAGTTATCAAAAGTGAAAAAATAATAATAAACTGAGCTAACTGTCAGCTAGAAATCGTTGTAAACACACCATATACTACTTAAGAATGATTTTTTAACGCATAAAAATTTTACAGCTGTAGAACAGTTCTAAGTTATTGGGAAAATTACACCAGAATCGTATATTATTATATATTTAAACATTTGCTAATTCTTCTAGATTACAATTTTACCGAGCTGCGAACTACTTTATTTCGCAAAAATAAAAGTTATCGGCAATGTGCTTGTAAACTAAACAAATTCACTAGAAGGAAAGCTTTACCAAAAGGATTTATATAACTTAGTGTTAATAAATACTTAATTTGCATTTAATCTTTAGCTACAAAATTTTATTTTTCACGAAATTTAATATTTTAACAGAAGGTTACAGAAGGTAAAAAATTCTTGTATCGACCCCTGAAGAAAACATAAAAATCTCATATGCAGAAAATCTTCTTGAAAAGAAAAATAAATAAATTGCAAATAAATAAATGAAAATAACATTAATTCATTTGATGAACACATAAAAAATATATGAATTATTTAATGAAATCAAATCGCAAAAATACCACAGGTAATACCAGGAGCTTAATATTTGGAGTAAATAATCTATTATATATGTTTCCGTTAAAGTGTATAATCCATTATTTCATAGAATACCTAGTTATTTTATGAAATAACTAACCAAGTCCGTTAAAGTGTATAATATTATTGGATTCTACACTTTAACTAGTTATTTTATAGAATAACGATTGCCTAACCGTTAAAGTATTAAAGACGGCAGGCGAAAGTTGTTTGAGCCGGTTATAGCTGGTTTTAGTCAGTTTTGAATCGGTTACACCTGTTTTAGTCAGTTTTGAACCGGTTATAGCTAGTTTTAGTCAGTTTTGAATCAGTTATAGCTGGTTTGCAATCAGTGTGCATTCTGCATTTCTTCATTTGTCATTCACAGTTCATGTTTTGTCGAATGTGTATTGAACTTGCATAAATTTGTAAGCGGTGTATTTAAGTTAGAGTTTTTCATTTGGGATTATTAACGAATATTTTTCCAATCTTTTTCTTAACGATGAGTTCTACAGAAATGAGAGATCAATTGGTAAATAAGAAAGACTTAATGCGAGAGCGGTTTGAATCTTTGTTAAATAAGCGTGAGACAAAGGAAAACGGTGTTATACTTACTCAAGGAAAATTATTAAATTTGATAGCAGAAGTAAACAAGTTGGAAATTGCTCGTCAAACGTGGCAAATGAGGTGCGTTCGTACTATAACAAGTTTTATAATTATTTTTTGTACCCCATATTGTACTGAATGTATAATTTGTTGCACTTCATACAGTGCATAGTCTTTAACATCATTAAAATGCACTCCCAATATTTTTTTTTTCCATTCCCCGAAAACTTTTGACTGTCCCTGTAATTAAACTATACATCCGATTTTCCTAAAATTTGAAATGGCTCGACAAAATTTTGCAACAATTATATCTTTAAAATTTCAGACCATTCGGAAGGCTGTAACATCATTAAAATGCACTTGCAATAATTTTTCCCATTGGCCGTAATGTAAAGAAAAACTTTTGACTGTCCCTGTAATTAAACTATACATCCGATTTTCATAAAATTTGAAATGGCTCGACAAAATTTTGCAACAATCTTATATTTCAAATTTTAGACCATTCGGTTGGGTAGTTTTTGCTCTGTTATATGCGGACAGACAGACGGACGGACAGACGGGCGGACTGAACGACGACTATAGGTGCTACGTATTTACATAATTACGAACGCATCTAAAAAGGCTAAAACAGCACAAAAAAATACCACGTGACTATTGGTTAATCCAGCATTATGATGTCCTTGAAGTTCAGGGCGTAGAAAAGTTAATTGTGCCAGTAACAGATGTGAAATCAGACGTCATATTTTATTGCTCAAGTGATATGCTGTTCGATATTTTATATGAAACTCATATTTCTATTGGACATGGTGGTAGAGACCGTATGATAAAAGAACTGAATCGGTGATATAAAAACATCACTAAGAATGACATAAAGATTTTTTTGAGTGTTTGTGAACCTTGTCAAAAAAAAAAAAAAAAAAAAAAAAAAAAAAAAAATACGGGAAAGAAAGGAATTGTGGTGAAACCCATGGTGTTTTCTCATCTCAATTCAAGATGTCAAGTAGATCTTATAGATTTCCAGTCTCAACCTGATGGAAGCTTTAAATTAATTTTATTTTACCAAGATCATTTGACGAAGTTTGTGAATTTAAGACCTCTTCAAACAAAGAGAGCAGAAGAAGTCGCCACGCAGTTACTCGATATATTTCTATTATTTGGTGCTCCATGTATTCTGCAATCCGACAACGTCAAAGAATTCTGCAACAAAATAATTGAAGACTTGAAAATAACTTGGCCAGAATTTAAGATCGTACATGGTAAACCCAGACATAGTCAGAGTCAAGATAGCGTTGAGAGGGCCAACCAAGACATCGAAAATATGTTGACAACTTGGATGCAAGACAACCAATCTACCTCATGGAGTCACGGGCTTAAATTTATCCAATTCATGAAAAACAGAGCACTTCATTCAGGTATAAAGAGAACACCTTACGAGGCTATGTTTGGCTGTGTTCCTAGAGTTGGACAACAACTCCTATTCCAAGAGAAGTGTTTGATTCAATAGACGATGAACAACAATTTGACAATGCATTAAATGATCCAAGTGCATCTTTTGAACGTGGTCATGGCACCGTCAAGGAAACACCTTTGAATCAAACTGAGAAAGTGTCCTTCGAGCGTTATGATAATGTTGTTTCCATCGAAGATACACCTTCGAATGAAACTGTAAAATTGTGTGTTGTGTGTTCCGAAAATTGCGAAGACGGCCTATTTTGCTGTAAATGTGAGCAACCTATCCATGCTTTATGCCTAGAAGTCTGTTACACAGAAGACAAAATGGTACAGACAGTCTGCAGGTTGTGTCTAAATAAAATAAATATCGAGAAAGAAAGACAAGGAGCTAAAGAGTGTTTAGAAATTCAAGCTACGAAAATGAAATTAATGTCTGACAAATCTTATTCTGAGGCATCTATAGGCATTACAGCCCGTATTCCAGTTTCTGAAGTGGACAGAGGAAGAGGAGATGCTAGATCGGTTTTAGCTGTCATCATGGAAAAACTAGCGATGGATTTTTTCGATTAGGATCACGGAATGGTCAAATAAAGCAGCTGTACTCTAGGTCTCAGGTCAGTATATGTTTTCAAGAATTAATTTCCATTGAAGAAGTTCCAAATGTTGAGACAACTCTGCGATCTATTGCAACAGCTCAAAGTTGCGGCACTGGGCAAGGATTTATAAAGTGTTCGTGTAAAACACTGTGTGATAGTAAAAAGTGTGCTTGTTTTAAAAATAATATGCAATGCAATTCTAAGTGTCATCACAGCAATCCTTGTTCTAATAAATAATGGAAAATAAAATGAAGGTATTTCATAAACTTTTAAATTAATATGATCTTACATTATTGTTTTGAAAAAAAAAATTATGAATTATTAAATATTTATGTTTTTATTAAATAACATAATTGTTCCCTCGAGCATGTCATTTTTTAACAATATTCAATATTATTATTACTATTTCTTTTGTAAGTATTATTTATATTTTGAGTTTTGGATAAACAAATGTTGTAATATTTTTTAAACAGCTTATAAACTGCTTAGTCCTATATAAAAATGTTAGCTGTTTAAAAAATATTAAAAAATTTGTTTATCCAAAACTCAAAATATAAATAATACTTACAAAAGAAATAGTAATAATAGCGTTGAATATTGTTAAAAAATGACATGCTCGAGGGAACAATTATGTTATTTAATAAAAACATAAATATTTAATAATTCATAATTTTTTTTTCAAAACAATAATGTAAGATCATATTAATTTAAAAATTTATGAAATACCTTCATTTTATTTTCCATTATTTATTAGAGTTATATATTGTTATTATATATTATAATTTATTATATATTGTTAATTTTGTTTCTCAGCTCACAATTTATTACTTGCAGACTAAAAATTTTAACTAACTTAAAGACAAAAACTGCTGAAGTAAACTGAGCTCTCCTTTTTCTGTGGTCAGTTCTGCTGAAAGCTAGCACCAGGGACTTCTTCATGGAATGGCCAGATACCAATCACAAAGTCCTAATGTGATTGTTAATACTTGTCTGATTGCTAATAGTATTAACACATTGTAGTATTTACACACACTTGCCCCCTTCTGGGAAAAAAATTATGAATTATTAAATATTTATATTTTTATTAAATAACATAATTATTCCCTCGAGCATGTCATTTTTTAACAATATTCAACATTATTATTATTATTTCTTTTGTAAGTATTATTTATATTTTGAGTTTTGGATAAACAAATTTTGTAATATTTTTTAAACAGCTTAATATTTTTGCCAATAGGACAAAGCAGCCTAATAATTTATGTAATTATAAGTTGTAAAAATTAAAATATAACTATTTCCTCACTACATTCTGTTATTTTTTATTGCTATTTAAAAAACATCAAAAAATAAATTATATAATATATTCTGTTTCTATTTATTATTTATCAATTAATCTATCAGTAATATGAAATGTATTTTTCGAGTGACTTTAACTATTTATCATCAGTTAATTCATAAAACAACGGATTTGTTTTATTGTCAAATATTTTATTTTAAACTTTAACGGTTAGGCAATCGTTATTCTATAAAATAACTAGTTAAAGTGTAGAATCCAATAGTATTATACACTTTAACGGACTTGGTTAGTTATTTCATGAAATAACTAGGTATTCTATAAAATAACTGAATTATACACTTTAACGGTAACACATATATAAAATCCAAACGAAAATTTCGTTCCGAACATCTATATTTCGAGTTCTACTGTATGGATTTTGACGGAATATGCTGTTTGATAGGTATCGTTTCAGGGAAGGTTTTAAGCTATAACACATAGTTCTACGTAGATTAGATATAGAATTAGGGTGGAAAGTTCTGTTATTTTGGGCGAAAGGGTTACTATTATTTTATTGGCGATAAATTTCGTTGATAAATGAATTGAAACGGCTGTACATCTCGGAAGGAAACTTTTATTAATTTTGTTTAAAAGAAAAAAAAAGAGAAAAGAAAAAATAGTTTTGACGAGTGGTAATATTATAAAACGACAATATCGAATTTAAAAATGAAAGGTAATGTTTGTAATGCTTAAAAATTTATTCAATATGAAAGTTTGCAGTTTTAAACTATATTTGGCAATTTATCGCTTGCGTCAGGTTAAAAAAAAATGCATCATCAAATCTGATAAGATAATATCTGAGTGACAATGTTGTTTTTGTTTTTGATTTTTTTTATAATTTACTTTTTATTTTATTTAACTCATCTATCATGTGACTTTCAGAAGAAACTAGCAGATGTAATTATAAAAATGACGGTACTTGTGAGTTACATATTGTATGTTTATTTACGATTTCCTTTTATCGCCAAACAATTTAATTTTAAGCCGAAAATGCATAAGCGTGGCTTCGGTTTGAGCGACATTCACAATATTGGTTATTTTTCAAGTAGACGACTGCATTTTTTGAAAAATATAATTACTCTTATATATATATATATATATATATATATACATAGCTGCCAACTTGTACGGATTTTACTTACCACTAAAATTTAATAGTAAATTTTGCCTAATTCAATTCGCCGAATTGTAGTCATTTTTGTTGATTAAATAAGGCAGAAATTTTTGTTAAATTTTTGTGGTAGCAAAAATCCGTACAAGTTGGCAGCTATGTATATATATATATATATATGTGTGTGTATATGTATAATTCAAATGGAAATTTCATTCCGGCTGCTTAGAACTCGGGTTTTGCTGAACTTACACTGCTAGGTAATTTTTCGGGGAAGGTTTTAGTACATAACACGTCGTTCTACGTTGCTTGGAATCGAATTATGGTTTAAAGTTCTTTAATGAGATGAACCTGATAATGAAAAATTAGCCTTTTAAAAAGATTCTGCCGAATGTATTTCGATGGAACTTGGACTGTTAATTAGATAATTTTCAAGGAAAGATTTCAGTATAAACCATGTCTTTCTACGTTGCTTAGCCATACAGTTTTGGTGAAAATTCTGTAATCTGGTGAACTCAATTATCACAATTTAGCCTTTAAAAAAAGTTATAATAAACGGTTCTTGATAGAATTTGCATTGTTAGTTTGGAAATTTTTCAGAGATAGTGTTAGTATATAATATATTGTTCGACACTGTTTAGTCATAGAGCAAGGGGGTAAATTCTGTAATTTTCCAATTTTCCCTTTGCGAAGTGGAAGAAATGGGTTTGGCGAGAAAAGGAAAGTTTTCATGCATATTTTCTGTTCAATAATTATAGAATTTATTTATATAAAGAAGACATTTATCTTTTTTTATATAAAAACAGAAGTAAATTGTATATAAATGACAAAAATATTAATATTCATAAATAAAAAGTTTATATATAGGAATACATATTTTAAAAAGCATAAAGTTCATTTTATTTGTTTTCACAGCTGTTCATATCATTTGGTCACAAATCTCACTTTCTGAAGCCCAAATTGCGCCAAGCTTTTTAACATCTAACAGTACCCATTGATCTAAAATCAGGAAAATTGGAAAGTAGATGTAGTTTGTAAAATGTGCCTTAATTAAGGAGATAAATTACATAATCGAGTCCACAGACAATTGGCATATTTGGTACGAATAAGTTACATAATTGAGTATACAGACAATTGGCGTATGTTACCGGGCGTGGTTTGGCGCACAATCAACTTAGGAAAAGGTTAAAATTGATTCTGTGTTTTTAAAGCGAACCAATTCTATAACCGAATTTACAGAGAATTAGCGAAATTTGAGAGAAAGTTTTTTGGAGACCTTTTGCTACTTTTGCGTTATACCAACACCATACCAAAATGTACGCTATTGCGCCATTTATTTCAATCCTAAACGTGTAAACATATTTTGGTACTTTTCCAGTATAGGGATCTTGGCGAAACAGAGAAAATAGCAATGGCGGAGAAGAAAATTTGTCAACATATTTTCTGACAACCGATTCGCTGTTTCATTTCATATACACAAGCATTTGTTTTCTATGTTTATATAATTTATTTAACATAAAGATGCTATTTATCTAATTTTATATAGAAACAGAAGTAATTTGGGTACTACTTAGTTATCCCGTCGAACAATTTCGCTAAATTATATAAATCGCTAAATTATACAAATTGACATATTTTTTATTTTAAATAACGAAAGAACAAATAAATTAGTATAAAATTAATAAAAATACAACTAAAACGTCGCAATAAAAATCCCTTGATGACGTAAACACGTGTAACTTGCTTAAAGTCAAGTGTATGTGACATTTATGATCAACCATTATTGGCATTTAATCTTATAGTTTGGCGATAGATCTTTGGTCGACGGGATAACTAAGTAGTAGTACCATAATTTGTATGTAAAAAACATTAATAATATACATATATAAACAAACAAAAAATTTCATCAAGTTTGTTTTCTTAACTGTTTATATCAATTAGCAACAAATCTCACTTTCTGATGCCCAAATTGCGCCAAGCTGTTTAAAAAAACGTCAAGGCGCCAATAGTGGAAAAGTACCAAATTCTTTTTGCAAACTGTGCCCAACAATCTGGCTTGCTATTTATTGAACAAGAATTTATTTTGGCTTTAATTATTATTTAATCGTAACAACGCAAAAAATTTTAATTTACTATTTTTTTTTTATTGAAAGTATTTTTTATTATTAAGTAAAATTAAGTTATAACTTCATTTTTCGCTGATTAAAAAATGGAAATGTTTACTGTAATCCTAAGAGACACTTAGAATTTCATGTGCGCAGTTTAAATAACGATTTTGAAAAAAAAAATATAGTATCCGAACCTACACCAAATTGGCTCATTTTACAGAGAATGTTTTGGTACAAAATGAAATACATTTGTTGTAGACATGATCCTAAATCTCACTCGCCGATTGAAAAGTTTTTTAAATTATTCAGCAGAGACAACGAGAAATAACTTACAGTTTCATAAATTTTAAGATTCAATATTCTTATCGATCTATTTACTTCTGCTTCTACTATATATACGAGAGTAAAATGCAAATGGGAAATTCGTCCCGGCTGCATATAACTTGAGCTCACCTGACTGGATTTTGATGAGAATCGAAATGTTAGTTAGATAATTTTTCAAGGAAAATTTTAGTATATAACATATCGTTGTACGTTGCTTATGCATACAATTATGTTTTAAAGTTAGATAATCATACGAACCCGATTATGAAAGATTAGCCTTTTTAAAAGATTCAGCAGAATGGATTTCAATTGAATTTGCACTGTTAGTTAGATAATTTTTCAGGCAGGGTTTTAGTATATACTATACCCTTCTGCATTTCTTAATAATAGAGATGTGGTGGAAAGTTCTATAATCAATTGAACCCGATTATGAAAGTTTAGCATTTTTAAAAAGTTGTACAGAACGGATTTTGATAGGAATTGCATTGTTAGTTACATACCTATTCAGATACGGTTTTAATATTTTGCATATTGTTCTACGTTGCTTAGTCATAAAATAAAGGCGGAAAGTTCAATAATCATGTGAAACCGATTATGAAAATTAGACTTTTAAAAAAATTCTAAATGGCGGATATTGATAATACTTGCTTTGTTGATTAGACAATGTTTGGGGAGGTTTTAGTTTATTGCGTATCATTCTACTTTGCTTAGTTATAGAATTATGGGGAGAAAGTTCTATAATCAGATGGACCCCAATATGAAAGATCAGCCTTTAAAAAAAGTTTTACTGGATGGATTTTATCAGTTTGTTTGTTTGCATTATTAGTTAAATAATTTTTTAGGTTTTGGTTTATTATATTGCATATTGTACTATCATTCTTTACCAAATCCTACTGTGATTGATCAATTAAAAGGGTTAAGACCTTAATTGCGGAAAATTTGTCTGCACATTAGAAAATATAATAGTACAATGGCGTTCATATCGTTTTCTGCAGTGCGAAGGGACATTCCAGGTAAGGTTCCAAATTGCTTTAAATCACAATGTCAAATTCACTGATACATTTTGTTTGATTCAAGATTCGTTTGGATAAACAGACCAGCGTAGCGGACATAGCCTGCTAGTATTCTTAATATTAAATTCTTTAAGATAATTTGAACTTGACCCTGATTTGTTCTTTTTCTGCTTATATTAAAAAATGAAAAACATTAAGTATAAATAGGACAGGTAAAGACTAATTCATTTAAAATAAATTATGTTTACTTAAAGAATACAAAACATACATAATCATATGAATACATTACACTAAAACAGTCAAATGGATTACTTACATTCGATAGATTGGCATAATGATGTATCCAGGCTCTCGTCGTATTACAAATTGATTAATAGTTAAGTAATGCCAATTTCACAAAATTAAAATATCTGATTCACAACAAAAAGTGCATTTACAGCATTTAAAAAAAAAGTACAGTGAAACCTCCCTAAAGCGACCACGTTCCGTTCCAGTAAAAATTGGTCGCTCCAAGAGGTGGTCTCTTAATGGAGGTCATGTTTAAATCTAGATTTTAATTGTTGAAAAATGTAACAGTTAATGTTATTAAAATTTATTTTTTAGATTAGAATAAAATATGAAAATTTAAGCATCAAAACAAAAGTTAATTACATAAGTTAATTAGTTCAGAGTTTAAAAAATGAATACATTGACGTTTGCTTTGATTTTACGGTTTTATCTTCGATAACTTTTATTTCCAAGTCCTTTCGAAGTTCAATAAAAAAATGCAATTTTTTTTGGACGGGAACAAATTATGACGATTTTATTAATTTATCTATTTCTTTGAGAGTTTCCTGACAAGGGGATTTTATTGGCCGTCATCCTTACTTTGTCACCAGAGTTAAATTCATTGCCTAAAGAGGAACAAAGGGGTTTAAACACTTAAAAGTTACCGGAATAAATAAAAATTCGAAACGTAGTTTGGAAGTTGGATGAATAATGCGCTCTCCGGAATTGTTATTCTAATAAAATCTTCTTCAAGCGACCAGGAAAAAACGGAATTTGTTTCATTTTCTTCAAAGAAATTGGTTGCTCATGAAGGGAGTTTAACTGGAATGATTTCTGAATAGAGGTAAAATTAGTATTGAGCCAATGGAAATAAATTTCGTTCCATGAAAAAGTAGTCGTACAGGGAGTTGGTCGCTTAATGGATGTGTCACTGTAGTAGAATTCCTTTGTTAAAAGCTGCGCGTCAACGTACATATAGGTTAAGACCGCGACTGCCATGTGACTCAACTGCGGTAGTTTTCTACGTTAGCCTCGTATTTTAAATATATGACGTCATATTCGCATGCTTTCCGTACTTACGCATACTCACGCACCTTGTATTATTAAGAAATACTTGGAAATTTCCGTTGTATTTCCAATCTGACCTAATATTCATTTTTTTAATTTAATTTTCCTTTTTCACGTGAAAATCTTTCAGTTGAAAATTACTTGTTTAGGAGAAATTATTCCGGTTTTTGATTTTTTGACAACAATACGAATAGATGATTAAATTTTATAGGAAAAAAGTCAATTGATTCTGTATGAAAATAATGAAATTTTGAATTAAGGAAAATATTTGAATAAAATAAATAAAACAAGGCCTATGTTCGTTTCTGGGTTAATCTATCCATGTGCAGAGACATAAAGGTGTTAATTCATCCATTTTGACGATGGCTTGACTTAAACATTCACACACTCTTTCAAATTTATAACATTATTAGGATTTTCTAAGATGAACGGCTTTAGGAATTTACATTCATAATTTTTTTTTCAGGCAATCGAGTTAATTTTTCAGTTTTTAAAAATGAAAGTAATTATTTTCTACTAATCATGACGTCATTTTCGACATGGATAATTTTGCGGTGCATATTATTGACATTTAACATCCATTTTATTTTCAAACTTTTTTTTTTTTTTTGCTTTTTTCAATTTTAAATTATATTAAATCTTTGTGTCAGCCATGCACAGACGGTAAACTGTTGAAAATTGATAATATTTTTCTTTAAATAATAATTAATATCATATAACCCAAGACCATTTTACTTCATCTTCAAAGCATATATGTTTAATTTTCCATATATGAAGTCATATTCGCTTGCTTTCCGTACTTACTCATATTCATGCACTTTCTATTATTAAGAAATACTTGAAAATTTCCGTTTTATTTCAAGAAGGTGTGACGTCATATTCATCTTTTTTTATATTCTTAATTTTTTTATTTCATTTTCGTTTATCACATAAAAATCTTTCAATTGAAAATTAATTGTTGAGGAGAACTTTTTTTGCAATAATACAGATAGATAGTTAAATTTGATAGGGAAAATGTCAATTGATTCTGTATGAAAATAACGAAATTTTGAATTACTAAGAAAAAATTTGAATAAAATAAATAAAACATAACCTATGTTCATTTATGGGTTATAATCTATCCATATGCAAAGATACAAAGGCATTAATTCATCCATTTTGATGTTGATTTGACTCAAACATTCACACACGTTTTCACATTTATAATATTACTAGCAGGCTATGCCCGCTACGCTGGTCTGTTTATCCAAACGAATCTTGAATCAAACTAAATGTATCAGTGAGTTTGACATTGTGATTTAAAGCAATCTGGAACCTAATTGAAATGTCCTTTTGTACTGCAGAAAACGACATGAACGCGATTGTGTATTATATTATATTTTCTAATGTGCAGACAAATTTTCCGCTATTAAGATCTCAACTCTTTTAATTGATCAATCACAGTAGGATTTGGTAAAGAATGATATTACAATATGCAATGTAATAAAACAAAACCTGAAAAATTATTTAACTAATAAAGCAATCAAACTGACGAAATCCATCCAGTAAAACCTTTTTTAAAGGCTGATCTTTCATATTGGGGTCCATCTGTTTATAGAACTTTTCCCCCATAATTCTATAACTAAGGAAAGTAGAATAATACGCAATAAACTAAAACCTCCCAAACATTGTCTAATCAACAAAGCAAGTATTATCAATATCCGCCATGTAGAACTTTTTGAAAAGTCTAATCTTTCATAATCGGTTTCACATGATTATGGAACTTTCCGCCTTTCTTTCATGACTAAGCAACGTAGCACAATATGCAAAATACTAAAACCGTATCTGAATAGGTATGTAACTAACAATGGAATTCCTATCAAAATCCGTTCTGTAGAACTTTTTAAAAATGCTAAACTTTCATAATCTGGTTCAACTGATTATAGGACTTTCCACTACATCTCTATTGTTAAGAAATGCAGAAGGGTATAGTATATACTAAAACCCTGCCTGAAACATTATCTAACTAACAGTGCAAATTCAATCGAAATCCATTCTGCTGAATCTTTTAAAAAGACTAATCTTTCATAATCGGGTTCATATGATTATCTAACTTTTAAACATAATTATATGTATAAGCAACGTACAAGGATACGTTATATGCCAAAATCTTCCCTGAAAAAGTATATAACTATCATTTCGATTCTCATCAAAATCAAGTCAGGTGAGCCCAAGTTATATGCAGCCGGACGAATTTCCCATTTGCATTTTACTTTCGTATATATAGTAGAAGCAGAAGTAAATAGACCGATAAGAATATTGAATCGTAAAATTTATTAAACTAAGTTATTCCTCGTTGTCTCTGCTGAATAATTTTAAAGACTTTTCAGTCGTCGAGTATTGAGATTTACAATTATGTCTGCAACAATTGTATTTCATTTTGAGCCAAAACATTCTCGGTAAAATGAGCATATTTGGTGTGGGTTCCGATATTATAAAATATTTTTTTTTTCAAAATCGCCATTTAAACTACGCACATGAAATTCTAAGTGTCTCTTAGCACTGCAGTAAACGTTTCGCTTTTTAATCAGTGAAAAATGAAGTTATAACTTAATTTTATTTAACTAGGGGGCTCGGCCCCCTACGAGCTACGCTCGCCAACCCCCGTCCAGACACCGCAGGCTCTAAATGCACGCTAATTTCATCGGCTTTAAAAAGATTTCGAAAGATTGAATTATAATTTAAAAAAAATCCCTGCCGGCTCGGGCCTACAGGCGGAGGTAGATTTCGATGTTAAGTACTAAATTCTCCAACAAAACTTAAATCAAGATTAGAGATAAAACCCAGTTTCTTCACAAAGAGCGAGCTGTAGGGAGCTAAACTTTTTGTGAAAATTGTAATATACACGAATACACACACACATATATATGGAATAGGTTTAAAAAATGGCTACAAAAAATTCAGAGAACCTTAAAGTGTTAAAATATGTTAATATTTCCATAGTCGGGTTTTTATCATGTTTTAATACGTTTCTTCAAACTTACATGGCGATACATATTCACCTGCTGAGGTCCATTATATTTCCAATATGAGGCAATATACATATTTTTTTAATTCGTCAAACTATTTATTTTGAGTTTTCATGCTGAAATCTTGCTCTAGGAAACTTATGACGTAATATTCAATTTGTTTTCAATTTGTCAAACTATTTAATTTTACACGTGAAAATTTTGCAAAAGAAAAGTAATTGTTGTGGTGAGAATTTTATTATTTGTTTTTTTTTTTTATTGTTGGCAACTGCTATAACGAAAAACTTTTATTTTTTTCCTGCCATTGTTGTGTAAGAGCTGGTTTTATCAGAATCATGTTAAGACAGTATTCAAAATTTTGAACACTCCCCATTTCCACCCTCTTGGGCCGATTTCGCCCATTTTCAATCCCCGCCGAGATATTAGCCATCTCAAAGTCGTTAGCGAGTTTGAAGATGATTCATGCATAATTGCGACTTTTATCGTGCGGACAAAATTTAGTACATACATACATACATATATATATATATATATATATATATATAAACTTTTTAGGTGGGGTGGTTTTGGGTTCTTGGGGTCCTATAATGAAAAGTTATGAAGGAATTTTTCAAAAGTCGCACCATGGTATCGACTGCAATAGGTAGTATTTCTTACGAAATCTACCTAAAACAGTGGCGATCTCCCTATAAACAAATTTCTATTCATTTCTCTTTGATTGGGGGAATTTTAACGCCAAATCCGCTGCGGTACTACTTGATTATCCTGTCGATCAATTTCGCCAAATTATATAAATCGCCAAACCACTCGCCAAATTATACAAATTGATATAATTTTTATTTTAAATAACGAAAGAACAAATAAATTCGTACAACATTAATAAAAACACAAATAAAACGTCGAAATAAAAATAACTTGATGACGTATACACGTGTAACAACATTTCAAAATAAGCTAATATAAAAGGAATTAAGTAAAGAGAGTCTTTGTCTCCTGGAATTTTTTAACAAAGCGAAAAGAAAGTTCTTTTAAATGAGACATTTTAAATTAATTATCAAAATATCAAATAAATGTCTAGCGCAATTTCTAAATTTAAACTTTTTTGCAATATTATTTTGTGTTCATTTTATGTAATAACTATAATGTGACGTAAATATGACGTAATTTCTCCTAGGACTTCTAACGCATGTTAATGAATTTATTATTTTACAATATCCTTTCTCTTTTAAAATTCACGTGTATACTTTTTATGACGTAATTTTTAATAAGCTCCTGCTTTTTATACGTAATTATTTAATTCTAATTTGAAAGTTTTTTTTCTGTTTATAATAGTCACGTGTAAATTTTTAATTTGAAGCAAACATTATTGCTTGCGCTTTTTATACAGTTGGCAACAGTTTAAATTAGTACAATTTTCTGAAATCTGTAAAAAATATCTCTAGAAATGCTGAAAATTTGAATTTAAAATAGAAATAAAACCTGAAAAAATGAGTCAAAATAAAAAAAAATTAATGCAATCTGCACTCCGGCAAATTCTAACGCATAAAATGATCTAAAAATGATTACACTGTCATGTATAGTTTTTGCTGCTATAAAACTTTTTTAGTGGAACGATTTTGTCCAACTTTAGCATTAAATAACTCTTACAATAATTCTTCGATTTGAAAACTGTCTGCATCAGCGTGTTTATCAAACATTTCTGTATAAAACCACCGATTTTCATATTTTTGCATGCATTATTTTTGTTAATATTAACGAAGAAAGGCCTCCGGTCACAAAAAAATCAAAACCGGCGGCGGCGGCGGCGGTGACAGCGGTAGTTACTTTTTTTTAGAATAGAGAGAGAGAGATAATAAAAAATACTTTTAATTAAAAAAAACAGTTAATTAAATTTTTTTTGCAGCGTTACTATTGAATAATGATTAAAGCCAAAAGAAATTCGCATTCAATAAATAGCAGGCCACAATGTTTGGCACAGTTTGCAATTAAATTTGGTACTTTTCCACTATAGGCGCCTTGGCTTTTTTTTAAATAGCTTGGCGCAATTCGGACATCAGAAAGAGAGATTTATTGCTAATTGATATAAACAGTTAAGAAAACGAACTTGATGAAATTTTTGTTTGTTTATATGTGTATATTATTAATGTTTTTTACATACAAATTACGGTACTACTACTTAGTTATCCCGTCGATCAAAAATCTATCGCCAAACTTTAAGATTAAATGCCAATAATGGTTGATCATAAATGTCACATACACTTGACTTTAAGCAAGTTACAAGTATTTACGACATCAAGTGATTTTTATTTCGACGTTATAGTTGTATTTTTATTAATTTTATACTAATTTATTTGTTCTTTCGTTATTTAAAATAAAAATTATGCCATTTTGTATAATTTGGCGATTTATATAATTTAGCGAAATTGTTCGACAGGATAACTAAGTAGTACCCAGATTACTGCTATTTCTATATAAAATTAGATAAATAGCATCTTTATGTTAAATAAATTATATAAACATTAAAAAAAATGCTTATGTATATGAAATGAAACAGCGAATTTGTTGACAGAAAATATGTTGCCAAATTTCCTTCCCCGCCAATGCTATTTTCTCTATTTCGCCAAGATCCCTATACTGGAAAAGTACCAAAATAAGTTTGCACGTTTAGGATTGAAATAAATGGCGCAATAGCGTACATTTTGGTATGGTGTTGGTATATCGTAAATGTAGCAAAATGTCTCCAAAAAAACTATTTCTCAAATTTCGCCAATTCTCTGTAAATTCGGTTATAGAATTGGTTCGCTTTAAAAACACAGAATCAATTTTAACCTTTTCCTAAGTTAATTGTGCGTCGAACCACGCCCGGTAATATGCGCCATTTGTCTGTAGGCTCAATTATGTAACTTATCTGTACCTAATATGCCAATTGTCTCTGGACTCGATTACGTAATTTATCTCCTTAATTAAGGCATACTTTAAAAACTACATCTACTTTCCAATTTTCCTGATTTTAGATCAATGGGTATTGTTAGATGTTATAAAGCTTGGGGCAATTCAGGCTTCAGAAAGTGAGATTTGTGACCAAATGATATGAACAGTTGTGAAAAGAAATAAAATGAACTTTTATGCCTATTAAAATATGTATTCCTATATATAAACCTTTTATTTATGAATATTAATATTTTTGTTATTTATATACAATTTACTTCTGTTTTTATATAAAAAGAGATAAGTGTCTTCTTTATAGTAAATAAATTCTATAATTATTGAACAGAAAATATGCATAAAAACTTTCCTTTTCTCGCCAAACCCATTTTTTCCACTTCGCAAAGGAAAAATTTGAAAATTACAGAATTTACCCCCTTGCTCTATGACTAAACAGTGTCGAACAATATATTATATACTAAAACTATCTCTGAAAAATTGCCAAACTAACAATGCAAATTATATCAAAAACCTTTTATTATAACTTTTTTTAAAGGCTAAATTGTGATAATTGAGTTCACCAGATTACAGAATTTTCCCCAAAACTGTATGGCTAAGCAACGTAGAAGGACATGGTTTATACTGAAACCTTTCCTTGAAAATTATCTAATTACAGTCCAAATTCCATCGAAACACATTCGGCAGAATCTTTTATAAAGACTAATTTTTCATTATCAGGTTCATCTCATAAAAGAACTTTAAACCATACTGCGATTCCAAGCAACGTAGAACGACGTGCTACGTACTAAAGCCTTCCCCGAAAAATTACCTATCTAACAGTGTAAGTTCAGCAAAACCCGAGTTCTAAGCAGCCGGAATGAAATTTCCATTTGAATTACATTATATATATATATAAGTAGAATTAGATTTTTCCAATAATGCAGTCGTCTACTTGAAAAATAACCAATATTGTGAATGTCGCTCAAACCGAAGCCACGCTTGTGCATTTTTGGCTTAAAATTAAATTGTTTGGCTATAAAATGAAATCGTAAATAAACAGACAATATGAAACTCACAAGTACCGTCATTTTTATAATTACATCTGCTAGTTTCTTCTGAAAGTCACATGATGGATGAGTTAAATAAAATAAAAAGTAAATTATAAAAAAAAAATTCTAAAACAAAAACAAAATTGTCACTCAGGTATTATCTTATCAGATTTGCTGATGCATTTTTTTTTAACCTGACGCAAGCGATAAATTGCCAGATATAGTTTAAAACTGCAATCTTTCATATTGAATAAATTTTTAATCATTAAAACATTACCTTTCATTTTTAAAATCGATATTGTCGTTTTATAATATTGCCACTCGTCAAAACTGTTTTCTTTTCTCTTTTTTTTTATTTTAAACAAAATTAATAAAAGTTTTCTTCCGATATGTACAGCCATTTCAATACATTTATCAACGAAATTTATCGCCAATAAAATAGCAGTAACCCTTCCGCCCAAAATAACACAACTTTCCGTCATAATTCTATAACTATTCTAGGTAGAATGATGTGTTATAACTTAACACCTTCCCTGAAACAATACCTATCTAGCGGTATAAGTTCCGTCAAAATCCATGCAGTAGAACTCGAAATCTCGGCGTTCGGAACGAAATTTCCGTTTGGATTTTATATATATAATAGATAATAGAATAGATAATAGATTTTATATATATAATAGAGTAGATAATAGATTGTTATGAACTATCTCAAAGTTTAAAACAGATCGCATTGTTAGTTTTCCTAATTTTAACAATATCGCGTTATGTTAGTTCCACATTCCACCACCAGGGAGCGCACTCTATTCTTAACGAAAGCGTATCTGAACGAAACTCTTTCATGCAACCTTTCCGTAGATACATGAATCGGGAGGGTGGCGGTCTTAACCAATAATTTAAGACAATTGCTGAAATTACTACGAAAAATATTTTAAAGGGGCCCTACGCGGCCCCTAATAGAGTTAGAGGAAATCGGAAGACGGCAAAATAATCGCGGGGAAAAGTTTGCTTGGGTGCTTCGGAGCTACTTTTGGCGCGAGATCTAAGCTCTACGACCAATAGGAGCCCAGATATTTAAGGAAATATGAAGTAACAAAGTCCAAAATAATAGAATTTTCCGTACCAATTCTATAACCAATCTAGGTAGAATGATGTGTTATAGCTTAAAACCTTCCCTGGAACGATACCTATCTAACGGTATAAGTTCCGTAAAAATCCATGCGGTAGAACTCGAAATCTCGGCGTTCGGAACGAAATTTCCGTTTGGATTATATATATATAATAGATTAGGATAGGATTCATAATTAATAGAATAGTTAAATAAATAACATAGCAATGACCACAGTATTTACTTTCAGGTTAAAAATTAAATTATATATACATAGTATATATATATCTACCCTATCTATATTATAAAGGACAAACATATCTGTGCGTAACGCATACGTCATTTTGCGAATGGCATCACTTTGAAATTTGAAATGAAATTTTGGTTTTGCAATTTTCTCTACTGCAAATTTTTAAACTTCTAAACATCGCACATTTAAAATTTTTACACCGTCGTATAAGGAAAAAAATGCTCTTTTAAATGCAATTTGTGTGAAAGCTGTATCTCAATTAATTTTTTGAGATATTAATTTTTTTGCAGTTTTTAATACTATTTTTCTTATCGTGGCAACAAAAGTACCTCATTCCTATTGAAAGTTATTGAAAGTAAACGGAAAATAGAGGAAAATAGGAGATACTGTATCTTTTTGTTGCCATTTCTCATAAAACCTGAAAAAATAGTTGAATATAAAATATGGGCTATGTCAAGAATATTGTCAGTTATTCCGTGATAATGACGTCATATGCATTGTTTCCTATAGACGAAGTTTAAGACTGGGTTGTAAAAGTAGATTGCTTTAGCGGATGCAAATGACGTCATTTTATAAAAAAGAGTGTATTTTAATTCTTAAACCTGAATTATGTTTTGTAGAAGTGCGTCATTTTCACAGCCCAGCTGCTTTGAAACTCTTCATAGGTGAAAATGCACGCAATGTTTTAGAAAAATGTAGAGTGTCTTTATAAAAGAGAGGTGGACATGCAAATAATAGCGATTTATATTACAGAAATTGATGATTCTCGCCTGGATGCATTTGCTTCGCCGAGTTAGACAAGCAAACAAATAATTCGTGGTTTAAAATAATATCGTGTTTCTGAA
Source organism: Maratus speciosus (assembly GCA_963932465.1). Lineage (NCBI taxonomy): Eukaryota > Metazoa > Arthropoda > Arachnida > Araneae > Salticidae > Maratus > Maratus speciosus. The sequence goes on from OZ010800.1 coordinate 333,508,982, forward strand.
GTTTTTGTCAAAAATTATCTCGAATAATAAAATTTCAATGCTATTATTTAGGACATTCTACTATAATTTTATCAAAATAACATAATTTGCTTAATTTAATTTTTCCTAATTTTATATAATCTATATATTTAAAACACAAGTGTGTTTTTTAGTCATCTGCCCTGATCATTCTGCTGAACCAATTTTACAATTATATATATTTTTTAAACTGAAAGCTCTTCCTTTGTAGATGTGGTCGCACTATCTGTTTTTTTTTAATATCCCCACTTTTATATTTTAATTTTAAAAGCATTTTATAAAATTTCTTCAAAATGATGTAAATTAGATAGCTTTCATTGCTGCAGACAAGAGAGAAATAATGAGGTATTTTAAACTTTATTCATGCTATTTTCTGATAAAAATTCAAAATTGTTGATAAAAATTGTCGTATAGGGTTTAGTAGCGCAAAATCCCATTAGGAGCAGAATATTATATTAGGGGCATAATAACGGAAAACGACATACTGCTTTTGAAAACACGCATTTTTCCTCATAAATTTTCTATAGTGATTTTCCTTCTGCATGTGTACTAATACTAAGTTTCAGACACTAAGCGAAATGCTTATTTAAGTGAAAATGAAGTCATATTTAAAAGAAAACGATCATTTTCTTAGATAAAACTAAGCCTTTTAACACAAATGCGTCTAAAAACCATAAATTACGGAAATTTTTACTCTCCAAAATTAAGATTAGAATCTCAAATAAAGAGTGCGTCTGTTCACATAAAAGTTGTTGCTGGCAATCTTGACTTCAAGTTTTGAGTTAAAATGATTTTTAAATGATCAAACAAAATACATTTTTTTAAAAAATGATGAATATGGATATGAGAAGTGCGTATACAAATTTTGAGAAGGTGAAAATTGCTGTTTTCATTCCGGAAATACAAGCATAAGAGCCTCAATTGATAACCACATCCTAATAACTGATCTTTATTATATTTTATTGATTATGTATCTATATTATAAAGAACAAACGTATCTGTGCGTAACGTTGACGTCATTTTGCGAATGGCAATACTTCACGATCAAATTTTGGTCCTGAAATTTTCGCTACTGCATTTTTTCAATCTTCTGACCATCATACATTTTCAATTTTTGTCGCATAGGGAAATAAATGTACTTTCAAATGCAAATTGTTTAAAAACTGTATTCATTGACTGATGTATTATATTTTCTAAAATCATTTTTAAGCATGATTTTTTTTTAAAGTTTATCTTATCACGTGCCGGTTTCAATACATAAAATAATAAACATTTTGCACATAAAGCAACAAATATTTTTCAGCATTTGTTTCTGACTATTTTTGCATAATGAAATTAATACTTCCTTTATAAGCAAATAAAAGAATAATATAAAAAAAAAATCCACCAAACTAACATATTTGTGCAAGACAAATTAACAAAATTAATACTTCTTTTATAAACAAATAAAAGAATAATATTGAAAAAACACAAATCTAACGTATTTGTAATCGTGCAATTTAATTTTTCAGATCACGAAATAGGATTTTTTTTTAAATGGAATTTGTTTGCAAAGTTCATCTCAGTTTACTGATTGTCTATGGTTTTAAAAACAATTTTAAAGCATGAAATATTTTTTAATTTATCTATATCGCGCGGAGTTCGATTACGAAAGATTATTCCGTTTGCCCTTAAAACAAAATAAAGAGTTCATCATTTTCTTACGGCTAATTACCATTAAAAAAAAAACTTCCCTATGAATAAATAAATAAAATAACATAAATAAAACACAAAATTTACCAGACATGTATAAGCTCTGAAATTATCAGAATATAAAAGGATGCCATAAGTAGTAAAATCTTGGCAAATAACTCTTAGCATGCGGCTAATAAGAAAATATCGCTTTTGATAAATTTCAAAAATATATTTGATTGTGTAATTCGTATTTTCCATATGAAAAAATGCTTTTTTAATGTAAGTGGTCAATCTAAAAAAATTTATTGCATATGAAAAAATTGTTAGTTTTCAATTAGAAAAAATGTTTTCACCTATATTCTTTAACCCGGGAAGACCGGGTACGATCCCCTAGTCTATATTATAAAGGACAAACATATCTGTGCGTAACGCATACGTCATTCTGCGAATGGCAATTCTTCAAATTTGAAATCAATTTTCATTTTGCAATTTTCGCTACTGAAAAATTTTAAACTTCTACACATCGCACAGTTTCAGTTTTTATACCGTCGTATGAGGAAAAAAATGTACTTTTAAATGCAATTCGTTTGAAAGCTGTATCTCAATTTATTTTTGAGATATTAATCTTTTATAGTTTTTAGTACCAATTTTGTAATTGTGGCAACAGAAGTACTCCATTTCTACTAAAAGTTAAGGGAAAAGAGTAGATTACTGTATTTTTTTGTTGCCATTTCCTCATAAAAATTGAAATTAAAATACATGCTCTGTCAAAAATACCGATCGTTATAAAATTCGATGAATTTTGGTTTTATTTCGTTTCTATTCATGAATTAAATGTTTCTTAGTTTATAGCAAAAATATTTTACGAATTATATAACAGTACTACATATACTACTACTTTACGAAAACCTATTCTAAATAATTGTGTGACTTTCCTTCATAATTACTTATTTCGTATCAGAAAGCTGAAAGCATACAATTTTATTTCTTCGTGTGTAATAACAATTTCCAAATTTTTAAAAAATGATTTCTGATAAAACGAACATTATAAACAAAAACAAGTGAAGGCATATGTAGCATTAAATAACCGTTTTTTTTTTTAAATTTTTTTTAGCTTTTTGAATGATGATATCGCTTTTTTGGTGTGTTTGTGTATTATTCTGCTATAATGACGTCATTTGAATACTTTTCTACAGATGTAGGACTAACTACAAAATTTAAGAATTCTAGAAGCTCTATATAGACGATATTTAAGACTGGATCATGAAAGTGGAATGTTTTAGCGGATGCAAATGATGTCATTTTATAAAAAAGCGTATTTTTTAATTCTTAAAACTGAAATGTATTTTGTAGAAGTACGTCATTTCGCCCCAGCTGCTTTGAAATTCTTCACAGGTGAGAAAAGTTCTTTTAAAAATAACGTAAACGAAACCACACGCTGATAATGCGCAATGTTTTACAAAAAATTACAGTGTTTTTATAGAAGAGCAGTGATATACAATCTGCATTCTCAGTTTGGAAGCCTTTGTTAAAAAAAATAGTGACATACATTAAAGAACTTGATGATTATCACCTGGATGAATTCGCTTCGTCGAGTTATACACGCAAACAATGAGGATCTTGACAATAATTTGAGGTTTAAAATAATATCAGGTTCCCCATGTTTTTGCCCGAAATTCTCTTGACTAATAAAATTTCACTGCTATTCTTTAAGATATTCTACTATAATTTTATTAAAATAATAAAATTTGCTTAATTTGTTGTTTTATAATTTTATATAATCTATATATTTAAAACACAAGGCTGTTTTTTAATCATCTGCCCTGAGCTTTCTACTGAACCAATTCTACTAATATTTATTATTACTATTATTGGAAGCTGTTCATTTGTTTATGTGCCCGCACTAGCCGTTTTTTTAATATCCCTACTTATTTTAATTAAAAAAATTATGAAATTTCTCCAAAATGATCGTAATTAGATAGCTTTCAATATTACAGAATTGAGAGAATAATGAGATTTGTTTTATCTTTATTCATGCCATTTTTTTTATTTAAAAGAATATTTTTTCTTTTTTCTATGATTTAAATTTTGTTGTACAGGGTGTTAAGGGGCGCAAAATCGCATTAGGGACATATTGCACCAAAATATTTTGAATGGAAGATGACGTACAGCTTTTCAGAACACGCATTTTTCCTTATAAAGTTTCCATATTTTTATTTCTGCATGAGTGTTGATACTAATTTTGAGACACTAGGCAAAAGGCTTAAGTATGGGAAAATGACGTCATATTTAAAAGAAACGATCAATCTCTTAGATAATACTAAACATTTTAAAATAAATGCGTCTAAAAACATAATTTATGGCAATTTTTACTCTTCGGTATTGAGATTAGTATCTGAAGCTAAGAGTGCGACTGTTTACATGCAAATATGTTTTTGACAATCGTGACTTCAAGTTTTGAGCTAAAATGAATTAAAAATGACCAAATTGAAGTACCATTTTTTTTTTTAAATATGGTGAATGTTAGAAGTACATATGTAAATTATGAGAAGGTGAAAATGATGTGGAGGGGAAGAAAACAAAGCATAAGAGACTTAATTGACAACTTCATCATAATAACTGTTTTATATTATATTTTACTGATTCCATATGCGATTAAAGTTTAATTCTAATAAATTAGACAACCAGGGGTCGCATTCCATAGGGGAAATTTTATTGTTCCTACCAGAACTATTAATCAAAATTCTTCATATTTTTTTATTTAAAATATGCTATAGAAAGGTAGTATGAAGATATTATTTTCAAAATAGTGGTGCAACAAAATTTTCCCTGTAGAATGCGACCCCAGGACAACACAGTTTTATAGAAATAGTATTTTGTTAATTTGAGGTTAAAATAATATTTGTTTCAGAGTTAGACTAACCAATTTAAGATGCATTTTCTTTTGTAACCAATTTTTTAAGTTTATTATAAATCAATGAAACAGTTCCTTCTTAAACATTTTCCTACGTCGAAGTTCGACGGGTTCCACCACATATATATAAAATCCTAATGAAACGAATTTATGAAACGAATGTATGAAACGGCTGAAATGTAACGATTCTTTGAATCGACTGATTAAACAACTGATTATGTTTCACGGCGTTTTGTCCTAAAATATGTAATACTTTGCGATGAAATTAACACCAAAAATCAATATTGATCCGCAGATTTCAAAACTGGTATGTATTAGAATTTATAAATTCGAATTAGTTTTCGAAATAATATTTTTTTTTTCTAATTTTATATACATTTTTCTAATGATGGCAACTCAAAATTTAATCAAACAGATATTTTTTTTTTCAGATTTTATAAAAGGTTACTATTTTAAACTAATTAGGCGAGAAGTTTGGCCTCCCTTAAATGTATGCTAAGAAATGTATCATGTTACTTTTATTCATAATTCAATTTGTATTTCATTATCATTTTATTTAATACAAATAGAAACATTTAAAATAAATGGCTTTCACTTCTTTATTTTTTTAAACGAAATTAAAAGAAAAATATTAGGCACAGATGTCATATACGCACCGGGGTACCTAATTGGCGACAAAATGGCATTATTTTGGTTGACATGGTAACCCGGCTATTGTTGTTTATTTAATAATAAGTGTTTATTTACTTTATTTTCCTTTTTTAATTTACATAAATCGTTTTGTTCTATAGTTAATTATTTTTTTGGTTATTTTCCTTTAAAAATAAAAAATAATGGAAAATAATTAAAAAATACGGTACTACTTAGTTATTCCATCGACCCATTTCGCTAAATTATTTAAATCGCCAAACCACTCGCCAAATTATACAAATTGACATAATTTTTATTTTAAATAACGAAAGAACAAAGAAAATAGTATAACATTAATAAATATACAAATAAAACGTCGAAATAAAAATCACTTGATGACGTAAAGACGTGTAACTTGCTTAAAGTCAAGTGAATGTGACATTTATCAACCATTATTGGCATTTAATCTTATAGTTTGGTGATAGATTTTTGTTCGACGGGATAACTAAGTAGTACCAAAAATACATATGTAACTGGTATTTAAAAATGAGGATTTCGCCAAATTTTCGTAAAAAAAATCACGCCAAACCGGGTGCGTATATGGCATCTGGCCAAATATTAAATGATGTAACAAACGATGACATTTAATTTCAACTTCAAAGCAATGTTTTAATTTACCACTCGAAAAAAAAAAAAAAATGCTAACTGGCGAGTTGAAAAATAGTTATTGGCGAGATTTGCACTCGGCTAGCGTAACAGTACCGAGAATTCTTTGCGACAATGCTTTTATGTAGTATTATTCGAAAAAAAATTGATTTTTTTAAAAATCGAAATGGAAAACTGTCGGCACAGATGCCACATACGGTCCATATTGGCGCTATTTTTTTCTGACGCCAATGTCATATACGCAACGGGTACTTAACTGGAGCCATAGTACCGTTATTTTGCTTGATTTGATAAGCCGGATGTTGTTGTGTATGCTGTTGATCTTTTCCCCAAATTAGGGTCAGAAAAAAATCGCGCCAATATGGGGCCGTATTATGATATCTGGGCCAAACTTTCATATGAAAAGCGAATGGATCAGAGCGTATTTATTTATGGCAGTTACATGACTTGGACTATTATAATATAGATGAAATGATGGCGATAGAATAATATTTGGCGACTTATCACCTGTACCTGGCTAATATTAAAGTACCAAAATGGCACCAGGAATATAAAAAGCGAAGTGGTTCGCCCGGAACTCTTGATGATAGTCACATGACTTAGGCTATTGTTATAGAAATTGTTTTAAAATACCGGGAGACAAAGACTCTGTACACTTAATTCCTTTTATTTGTAGCTTCTTTTCAAACGTATAACGGATCCTCTTTAATCAAACACGAAAACAACCATTGGATGTCTTAACAGCAACTGATTCGGCCTTAAATTTTTGAAATCAAAGGAAATTGAATAGAAACCCGTTTACATGGAGATCTGCACAGCTTTTTTCAGTATAATTCAATCTTCTATAATATTTTTTAAACCGATCAGATTAGCGTGTTTTTAGATTCTGCGGTGTCTGAACGGGGGTTGGCGAGCGTAGCTTGCAGGGGGCAGAGCCCCCTAGTATATATATATATATATATATATATATATATATAAGGCAACTTCCGCGTTATATTGATTGATTGTTTGATTGCAAGTGATTGTATGTTTTAAAAAATTACACAAAATATTTTTATTTCTAAATTTTCAGTTTACTGTCGTTGTTTTACAAACAAATGCTGTAACAAATTCGCTTCTTGTTAGGACATTCAGGATATACCTAGAGTCGTAAACATCTGCAAAAGAACTATCATCGCGTAAACTGCCGTGGTTGACTTTATACTTGATAGCTTCAGCTAGTTCGTGGCTTACTACGTTTGGCAAAAATGTCCGAATATTGCTCAAAGCAGTAATCATATCTTTTTCTTCTCGTGTTCTGTTACTGAGTAAAATACCATCTTTCGTTTCGTTCACGATGAAGAAGGCTCTTTTCGCTAGTTTATATACATTCTGGAACGTGATATTAGATGCTTGTCGTGAATCTTCTACACTGAAACATAACTTCGCTGTTAGATGTTTCTCAGCTATTTTTGACACTGAAACGGAATATAGAAAATACATTAGGAAACAAAAATGTAGTAAGGAAAAAAAAATACAAGTAAATGAAGCTAATGAGAAGGTTTTATGGGGATCGTTATTGCAAATTTACAGCAAATACGAACACCCAGAGATAAATGTACTTCATTAATTCTTATATATGTTAAATGGAAACCACGGAATCAGTAAAAGTGTTTTGTTTTTAACTGTCTACATGTTTTAGCTTCACCGAAACCTTTTTCAAGAAAAATGAGAATTTTCTGCAGATGATTGTATGTTTTAAAAAAATCATACAAATAATTCTAATCTCTAAATAATTTATTTATCAGTTTATTATTGTTTCGTAAATAAATTTTTTAATAAATTAACTTTTTCCTAGCATATACAGGATATACATAAAGTAGTAAACATCTGCAAAATAACTATCATTGCATTATCACACTGTTGCCAGATTGGGGACATTTTAATTTAGATTATTTGACTGTATCAGCACTTTTTTAAAATAGCATAGTTCGCTTATTTTTCAGAATTTTTAAACTACTTTTAAATAGGTCGAATATTTCTATTTCAAAAAAGCGGTGACGATCAATAATCTGGGGACAAAAAAGTCCCCAATCTGGCAACACTACATCATCAAGTGAAAAAAGTGAATGATGGTGCTTCAAAGCATTGCATTATAGGTTATGCAACTTTAGAAAACTCTAATTTGTCTTGAAAAAGGCTTCGGTGGAGCTGAAATATGTAGACAGTTTATATATAAAAACTTCTTGTTGTTTTTTCGGATTTTATTAAATATCTTTTATCAATTCATGAAGTATGTGATCGTTGTTGTTGCCAAATCTTTTTCTCCTCCAATGCACAAATATTTTTACCGGAGGGTATACAGTACGATGATATAGGCCGTTCACCATTTGTATTTTTAAAAATGCGAATAGCCTTTGTTTCTAAAGTAAAACTATGCATATATTTTTTTAATTACAAAGAAATATTTATATATTTCTGAATCATTTTTTTTCAATGCTTGTGTAGTTATGTATTTAAGGATACCGACATCTTAATTTTTCAGTTAAGGGAAAGTCTTGTACCTTTGTACATGTATGTACCTTGGGCCTGCACAGTTTTCAGCTCTATCTATTAGATTCGTATAAAACTAATCAATGTAGTTTTGAGATATAATACTAGATATCACTTTGCAGTTGGTCACTTCAATGTAGTCAGCACATGTTGCAGACAATTGTTAAATAAATGATTTGATCGTCAAAAAGTAAAATTTTAAAATTACAACTTTTCACCATATCTCGTTATCAACAGCTATTTGTTTTAAATTCAAAGTTATACATAAAAGAGTATTTATAGTGTATTATGTACATGAGATTCAAATCATGTTAAGCCTAACTAGGAAATGTTCAGAAGTCATTATTTTTCAAATCGTCACCAAGTGTTGTACCTCGAATATAGCAATAGTATTGTACCTTGAACAGATCCAAAGTACAACACAATGGCATATTATTCTATTAAAAAGCCAAGAAATGAAAATATGATTTAACGAATGTTTGCCCTAGTATCATGAATGGAAGGAATCCAAAACTCAATTCTATATGTACACCACTTATATACAGAAAATATGCATAAATGATGACAATGGTGAAGAAGAGATTATTGTTGTGTCCATGTTTTAATATAATTTTAGAATAGAATACATACTTGAGGAAAATATGTTTTTGAATCAGTTGCGAACAAATCATTAGCATTTTGCCAGAACCTAGTGTTATTGTAAGAGACAATAATTTTTTATGTATTTCCTCATAGTAGGGTTTGGAGTGTCGTGAAATGTGGCTCCAGCTCGATTGACGTGCCAAGTTTGATATTTTTTGTTGTATTGTGAAGGTTTTGACATATATATTCCAAATACCTTAGGTGCCATTTTTTATACGCATTTTTGGGGGGTGATTTTCAAGATGGCGTCTAAGATGGCTGCCATTTACAGACTTCTTTAATATTTGAGGCATATTATTGACCAATATGTCAAATTATATGTTTTCAGGGTCAAGAAATACAAATATATAATAAAATTAGGAGTAAATTGAGTTTTTGAAGTGTTTTAAGCGATAAGATGCAAATAAAGCACAAAAATATGAAAGATATTAGATATACTAGCGTTTTATTAACCAGTTATACACAACCAAAGTATTTAAATGAAATAACATAAATTATTGAAGATATTGAACAAAATTATTAAAAACAGCATTTATATGTATATACAGTACTGGGATGTTATGTATCCTCTTCTGAATCACTGCTATCGCTATGATGATATTGATAGTCCTTTGTATTGTTGCAGTCTCTGCATTTGCAAAGGGCAGTACAAGCCAGAGAATTCTTTAAGCAAGAACATTTCCCAACTGTACATGTTCTCTTACACTCATATTTTGCAAGTTCAATAACTCCTTTGGGCGTAGGTAACTCCAGGCATTTGACTGGAGAAATTACTCCTTCGCCATTTTTCCCCCAACCATTGCCAATAAGTGGGGATATTGTAGGTCGAGGATTTCTGTAGCCCTTTCCAATTGTGCAAATTAAGTTGGATCTTAGAATATGTGACTTCAGTGCTCCAAGGATTGATGGTAATTTCTTAACTTTTAGTTCTGAAAAGGTGCCATCTTAACTCTGCAATCCTTTAAAAATTACTATTTTTCAAAAAAGTCCAGTCGGTAAATTTTTCAAATAACAACAGATTGGATAATGGATCAACATTATGTTTCCCAAGTTCTTGAAAAGCTGTTATAATATTATCATCGCACTGAAGATTGATATACACTTTTATCCACTTCTGCTTTGAAATGCCTATAAATTTTCCTGCCCAGTCTCCACCAGTATATGAATGTAAACATAGTAAACCTTTTGCTTTTATGAGCACCTATCGCTCGACATCTTTCATTAATATTAATTTTCCTGTGTTTGTTGTCTCGACCAGTAACAAAATTGATTTCACTGCTTACTAGATGACTTGAAACCAAGTCAATTAGCAATATGAAAATGTCAGTATCTTGCGAAAATACATTGATCTCATAATTATCATGATGATTCACTATATCAAGTACATGAAGATGTATAATGTTGTCTGCTTCTTTATGTGTATGATCATATAATTCTGAATCGAAAACATTCGCGTGGTTACTGTATGTCTTACTGCCAAAAACGACAACAGTTTTCTTCTCACTAGCAGCAAAAACCTGTAGTAATTTATTCCCGAGATATTCAGTCAGCTGTGATTTTGTTTCATTATGTGAAAGAAATGTCTTTAATGAAACCAACGTTATATTGGTACTATTTGTATTAGTAAATCTAATAGGTTCTGTCGTCCCCAATCTTTTCTTACTAGTTTGCTCCTTCAATCGATGCTCAAGGTATTGGTCAAATATTATTCTCCCTTCAGTGTATTCGCTTGTCATTTTGATAATGATCTCGGTAAAAGCATTTGCGAAGTCTTCACAAGTTTTCATGGCAAGTGTCTTTTTTACTGATTGTACGATTGCTATTCCATCTATAATACAAACGTTTTCTATCGGAGAAGTAATCGAGATTCTAATGATTCAAGTATGGGTGATCGATTATATTGCTCTATTTCTGCAATGAATAAACTTTTGTCAGATGGAATATTAAGATATCCATCAGAAGAAAATAATGATCTTGCTGTTACAGAACACTTGTAGTTTCCAATTGCATCTTTTAGGTTTGTAGACATTTGAGGTCTTGATTCCATAATAGCAAGAAAACAAGCAAGAAGTTTCCTATCTTCTCGAATTAGTCGACCTCTTACAAACTCTTCGAATTCCAATTGGCCTTTTTGGTCGGCGATTTAGAATATCATCCTTCGCAGATTCTGGAACTTTCATAGAGGATGCAATATTCACTAGTGTGCTATTATCTTGGAAAGGGTTTCCTAAACAATGATCCCGAATACTCTCCTTGACGATGGCTGCATTGTAAAAAATTCTTAGCGACATGGAAGCCCGAAGTTGATAGTGTTTCCTGGGCTGCTTCAAGACTTCATTTGGACAGTACTTTTCAAAGTAAGTTGAAACAATGCGTAATACTTCTGGTGCACACAAGAAATATGTTTCGAGGGCGTTTACGTTCTGAGTTAAACCAATAACTCCACCAATGTTCTTCAGTTCTTTGATTTTCTGTTCCAAGTTCAGGTCTGAAAATAGTTTCGTAAACGGCACATTGGCTTTGGATACTGCAAAACAACCAAATTCGAGAGCATTCCATATTTCTAGATATGTTGTTTTAAGGTCCTTCATCTGTGCTATGTATACTGGAATGAGTCTGGCATAATGAAATAAGTCATGAGCAAAATAATACTTGATTTGTTCCTCTAATGACGCGAGATGCAATGCCCAATCTCCTTGACGAGTGGCACGGATGAAATGTAACAAAGATCCAAATTGGTTCATATACTGTAGTAAGAACTTTACCATATCACCACTGCATTGTGTAATATGTGGAAGACGACTTTTTTCAACTAGTACTTTGATCTCTTCAAACAAAGTTGTAGCTTCAATTTCGCAATTGTGAAATTTCTCACGCAGTGAGTTGCATTTTTCTTGCAGGGAAATAATCTCTGTAGAATGTGGCAGTGTTTCAAAGAGAAGGTCGTAGCATGCCAAAACGATAGTCATGTGAAACTCTATGCCTTTAGTATATAAGTAATTTTGTAGTAAATTTATAAATAAATAATAAATAACACAATTTATGCCCATTTTGATTGTATAGTTGCATTTCTTGACCCCAAAAACATATAATTTGATATACTGGTCAATGATATCCCACAAATATTAAAAAAGTAAGTAAATGGCAGCCATCTTAGACGCCATCTTGAAAATCACCTCAAAAATGCGCAAGAAAAAAATGGCACCTAAGATATTTGGAATCTACATGTCAAAAGCTACAAAAAAAAAAAAAAAAAAAAAAATCAAACTTGGCACAAAAATTGAGCTGGAAAACATTTCAGACCCTACTATCATATATTATCAGTTTTTGAAAAATAATTTTAGCTTGTTCGGCAACTGTTTTAATGTTAATTTTGAATTCTGATAAAACAAACATGTGTAAAAAATATATAAATACAATAAAGCAGTTCAAATGCATTTGATATTTATTGTGGTTGGAATTAATCCCCCCCCCCTTTCACACACACACACATACTTTTCCCTCCAATTACACCTTCTCTTTTATATTAATTTAAAAAAAAATCCTTAAATAAGTATCTATTGCAAAACTGTTATTAAATATACTTTTAAAATTTATTTCAAATACATCACAAAAATGTTTTATCAATTTTATTTTTACTGTTTATAGGAAAATGATCATGGTCCATGGTAACATGCCTAGAACCAAGGTACAGCATGGGTGTTCTAAAATTAATACATTTTTTAATTAAAAAAAACTATAATAGGCCTAAAATTAGGGTTCCAGAAAATTGTGAGGCAAGCAGAGCATGATAAATTATTAGCAAAATATCTTTATATTTCATTATTTTTTATATTACATATTTTAATTAAATTAAAAATCAAAATGTCAAAATAGCACCGAGGTACATGACCTTCCCCTACTATAAAAAATATTTATTTAATTTATATTTAGGTCTTTTTTTATTGTTCATTACTTTGAATCCATTATTCTTGATGGACTTTAATTTAGCATTTCAATAATATCGTAAAATCTACTATGCAACAACGACATATTATCTCCCACCTTAATTTATTATAATATAAATTCAGAGGCCTATCCAGACTTTTGTTTGGGGGCCAATTTTATGAAAAATAACATTTTGTAATGAAAGATGAAATTTGAACCAAAAATTTATTAATAATAACTTTTTCAAGTTCTCCTGCTAAAGTTTTCCTTTTAGAACTGAACTTGTAGAACTTGTTTCGGTTGCAAATTATACATTTTAAATAAAAATAATTAATAAAAAGTATATTTTTATGGAATGAAATTTTCTGAAGGGACCTGTTTTATAAAAAAGAATTTTGTGAAGGAGCCTGTTTTATGAAAAGGAAATTTGTGAAGGGGCCTGTTTTACGAAACTGAATTTTATGAAGGAGCCTGTTTTATGAAACTGAATTTTGTGAAGGAGCCTGTTTTATGAAGCGGAATTTTGTGAAGGGGCCTGTTTTATTAAGCATAATTTTGTGCAGGGGCATGTTTTATTAAATGGATTTTTGTGAAGGGGCCTTAAATAGGCCCCAAATTTTGCTTGGATCGACCCCAGAAATTAAATATACAGTATTAAAACTTATTAACTTACTTTTGCCTCTAATTCTCAATTCAATAGGCCAATGGTCTGAAATACTACGAGTCTGAAAACAGAAAACGAGTCTTTTATTCTACATAATTTTAAATCGGATCACTTTATTAAAACACATAAATTAGTTCAATCAACAACATACAAATAAATTGAATCTCGTATATTAATCACAAGCTTATTAGTATATCGGTAAATACAAAACTATATGCAGAAGACTATATTCTTCCTTCTTTCTTCAACTCTTGCTGCTGACTATCTTTGCATGGATTTTTCTTTCTTTCTTTTTTATATTTTTTAACTAACTTGATGCCTCCGACTCCCCTATATTCTTCTTATTCAAAAATAAATGCAGATGTATTTTTAAATTAATTTAATCGCCATTTAAATTTAGGTTGAGGCGCAATATTTATGTTAAATACATTTTTCTATATCTTTCAGTTTATATGGTAAAATAAATTAAAATGTAACTTGAATTTTAGTGCATTGTAATTTTAAGGTATAGAACAATTTTTATTTTCTCTTATACAACAACTTATTATTTAAAAATAATGTCTGAGTTGAACTCTAAAACAGTGACAGCCCCTTATAACGCAGTTGATGGTATTGCGTGAAAAATATTCGCTATAAGCGGCCTTACTTAACGTAAAGCGAGGAGAGTCTGCGTACATTTCAAAAGAATAATAATGAAAAATCTAAATATAAATTTTTAGCTAAACTGTGCATGAATAATTTTGACTTCATTTGTTTTTTATGCATTTCCATTTTTATTTTGTTGTTATGCTGTAATTTAATAGAACAGCAGTATTAAAACCAAGAAAACTATTTTCTGCAATCTCTCCTTACATGGTAGGGGAGATTATGCGCATGGGTAGGAGAGATTGCGCACATGTGTAGAAGCAATTGTTATTGAAAATAACTACAGTTAAATTGTTAACAATAATAATTACACTTAAATGACATTGATGTAAGGTTTTTTAAGTAAATGTTATTGTATTAGGAGTGAATATTTCAACCTCATGTTTAAATAATAAAAAAAAGAAAGAATTTTAACAACAGTTAAAGAATTTTAATTTAAGAAGAATATTGAAATATCAGTAAAAGCAAGCCCTACTAAGAATACAAAATAACATTAATCTACTTGATAACATGTTTAACTTTAAATTTACAGCATTTTCATTTCCACAGTTTCAATGTATTTTGCTTGCTAACCTAAGTTGTTGAAGTCCACAATCGATGCACTTATTCTTGTAAATAATGCAGCTTTCGTACAATCACCTGCCACAAGCAATACATTGAATTCAGTCAGTGGTCAAAGCTGTCTCCTGGTACAGTTCCAGACGTTCAATGCACTCATCCTCATTGACCTTCGGTTTTTTCCTTCAGTTTTTATCCCACTTTTTCTGGAAACACTTTATCTTCAACCTTTTTTTGTAGCGGCATCCTTCTTAAGTCTTTTTTCATGTATATTTTGTGGATCAGTAACATTAGTTGCACTCTGTTTCCTTTTGATTTCGATGACATTAAACTACTTGGAATGAGTGAAAGCTTTTCCAAAACATTGTACGTGTTATTAGAAAATTTATTTTTGTTAACAAAATGAATTTATTAGCAAATTAATTGTTTATAAATTAAAAAAATATATAAAGATATTTAATTAATAGATTAACAAATATATTATTAATTTATTAATAAAAATAATTACATAAAATTAATTTATTAACAACTGTATTATTACTTTATTGATAAAATTTTTATCTGCAAAAATTTGTTTTTGCAAATTAATTTGTTGCCAAATTTAGTTTTGATAATTATGTCTTTTTCCGAAATAATTTCAAAATTGATTCATTCATATGTTTTACACGCAATTTGCAATTCATGCAAATTTATCAATTAGCTGCGTAGTCTCTCCTAGCGGTGAAACGTATGGGGAAATGCGCCATCTCTCCTAAGTAGCAGATGCACAAACTCTCCTATTTTGGTAGGAGAAATTGCGCGGCATTTTATTTAAACATGGCCACTTCTAAAGTGGATTGTTGGTGTTTGCATCCTTAGTTTAGGTTAATAGTTTATAAGAAATCGTTTAAGTTCAAAATATTTTGTACTACTGGCATTCTATAAAAATTTTGACGAACAGGCTATGCAAATTCAAGCACTTACTTTGGAAAAACAAAACAAAATAGCAATGCTTTATCCAAGATGCTTGGAACAATCAATGTGCACATTCATGTAGACACTGCACTAATACTGCTGTACAACTACAAGGAGTCGCTGCGCGCGCACACTACTCCTTCCCGTCGAATCTTTTTGTGCGCGATCTCTCCTACCGCGCGATCTCTCCTACCGCGCGATCTCTCCTACCGCGCGATCTCTCCTTGCTTTACCTTATAGCCGATTTTTTGATAAAGTTGTATAGAATTTAGGCACTTCTTTGACAACA
Organism: Maratus speciosus; assembly: GCA_963932465.1. NCBI lineage: Eukaryota > Metazoa > Arthropoda > Arachnida > Araneae > Salticidae > Maratus > Maratus speciosus. The sequence continues at coordinate 333,525,095 of OZ010800.1, forward strand.
GGAGCAAGTTGTATGTACGGTAATTGGGATACTATATATAATTAACAAAAACATCTATTTCCATGTGCATTTTATAATTAAAAAAACTATTTTCTTAGTTATATTTTAAAAATTATAATATTTACTATTAACTGTATTAATTTATCCTAACAACTGTATGATAGATTTGACAGAAAAGCTCTAAATTTTATTTCAGTATCAATCAAAAGCTTATGAAAATCAAATTTTACAGAGATTATTTAATTAGTATAAAAGTTACACAATTTCATTTTTTAAAGACGAAGCTTTTTTTGCTATAAAATCTATACATGTAGATACTTTTAAAATAGGCATCTATTTTCATTGTTTACATGGTAATTTCAACAAGATTTCATTAATTAAGGCTATTGTTGAGAAATTTCTCGATGTGAGATGCATTTTAGAACAAAATAATTTTAATAATAGTTTTGGGTGCGAAACTTCGTTATACGCGGCATTTCAATTTTGCAGTATTCTTTACAGGTGAATCTAAATATAATAAAACACAATGGACGATTCCGGTGCGAACCCATCCATATTACCAGCCGGCAATAAGATGAAACCATGATAAGCTTCATTTTGATTTCAGATGTGTATGAGAAAACTTATCTGCCTAAATAAAAATCTCTTCTACCTCAAATCACCTCTGTTCTGCATATTTTTCTATAAAACGTTCAAACCTAACAAAATTTTAATTATTTGCGCAAATTTTCAAACCATTTCAGAAATCGTGTTTAAAAAAAACCAAAAGTAAATAATGAGCTGTGTAGTAAGTCATTTTTGAGATTCGCAGATTTAAAAAAAAAAAAAAAAAAAAAAAAAAAAAAAAAAAAAACTTTCGCGCATTGATTATTTTCACTCCTGAAGTATTATATTTAAATTTTGTATATTTTAATAGTTCATATCCAAATTATCGTGTTTAATTTTGATAACGTAAATAAGAGTCTTTCACGAGTCTTCGAAATAACAAAGTGCATTATATTTCTTTCTTCAGTCGTTTAAAAGTACAATACGCAGCAAAATGTTAAAATGATCTTTCCTTTCTTCCTGTATTTCACACAGTAGTTTTTTGTCATAACAACATTAGAAGCATCAAGAATTAGAATTGTAAGTATTCAGCTGAAATGTTTCAGCAGTATAGAAGCGTTCGTTATAATCTTCATCGTACCAGTTGAAAAAGCATGTTTACTTATAGTATAACTTACTCTAGTATAACTTACAGAAACGAATTCTAAATGGACAAAACAGACAGGTATCATTTTGCTTCTGTGAAACTTTGATCTCTGGTTTATATAAATTTTAACGTGAAGAAATAATTTGGAAATTCTTTTAAAAAAATCAGGTTAACCCGAACCCGAACCGGAAGAGTTAAAAAGCCAACCAGAACCGCAATGGGAAAATATAGTGCCAACCCGACCAGGTCAGGTCGGGTTCGGGTAAAAGCGTGCAACCCGACCCGATGTAGGACTCTAGTCTGGAGTATAACAGAAGTCGACTTTTCATAGTTCAAAGAAACAAAAACTACAGGAGCGTTTAATTTAAAAGAGCTTAGTTTTCAAAAACTTTTTTAACCAATAAACGTATGATGTGTGTATGGGTCAATATCTCAAAATTGGACAATTTGGGTCCACTGCCAATAATATTTCATTAATTGTATTAAAACCAAAAACTGAAAAATGTAATATATTGTATCATTTGTTATAACAATTACCAATGATAAATGGAAATATAATAATGTATAAATAATTAATTTTAAGCTTTAAACAAAGTAAATCATCATTTCAGTCCCTGTCTCCAAGTACAAATATCCAATATTAAATGTATGCTGTAAACATTTCTATAAATATTATTAACTTTTGCTATTACATATTTTTACCTATATATATACGGCATGGGAAAATATAATTCTCCTTTATTAGTATAGCTAGTATAGTAAAATATTGTAGAAAATATATTTGCCCCTCAGATTGACCATCATCTCAGTCCCTCTAAACACACATTTAGGTTAACAAATAATAGTTGGCGCTGGCAGAATTATTTCCATTGCAACAGCAACTAAAGTTCAACTAACCACCATGTATGAAGGTAAGTTGTTTTTCTCTTTGTTTCATATTTAGAAATTTTTAGTTTTTGTTCTGAACAGGGATGAGTATTTTTTTTTATAGCATCATTCATGTCTCCATATTTAACTTTTTATTTATAAACAACAAGCATATTGCAACTTTATTTATGCAACATACAAATGTCACATGGCATATTTAATTATTTACATCTGTGCAAAATGATTCAACAAAATGACTGTGCAGCTTTTAAGACAAAAAAAAGTCCTTCCGGCCAGTGCCGGGAGGAAGAGGTAGCTTTCATATTCCTTATTTTAAAAAAGCCAACTTATATTATTCAAACACACGAAGCTCAATTTAGTGGAAACCGAATATAGGAGATTCAATACTAATTTTCATCAATACTAAATCATTATGAATGAGAATTTCGCGAAATTAGTCAGCTTTATCCAAGCTGCTTTTATTTAAAGTAACTTATATTTGGCTGCCAAATTCGGCGATTTCTTAAAGTGCCTGCCATTTTAAGACAACATGGTGGATGAGGCTAACCAGCGAACTTGGTTGAGACCTTAGTAATTGCTGTGCACATGCTCACTCACATCGGAATCGATTGATATATACGAGTGCTTTCGCAGGCAAAAAATCAGATTTTTCAAAATGTCACCCACAAGAGAAATTGAAACTGCTATATCTGAGCCATTTTTTATGGTAAAGACAAACAAAAAATGCTCCTGAATCCTTATATCAAGGTCAAATACTTAAGAAAGAAACCTTTTTCAATTTCTAATTTTTTTGCACCTCACTTTAAATATAATTTTTTTTAATTTAATGGCCGCCAATTTGAAACAAGATGGCTGATGAAGCTGGCCAGCGAACTTGGTCGAGATATTGATGTATACTATCCACATGCCTTCTTACATCGAAATAGGCGAATACGTGTGTTATCGCGTGACAAATACAAGATCGTTTCAAAATGTTAGCCATGCTAGAAATTCAAAGTGCTATAATTCAACCATTTTTTAAGATATAAACAAAAGAACAAATTTTCAGAAACAAAAACTGCTCCGGAATCTTTGTATCAAGGCCAAACATATAAAAAAAGTCTTTTTCATTTTCCAATTTTTTAATACTTCATTTTAAATTTTAAATTTAATTTTTTTTTAATGGCAACTTTTTTGAAACAAGATGGCGAATGAAGCTAGCCAACGAACTCGGTCGAGACATTGGTATGTACTATGTACAGACCAAGTTACATCCAAATCGGTTCATAAATACGCCTTTTATCGCGTGACAAAATTCAGGACATTTCAAAATGTCAGCCACGCTAGAAATTCAAAATGCTATAACTCAGCCATTTTTTAAGATATAGACAAAACAAAAACTGCTCCGGAATCTTTGTATAAAGATCAAATACATAAGAAAAAAATATTTTTCCAATTTCAATTTTTTGGTACCACATTTCAAACTTTAAATGTTTTTAAAAATTTTAAATGGCCGCCATTTTGAAACAAAATGGCGGATGATGCTGGCGAACGAACTCGGTCGAGACATTGATATTTACTATGTACACACCGAATTACATCCCAACCGGTTCATAAATACGAGAGTTACAGTGTGACAAAGGTCAGAGGTATATATATATATATATATATATATATATATATATATATTATATATATATTTTTATATATATATATATATATATGGATATATATATATATATATCAACTTTTGAACGGAGGGTGGTTTCGGGGTCTGGGGGTCATGATCGATGAAAATATACCAAAATTTTTTGAAATCGCTATCCTCCGAACGGCTGCAATAGGTAGCTTTTTGTAATGAAAGCTACCTAATATCACCCCATTCCCCATCATTTCAGTCCCAATTATTAGACACTGATTATGATGTTAACAGACCCTTTCTGCCATAAAATTTCACCCTACGCATGAAATATACATCCTTAATCTCAAAGCACAACATCATTTAAATGACAAAACATGTATTACAGTATTTAATTGTATGTGCTAGTTGGTACATTAATTTAAAAAGGTAACAATTTTGGAATGAAATTGTCCTGTTTCAGATATTGACCCGTATATCATCTTACATACAAATTAAAAGTTAAAAAAAAATTCATAACAAAGCGCATTAAAAGATTCTTTTTTTATATTTCGGGAAGTGTCTGAAACATATGGATCATTCATTCCCTCGGCTACTTCGCCGGTTCTACCGTATTTTATATTTTGATAATTTAAAACTTTGTTTTAAAAAGCAATGATATAATTTCAGTTAATGTAATATTTCTCTTAATAGAATAATTAATGTTGGCAAAAAGGCTATTCTAATAAACTACCCCGACTAGTGCTGAACGCTGAAGGGGGGGGGGGGGGTAGATGGAGTTTTAAATGGCTAATGTTATTTTTATAACTTTCATTTTTTGGATTTTTTTAATGACTCGTAAAAAAAAAAAAAAAAAAAAAAAAAATGCAATTGTAAAATATATTTTCAAATTAATTTCGATTCCACATTGTTTTCAATAGAATATTGTTTGTATTTAATATATTCAATATTAGCAAGTTGCTATTTTTTTCGTTCATATCTATATCCATATGAATAAACGTATAAACCTGAAAGTAAGTTCTTCTAATTTTTCACATTGGGGATTAAAGTATATTATGTTCGAATTTCGTAAAATTGTTTAAACATACAAGGAAAATCTGTCGAATTCGTTGTTCACATCAATTTTCTAAATGATCTAAATTGTCATAAAAATGAACCTTACCTCATAAACATCGAGATTGAACGCTTCCTGGAAATCGAATACTCGCGCTGAAGATAAAATTACCCCATCATTCATGTTTTCTCCAGCATATACAAACCTAAATAAATATTAAAATATATAGAAGAAATGATACAGAGGCAGTTATAAGGACTTGTTTGGAATAGCCTTTAAAGGTGACACATTAGAAGTAGGAAATAATTCATTATAATTCCTCTAAATTTTAAATAAATATCTATACATTTTTTTTTTTTGGCGCAGCATGTCCCATATGGGACTTTGCGCCATTAAACCCCATACAACCAACCAACCAACTATACATTTTTTTTTACTTTAAAAGCAGAAATGCATGGCAGTCCTGCTGCTCCGAGGGAGGACGGACGACACTGCCTCACCCACTATCACTTAACGCTTAAGTGCCGCTAGCAGTCTCACAGACCGCTGCTTTTCTTGATTTTTACAGTTTATCTTGTAATTTTCGGTTTAACTATAGACACTACAGTGAAATCTTGTTGTGTTTGGAACCCTAGTACTATCACGGGAGACGGTGAATGGGTGAATCACGGGATTGGGTGAAGTCTTATTCTAATTGTCCTGTACATAAAGTATAGTACAGAAGCAGTATTCCATGAGTTAATCAAGCCATTATTCATTATTCGATCAAGCGGTCTCACAGAACACGCACAGTAGCTATGCGACAAGTTTTGTCGCAGAAGCTAAGAGCCTACATTAGTCACGCGAAGAAACTCAAATGCTAATGTTAAACCTAAGCGAGAAACCTTTACAGATTTCTCGCTTGTACTTTAATATTTTTACATGATTTTTTTTTCGCATAGAATAACTGAGGAGGTCAGTATCTAATGTTGTGCGTTTGTACTTTTTAGATTTTGATTACATTTTTTTTTATATAAAGATAGTTTCAGTTTCAGAATTGGTTCCAATCGAGTGCAAAAATAAAAGTCTCCACTTATATATATATATATATATATATATATATATATATAAAAAAAAAAAAAAAAAAAAAAAAAAAACTGTAACCAAAATCTAAAAACTACAAACGCACAACATTAGATATTGACCTCCTCAGATATCCTAAGCGAAAACAAAATAATGTAAGAATATTAAAATACAAGCGAAAAATCTGCAAAGGTTTTTCCATGCGTTTAAGATTAGTGCTCGAGTTTCTTAGCATGACTAACGAAGGCTCTTAAGGGTTAGCTACTGTCATAGAAATTACTCCAGAGCAACTGTGAGCGGTCTTTAAGACCGCCTGATCGGGAGCTTAATAAAAGGCTACTTTAATTCATAGGATACAATTACTATACTAACCTGCATGTTCAAGACTTCTATAATCAAAATTTAGCTAATAATAAATCTCTTGCAACTTGCAATAGTACTAAAGCTCTAAATAAAACACGATTTCAATAAAGTCTGTAGTCAAAAGAGAAATTTACAAGTTAATTCCTAAAAAAAGGAAAAAAGCAGCGGTCTGCGAGATCGCTAATAGCAATTAATAGTTATGACTGTACTACACAGTACCCATTCCACAACACTTTCGAACATTTTCCGGGCGACATAGTTTTGCATGAGAGAAATAGCTTTACAGACAAGTTTTTTTTAAATAAAAGATTTGGTGGAAATTTTCTATTGTAAGGTTGTTACATCTTCATAGAAAGTTCCAGCTCAGTGAAATACAGTAGCCCCTCGTTATATCGCTCATTCGAATATATCCCTTTTTGTGTGTGTGTGTCTAAAAAAAAAATCTATCTAAACTGCACATTTTATATAATTTTATATCTATGTGAGTTACAATAATTTCAATTCTTTATCCTTAATTCTATTAGGATAACGTAATATGCTTATAAAATTTTGGAAACAAACAAAAATGTTCACTTGTAAGTTACCATCTCTCGTGATTTTTAATTCCATCGCTTTTTTTCTAATCATGCTCAATATAACGAGAAGCTATTGTAGCATAAAGAACTTGTAGCAGGCAATTAAGCATTTTTTAAGACTTTATCTGAAGACTGAAAGACATCTTTTAAAAAAAACAAAAAAACAAGTAATGTATACAATGTATACCTGTCCAGTGCACAACTCTTATAATTTGTCGTAGTATCTGTTTTGCCAGTGATTGCCCAGGTGAATTCTGACCTGTACCACAAGGAGATGTTTTGCCAATCATTTTCTTTGACGTAGGTGCAGTCGGCATTAAAATCACCCATCAAAAGTACATCCTACGATTACATAAATTCGATTAATACTATTTTGATAAGAAATCGTTAACAGTTGCTTTAATAATTAACTTGCTGGTAGTAAAATTTAACGAAAGAATGAAAAATTGAAGAAATTTTTAGTTTTAAAAATAATATAAAAATAATGATTTCATTGTAATATTCTAATGCTTTTAACTTCTTCCAGAAGACACTTCACCAGTTTTGCCATTTCACTCCCTTACTTTTACATTTATCATTTAGTATTGCATTTACTATCATCCGTACTTTTATGAAATTTGGCTTTTGTACGTTTGGAGGTTTTACTTACTACCTGTTCGTATTTTAGAGAACTCGAGAACGGAGAGAAAATAAAAGATCCTGTAGCATAACCCTGCTTCTTGTCTTGTGGTCATAGCATAAAAAGTTGCCGCATTCAACATCTACTTTCAGCTAGGTCGTTTCTCGTGGTTCTAAATCCATTTTAATCTGAAATGCACGGACTTGTTTAACCCTCTTGAACAAAAGTTGATCATAGCCAGTGGTCGGAAGTAGCGCGTTACAACTAGCTAAACTGCAGCAGTCGTTACTCTTTACAGTAGTAAAGAATAAAGTTTAAAGAGTCTTAGAGTCAGAGTACAAACTTTAAAGAGTCTTTAAGGTTTGTAGTGTAGTGCGCTACATTTTAAACAATGTAATGTAGCGAGTAGATCGATACAAAAAATGCATAGTTTTTGTGAGCACTGACGCTATTTTTAACGCTACTTCAGGACAAAAATGTGCCACTCTAGAAATCCCGTGATTGTAACTTGCTTTTTTTGTACAATATGTGTTCTACTTAACCGTTTCCTAATCTTAGCTAGAGTGTTTAGTAACGCATTATATGAAATAATTTTTTTTTCATTGACACTTGCTGGTAAAACCTGGGAGTTCAGATAAAAACAAGTACTGGCCTACGAAATGAATTAATTTTCTTGGTGGCAATGCAATATTTATTCGTTATTAGATCTTTACGTTTTAAAACCGAGTTTCTTCGTTTGGTATTCATTTATTTACGGATTTATTCGTTGTTAGCATTTAGAATTGCGTAATTCTCTAGATTATAAATTTAGAAAACTCAGTATAATTAAGTTTCAACAAGACTCAATACAATTAAGACTATGCTGGAAGCTTATATAGAACCTATTTTATTGCATCTTGACAGACCCGATATAGGGCTATATTCGGTGTGAGGGTATTATAAAGAGGGTATAAATGAGGGTATTATTCAATTAGTGTCCTCAATTTCGAGTGTAGATTGAATCCTGCTAGAAAAATCTGAAAGTAGCGAAGTAGAGGCTACATTTGCACAGTAATTTGCCCTCGATACTTTTTAAAACAAGTAGTTGTAGTTTTAGTTAACTACATTTTCAGTAATGTAGTTGTATTTGTTGTTCGAAAAAATAAAAAAAGTAGTTTTACTAACCACTGATCGTAGCCAAGGATCCACTGGAGGGTATACAGTGGTATACGCCGTATAACCTCTGGATTTTTTTTAAGGAACACCGTATACCCTCTGTTTCTCAAAAAAGTTATAGTAGTTATAGTAGATATAGAAACCCTCTGCCTTGAGCGTATACCCTCTGCTTAGAACGTATGCCCTCTGCTTTTATTACGACTACACCACTGATCGTAGCCTTGTTAAACCTTAACCTTTAACTGATGTTACCGGTCTCACAGACCGCTGCTTTTTCCAATTTTTACAGTTTGACTTGTAATTTTCAGTTTAACTAAACACTACCGAAATTTTCTTTCGTTTGGAACTTTAGCACTATCACCTTAGACTTTTGTATAGGTGAATTTTAATGATAATAGTCCTCTACAAAAAGTTTAGTACAAAAACACCATCCTATGAGTTAATCGCGCCTTTTATTCATCTTTCGATGGAGCGGTCTCACAGACCGCTTCACAGTAGTTATGTGACAATTTCTGTGACATCAGTTAAAGTTTAACTAAAATATCCAAGCACTTACTAGTACTATTGATGTTCGATGGGATTCGAGTCAAATGACATCGATAGCCATTTCTAAAGTAATTGTAATTGTGATTCTATGTGTCGGTTGACAATGCCAGCTAATGATGCCAGGTGTCCCGCGTAAATCGGAACTCCAAATGCTCTGGACACCACCAATTTCTTACAATTTATCTTGTCATCTTTAATCGCAGATAATTTTGTCATTAGATAAGGTCAAGAAAATTACTTTAAAATGCTGGTGTCCAGAGCATTTGGAACTCCGATTTACGCGGGACATCTAGCAACACTAATACCAGCCTTGTGAATTTTTCCGTTATTGCCCATGAAACCGATACCAATATAGCAAGATTCCTATAAGCTCCATCTATATCTTGTAATATAATCACAATTTAGAAAAAAAGGTTGAGAGATTAATGCCGCTAGTGATCCATATCCGAAACCACTAGATCATATATTCCGTGAATGTTAATTTTAATTTACACGGCGGTTTAACTTTGCTGAGTAGCTCGAAATATCCGATATTTTATGCAATCCAAGGCGTCTGTTTATTTTACCCCTTTTTGCATAAGTTCTGTTAGCTATTCATAGTTAACGAAGCAATAGTAGCATTGCAATTAATACTAATTATTACTTAAAACTTTCAGACATGGTATCTATTCTAAAAATCATAATACAGAAAATGTTCATAATGCGTTTAAAAAATAGAAGGGTAACTGTATCTATGGAAACAAACTCTTTTTTATTTATTTATTTTATTTTTTTTTTTTTAAGAAAACCAAAATTACAATCTGTTTATTCAGTAAAAAATACAGGATGTATTTACTCTAAGCCGAAACCAGATTTTCGTTCATAAATTTATGAGTAAAGATATTTTAAAGAAATTTTCAACAGACTAACTTTGCTTTGTGTGATGATATGTTAGTCCAGGCAATAGGGAATTTTACCTAGCAAAATTAATGGTAGTTCTGGAAATCGGCTTACTTTATGTTTTTTGGGTCCCTGAATCCGAATTCGTAACTTCCCACCAAAATTTCCCCCGGAACCCCCCCCCCCCAAATTTTGGTAAAATGCCCCCCCCCCCCCCTAAAAAAAAGGTTTTTATTAAAAAAATCAATTTTTTTATTGTTTTAGGGAAAAAGTCTCTAGAAATTCAGAAAGTAGACAAAATTTGTAACAAATTAGATTTATGACATTATGACTTAGGATGAAGGGGAAGGGGGGATTTGCCTCGGAACATTCGCGCGATGCTGCGTGGACTAAGTTACACAATTCCACTTAACCACTCACACGTTTACATTCGCCCTCCCATCTCCCCTCCGAACTTTCCTTATAAGGTTTACTTTAAGTTTTTTGGGTCGCTGAATCCGAATTTTTAACTTACCCCCCAAAATCACCCCCCCCCAAAATAGTTGTTATTAACTTACATTTCTTATTGTTTTAGGGGAAAAGCATTACAAAATTCAGAAACTAGACAAAATTTGCAACAAATAGGATATATGACATTATGACGTAGGATAAACGGGGAGAGAGGGGGCTGCCTCGGAACATTCCCTGCGCGCTTTTCTCAAAAACCAAATTTTTTCAAAAAATCAATTTTTTGGGGGGTTGCCGGGTGAAATTTTGGTGGGAAGTTACAAATTCGGATTCAGAGACTCAAAAAACATAAAGTGAGTCGAAATCCAGAACTAGTATTAATTTTTCCATGTAAAATCCCCTATTGCCTGGACTTCATAACTTAGCGCACGTAGCGCCGCAGTGCATGTTCAGAGGCAGCCCTCCCCCTCCCCGTTCATCCTACGTCATAAATGTCATGTATCCTATTTGTTGCAAATTTTGTCTAGTTTCTGAATTTCGTAATGCTTTTCCCCTAAAACAATAAGAAATTTAAGTTAAAAACAACTATTTGGGTGGGGGGTTCAGGGGGGAAAATTTTGGGGGGAAGTTAAAAATTCGGATTTAGCGACCCAAAAAACTTAAAGTAAACCTTGTAGAGAAAGTTCGGAGGGGAGATGAGAGGGCGAATGTAAACGTGTGAGTGGTTAAGTGGAATTGCGCAACTTAGTCCACGCAGCACCGCGCGCAAGTTCCGAGGCAGATCCCTCCTTCCCCTTCATCCTAAGTCATAATGTCATACATCTAATTTGTTGCAAATTTTGTCTACTTTCTGAATTTCAAGATACTTTTCCCCTAAAACAATAAAAAAATTGATTTTTTTAATAAAAACCTTTTTTGGGGGGGGGCATTTTACCAAAATTTGGGGGGGGGGGGTTCCGGGGGAAATTTTGGTGGGAAGTTAAAAATTCGGATTCAGCGACCCCAAAAACATATAGTAGGCTTTTTTCCAGAACTACCATGAATTTTGCTAGGTAGATCCCCTATACGGTCTCTATTGCCTGGACTATGTGGTGACAACACAGGAAATGCTAGATGCGTAAAGTGCAATGCAATTTGGTTAGTGATCTCCCGTCCCGTGTACTGTCAGCTGCATTTTGAATTACGGAACGTTTTGCTCGTTGTTGTTTGGATAGGAATGATGGCCATTTCAAACATTTATGACGATGTTATTAAATTTCACCGGAAGAAAAATGTTAAAAATATCATTCTATTAAAAATATCATTACATATTGTCTGTTAAATCATTACATCATGCCTATTAAAAATATCATTTCATATTGTCTGTTGAATTGTCTACTCAATATGCATTGAATTGTCTTTATAATTAGTAAAATTATAAACGAAAATAAAGAATTGACTTAGAGTGAGGTATCCAGAATTTTTGGCTGAGCAAGCGTTTTTCAAGCCCTAGTAATCACCTGAAATGTTTAGCGAAACAGTAAGTACATATATTTACAGCTCAAATTAAAATTTTTATCAAGAGTTACATCCTCTTATATCCTCTGAGATATACATCCACTAAAAATGATATAAAACAACTTTTATAGATAACTGTGTTAGTTGCGTACTCATTATATGAATTTATATAAAAGGAAAAAAAAGTTCAAGAACAAAAATGTAGACATAGCTTACTTCTGTTTTATACGTATCTTTAATGTAATCATAGACCCCTGCTAATCCGTCTATTTCTTGCACTGCTTGAGAGGGTTTTACATGTTGTCCAATTACTCCGAATTTTTTCATATCTCCTAATAAATAAAGAAAAGCATACAGTGATAAAAAAAAACTCTTTGAATATGAAGATACCCGTATAAAATACGTTGGCTCCTCAAGACGTTTACCTCTCTTTATTATGTGTTTTTTGGACATTATTCTAATTAAACTTTTCTCACATGTCAAGATTGCATAAAAAAAGTTACTGCCAGGATTAAAATACATTTTCCCCATATTTCTATTTTAGTATATTTTTCCTTTTATGCATGTATGTGTATTTTATTATACAAATTTCAGGAATTTGAGTTTTTTTTTCCCATTTAACGAATTTTCTTCATAACGAAGTATTTAAGTGCAACGATGAGACTTCGTTAAATAGAAGTCTCACTGTATTTTTACTTTTATTATTTAATTTATATAAAATATTTTGAAACGTAAAATCAAGCATGTGTAGGTACTTCGATTTTATCTTAATATCACAAAAATTTACTTACTTAGAGTAAATGCTTCAAATATGGCAACAAGAGGTTTTCGATAGAAAACAGTTCGATCATCATATGATTCCGAAGCAATTAATTTCAATTTATTTGTTCTGGAAAAGAAAAGCATTAAAGATATTTCAGCATGAATGTATGTAATTTGGGTGATATCGATACTGTAGTCTTAATTAAGCGTTCATTACCATCCGATTTGCGAATACTATTAAATAATCTATATTTCTATACAGTGGCGCACCCAGGATTTTACCTTGGAGGGGGCCGAAGATTGGCGACAAAACAAAATAAATTTAGTGGTGGCAAAATTTCTCTAGTTTTGATTACAGTAGGAAATTACAAAGAGACACTAATTAATCATAAAATTACCGTAATTAATTCAGTATCAATTAATTGGTTATTTATGTTAATGAAAATTAAAATGATTATTCTTAAGATTTAATTTAATTAATAATTTTAAAAAATACTAATTTTTGAATGTGCAGAAGTTAAACATTTAAAGGGCTCATAAATAAACATTTATAGAATTTCCTATTTATATCTATCTAATTGTCAGACATGTTGTAGTTTAAGAAAAATATCCAAAATAGCCTTGACAAGATGAATTATTGGAGGCAAATTTTTGGGCTAGTTCATTTAAATTTAACTCGTCACTCAGAACTGTACGGGAATTAATAAACTAATAGATAATTTAATCTATTGTGGAGCATGACAGTAAATTCTTGTAGAGACACTGTTTCTTGTCGAGGAAAGGGTAGATAACCCTATTGCCCCCGTGGCTTAGCCGACTATGGGTCCGAGTTAAACGGATAAAAAAATTACTTCAAAAATTCAATTACAAATATTGTTACACAATAAAATCTATTTTTTTTTCTTTTTACAAAGTTCTGAATTACTTCAGTCGCAGTTACATTAATCTCTCTGTTATGTATAACAAAGCCAGCCCATTTAATCTTGATTCGGTCATTGTGGATCTTAAGTAAGTTTTTAAAATGTATAATGTCAAAAATTACCTTTCGCTGAGACAAGTTGTAACGGGAAGCGTTGCAAATATCTTTACACTGTAAAAAAAACCACTGTAGATTTGCCAGAACAAACTCGATCACAGTGAATGTGCTGTATCTTTCTTTGGTTTCCTGACTATATTAACATGGAAAATACAGTAGTTGCGTAAAATTAACAGCATAATGTGCTGGCAATTTTACGCAACTACTGTATTTTCCATGTTAGTATAGTCAGGAAACCAAAGAAAGATACAGCACATTCACTGTGATCGAGTTTGTGCCCGAGATGAACAGTACTTTGTGCTGTAAAAATGTCGGTTTTTTTTTTTTTTTTTTTTTTTTTTTTTTTTTTTACAGTGTAGTTATTTGTAGATATTGGGGTACAACATTTTGTCCCATTTCGAAACTGCTTCAATGGCATTCTTGCATCGAGTTATTGAAAGCTATTTCTCAAATTTTCTGTAGCTGAACTCAAATTCGGCATTCAAAATTTCTGAATTTGTAGAAAGCAAATCATGCACATAAAATTCACACAATTGACAAAAATCTTTCATTTCACTTGCTGTTGGAGCATTTTTTCCATTATGTAGAAAAAAAATCAAAATGTTGCGGTGCCGAGTGAAACGTTCATTAAGTTCAGTGAACGTTTCATCAACAAATGGAATAAAAATATTTTTCCTGAAATGCTCTTCAATAGAATCGGCTGGAACATTGGATCTTTATGTTTGTTTTGATGCAGTTTTTGGCATTTTAATGTCAATATAAAAGTTATTGACTTTCATACAAGCTTCATCATTAATATCCTTGAAAGAAATATCTGGGGATTTACAAATAGTATTTAAGTGAGCCACAACATCGTAAACAAAATTTAGGAAATTAAAAGGTCACTGGAAAATTTTTGCAATAATTTAGACAATGTTAAAGTGTATGCAAATATAGTCTGTAAGCTAAATAAAGAAATTAAGAAACCAAATTCACATAACGAATTTTTCAAAAGTTTTGCCTGAGAAGATGAGTCTCTGTCTTTCCAAGTTGCGATTGTTTCAAATCCATCAATCGTATAATTCTACTATGGTCATAATGGCTTTATGGCGTCCCACCCACCTAGTTGGACAAACTTTTTGTAGTTTTTGTTTATTAATTTCCGGTGTATGTTTGTCAGTATTGTTGAGGAGGACGTCTTGTCTATTAGAAGTATTGAAAAATTGTGTGTCATTTCAATTATGCCAAATGCAGTTTCTTATTTCTGTCACAGATACATTTCAAGTGCTAAATTTAAACTATGTGAGGCATAATGAACATATAAAGCTTGCGGATATATATTTATATATGAGACTTAAATCCGTTAAACTTTCTGCTGATTGATGGGACACCATCATAACCTTACCCATACGTAAATAGGACAAATCGATATCATATGTCTTTAATCCTTCTACTATTTTGCCGGGCAAGTTTTTTCCTGCTGTGCTTGCTACAGGAATAAATTGTAAGAATTCTTCACAAATTTTGTTGTCCTTCTCTTCATCTATATACCAGACACACAAGGAAAGATGTTCAGTAGTAGAAATGTCACAAGTTTCATCATCAAGAAATGAGAAACATTTTGCCGAATTATTTTTTTTTCTACCAAACGATTCAAGATGATAGTGTTACACGCGTTTATACTTTGGTTTTACATGTTCCAGCTAATAAAGGTAGCGTTTTTGGCAGAATGTTTAAAATGTTCAGTGAGATTTTCATCCCCCGCATCGACTCTTGTTCTTAGTAAAGTTCGAAAGTTGCCTTTATTGGCTATTGCCTCCTGCTCAATCGCATAAAATTGCAGTTTTTATAATCGGTTCTAATCATTTCCGATTTACTGAAGCTTGTAATGCCTGACCCACATCAATTTGTTAGCCAACTGAAATATATTTTCCATCTCGAATTTTCTGTAGCTTTTCTTAAATTGCAATAGCCCTGAAATGATATTTTTTTAATTATTATTATTAAATTTCTCAATGGCTTTCTTCCAATTATTATAACCTTGCGTGACCAACTAACCAGCTACTTCTGATTTAGATTTTCCAATGTTAGGAGGTGCAAAAAATACGCAATATTTACAACGTGCACAATTTTCAACTTTAGAATACACAAGCCAAGTATATTTTTAAACCATGTGTATTGAAAACTTTGTGATTTGCAGCTGTAGCACAGGTTGCGGGAAAATTAAAATTTGTTTCTGGTTCCAACAACTTTTTCATAATATTTAAATTATCGTCAATATTGAATGTTTGTTCTTTCAAGAATACGATGTCTTGATAATTGCTATCAGCTAAGGAAATACTTCTTCTAGGTTATTCAAAGGCTTTGACGGATTTGCGACTAGGGAAATCGAATCCAGATCGGTATTTATAGTGTTAATAACGTCATTACTACTAGCATTTAGATCATTTTTTTTATATATATTTTGAAATAATTCAGTTTCAATAAACTGTTCTGTTTACGTTTTTCAGCCATGATGTGAAGAAAAAATCTACAAAATAAATAAATAAATAAATAAATAAAAATAAAATAAATATTTTACAAATTTAATTTGCAAATGTCGCTGAAGAGTTTCCATGCAGATTACTTATAACAGTTGAAAAACTACTTTGATGATTAATATATGATTGTCAATAAAGTCACTGCAACATAGCCATGTAAAATACAAAATAAATTTTTGTGTAACTTTTGCATACTCGCATATAACTCTGTATAGTATTCCAA
The DNA here is from genome assembly GCA_963932465.1 of Maratus speciosus. NCBI lineage: Eukaryota > Metazoa > Arthropoda > Arachnida > Araneae > Salticidae > Maratus > Maratus speciosus. The sequence goes on from OZ010800.1 coordinate 333,541,530, forward strand.
GTCCAAGCAAAAGGAAAAGGAATGGATAAGGATGCAACCGAAACAAGTGAGGGGTTTGCACTATATTGACCCAAACCGAAGTTCACTATATTACATCTGGACCATCCTCAATCTAGACGCGAGATCTCAATTGTTTATCCGGAAGAAACTTGAAACAAACATGATTCAGCTTTAATCACCAAAAGGATGTCATTTTTTGGCGGTGATATCTTTCTTGGTAACTTTCTGTTATCATTTTTGCAATTAAAAAAAGGTTTTCTAAAACTGCATGCAATAATGGGGAAAAAACTGTTGAAGTCTGTTTTTTTTAACTGCATGGTAACATTGCAGTTTTTTCACAATACGTATAAGAGTAGCCAGCCATGTTATGTGAGTCACCAATGATATATAGAGATGTGGTCTCAAGCAAACGCGTTTCTCTGGTTGTGCACCTCTGAAATTGGCTGGGGGGACCCGCGTATTTATAGCGTGCCAATCAACTTTTTACACAAACACACACACACACAAAAAAAAACGAACTTTGGTCTCGTAAATATTTTAGATATTTTTCTAGTGTTTTTTCCCTTTTTTTTGGGGGGGGGGGCTGCCCTCTCCCTGGGTGAGCCACTGTATCTATACGTGTATCTCTCTATTCTAGAAAAAAAAGTAACTAACCCTATCACCGCCTTGAATGAATTTTATGTGACTGAAGATCTTTCTAGACTAATATTAAGAAAACTATTTAATATAAAAACGCGAAAATTGGTAGCTTTATAGAGAAATGTTTGGTAAACATGCTGAAGCAGGCAGTTTTTAAATCGAAGAATTATTTTAAGAGATATTTAATGTTGAAGTCAGTCAGAATAGTTCTGTTAAAAAAGTTTTATTGGAACAAAAACTGTGCATAGCAGCAGGGACCAATTTATAAATTTGGGGGCCCTGGGCACAAATGCTTACGGGGGGCCCCTTTGCATGGATACTTACAGGGGGAGTGAGAAAAAAAATTAAAAAAAGGTACTTACTAACATAACTATTATTGACTTTAATAATTACTTTAAAATAGCCATTAAAAATTAATATGATAATCATTAATTTACTTTTAAATAATTATTTCACAATTATGAAATTTAAATGAGTAGAGGTTTTATAATAAATTGTGTTGTGTTGATTATCTTTTCCTATACAAGTCTATATATCTGGACTGATAAAGTATGCAACAACTAATAATAAATTTTCGACAACACCAAGCTACAATTTTTTTAAATATTAGAGGACTCTACTGCGTGCAAGCTACGCTCACCAACCCCCAAATAATCTGACGAGGACAGGAACAGGATTAAATAAGAATTAAAAATACCGTATATTTTTAAAGGGATAGGGATAAAAGAAAATATTCACTAGAAAAAGTAATTATAAATGGATGTTTCTGACAAAATATACAACACTATGAAAATACAGTATGAACATAATAGAATGTAAAATGAAATGTAAAATTTCATTACATATTAAAACTACATCAGATTTTTGACAATAATTGAATAACCTTCAGCAGCATTTTGGGGCCCGCGCCCCGAATGCCCCGTCGTAAATCAGGCACTGCAAACCAGTGTAACCATCTTTTACAAGGACATGCTTGACAAGCTTACGGTGTGCAGTGTGCAATTATTTTTTTTTTATTTCACTGATTTTTTTAGGGATTTTTTTCAATTTATTATTCAGATTTTCACTATTTCAATGGAGGTTTATTTCATATTTAGAAAGGATAATTTACTTAAATTATTACCAATTTGTAAAACAGTGCAAATAATGATATATCCTTTCAATTAAAAAAATGTATTTACACGTGACTATTAAAAACAGAAGTAAAACTTTTAGATAAATTAAATGATTACGTGCTAAAAGAAAATGGGAAACAACGTCATAAAAAATGTATTTACATGCGAATATTAAAAAATGCGGATTAACGCAATAAAACGCTTCAGATGTGCTTTTGATTTCCTACCCTGACGAGGACAATAACTATTTTTCCAAATGGTTAAAAAAGAAAGAAAAATCTAAAATTATTAAATTATTACATGCGAAACGCATTTAATGGTGAAAATAACGTCATATATTAAAATGATACATTTTAAACGATTTTCGTATGGGCAATATACATCTGATGTCACAGTGGGAATCACCAGGGCGCACAGTGGGGCGTTTTGACGATCTAGGTGAACAAAATTATTTCGTTGATGTTTAATTAGTTTTTGGCGTTTTTTGTTAATGCATCACTAATAAAATAAAACAGTGATAAATATTCGGTTATTTAATAACAATGTCTTAAAATAAAAATACAGGGTTCCCACTAAAGTACGTTCCCACCCTCTTAACGGCCGAACGACTGCATCTATATTCATAAACGTGGTGTCTAGGTATAGTAAAGAGGCTACGCGCTTCTAGATGAGACCGCTTACAGCGCCACTTGATACAAAATGGTGCCATTAACGTTCCTATTGCGAAAAAAATTTTATTCAATTTGAAATAAAATTTGTGCATATAGACGGTAATGTATCCGAAATTTTTATATGTCCACGTAAAAGAAATACAACTACTACGCACTTTTTTTTCAATTTAAAAAAAGCTATTGTGTACCTCATTAACTTATTGTAATTTTGATGAAATTTAATTAAAATTTCTGCTTTTTAGCAACAATCTTTCCGCGATCTTTTGTGTGGCCCTGTAACAAATGCATAATTTCTTCGTTCGTCAAATTATAATTTAATACAATTATCATTGGAAAAACACATGTAAGCAACGTTTTAGCTCAATCAGATAATTGAAAGTGGTTTAAAATTGTCTTGCAAGATTTGAACTAATCTTTTATGTGGCCCAGTAAAAAAAGTGTAACTGCTACGTTCCATAAATTAAAATAATATTGCATTGTCATCAGATCTACATATCCTGAGCAAAGTTTCAGCTCAATCAGATTATTGAAATTGGTTTAGAATTAATTTGAAATTTTTAATCTAAATTTTTGTGATGCCCTGTAGAAACATTATTCTAAACAAACTTCTACGTTCTTTAAATTATAATAATATTGTATTGTCATTCAAATTGCACAGGTTGTCATTGTTTCGGCTCAATCGGATAATTAAAAGTGGTTTAAATTTGAATTGCAAGATTTGAACTAAACATACCTACATGAACTACAAGTTAATATGATGCTTGTTTATTAATCTTATATTATAATACAAGCAAAAATTGTATGTGTGTGTGTGTAAATTTTCTCTTAAAAACGGCTCTAACGATTTTGACTAAATTTTGTATTTTACCAGATTCGGGCACGAGAAAACCATTCAGCTAGGTCATGTATTCGAGAAAATTCGATTAGTGGGTTATTTTGGGTCAAGGTCAAGCTAATTATATAAAAAAAACGGCTCAATCGATTTTGACTATAAATTTTATATCTAACCGTTTTTGGGAACGAGAAAACTATTGGACTAGGTCACATGTTCGAGAAATTTCGATTAGTGGGTCACTTTTGGATCACTTCGGGGCAAGCTAATTTTATCTAAAAACGGCTGTAACGATTTTGACTAAATTTTGTAACGTTCTGTTTTGGATTACGAGAAAACCAATGGGCTAAGTCACATGTTCGAGAAAATTCGATTAGTGGGTCATTTTGGGGTCACTGTGGGTCAAGTTAATTTCATTTAGAAAACAGCTTTAATGATTTTGATTAAATTTTGTTTTCTATCGTTTTCGGATTCGAGAAGACCATTGATCTAGGTGGCATGCTCAAGAAAATTCGATTAATGAGTCATTTTGGGTTACTATGGGTCAAGGTCAAGCTAATTGTATCTAAAAAAGGGGCTCAAACGATTTTGAAAAATTTTTGATTATACTGTTACCGGGCACGAGAAGATCATTGGGTTAGGTCACATGTTCAATAAATTTTGATTAGTGGGTCCTTTTTGGGTTACAGTGGGTCAAGCTAATTTTATCTATAAAGCGGCTTTAACGATTGTGACTAAATTTTGTATTCTATCGTTTTCGGGTTCGAGAAGAGCAATGGTTACGTCGCGTGTTCGAAAAATTTTGGTAGTGTGCTCCTATGGCTCAGGATCATGCCAATTGTAACTAAACAGCAAGAATGATACAGTGAGAATGAAATATCGAATTGAACACAAGGCTAATTTTGACCGAGCTTAGCTCAGTCATGCCCGCTAGTAAAAACTTAATGATCTGCAGCTATCTGCAGGAGATTTTTAATTTTTCAATGCTTTAGGAATGGTACTTTGATTTAAAAAAATGCTTATTGCTGAATATTGCTGGATAAAATGTTAAAAGTCAAAATGAAATTTGTAAACAACATCAAGGATCATGCAGAATTACAACCTTTGAAAAAAGCGGTTAAGCGAGTTTAATATCGCTTAATTTCAAACAAAAATGGATTAAATTTGACCTTGAAAAACCTGTGATATATCTCCAGCAAACTCGTGCTTTCAAATAAAACATAATAGTCACGGCGTGACTTCAAACTTAGAGGAAGCCAGTGCAACTTTTTAAACTCTGTCAAACCAATTGAGCAAATGTCTTCTTTACGGTCATAATTAATCGACACCTCTGATTTTTCTTCCACAAACCTCGTACGGATCTCGAAAATACAGACATTCAGCTATCAGTACACGCGGTTTGTCAAATTCCGAGATAATCGGAAAAATGAATTTTGTCCACCTAGAATTTAGGGATGCACAACCTGTGGCCCGCGGGCCAAAAGTGGCCCGCCATAGGTTAACTTGTGGCCCGCGATCACAATTTATATAACTTCTTCTTTCTTTTACACAATTTCGTCAATTTATAACTGGGAAAGTTGCAATTTTTTGTCCATATGTCGCAGGAAAAAATCGCAAATTTCGTCAACTTGCCCCGGGAAGAAATTGCAAATTTCATCAGAGCCAATTAAGAATCGTAAATTTCATTGATCAAGTTCGGAAAAATCGCGAAATTTATCGATGAGTCGCAGAAAAATCTCAAATTTTGCTGATCAGCTGGAGATAAATCTCGAGTTTTGTCAGTTTATCGCGAGAAAAAATCGCGAATTGCGACAATTTGCCGCTGAAAAAAATTGCAAATTTCGTCAGAGTCAGTTAAAAATCCTGAATTTCGTTGATAGGACGCGTTAAAAATCGCGAATTTTGTCGATTATGTAATCCTTGATCGGTTGCTGAAAAATCACGAGTTTCGTTAGTTGATCGTGAGAAAAAATCGGAATTTTGTCAATTTGCAGCGAGAAAAATTACAAATTTCGTTAGAGTCAGTTAAGAATAGCAAATTTCGTTTTATCGGGCGCGGAAAATTTTCGAATTTTGTTGATCGCGGCAGGAAAAATCACGAATTTTGTCGACTCGGTCTGGAAAAGTCTCAAATTTCTTGAATTGGGCACAGAAAAATCGCAAATTTTGTCGATGAGGAAAGGAAAAATTGCAAATTTTGTTGACCGGCTGCGAAAAAATCGTGAGTTTCGTCAGTTTATCGTGAGAAAAAAATGTGGAATTTCATCAATTTGTCGCGTAAAAATTACAACTTTCTTCAGAGTCAGTTAAGAATCGCGAATGTTGTTGATCGGACGCGGAAAAATCGCGAATTTTTTCGAGGAGTTGCGGAAAAATTGCAAACTTTCTTGGTCGGCTACGGAAAAATCGCGAGTTTCGCCAGCTTATTGCGGGGAAAAATCATAAATTTCGTCAATTCGCCGCGGGAAAAATTACAAATTTGATCAGAGTCAGTTAACAATCACGAATTTTGTTAATCGAGGACAGTAAAATCAATTGTCAGCAAAATTTGTCGATGAGGTACAAAAATTGCAAATTTCGTTGATCGACTGGGGAAAATCGCGATTTTGTCAATCTCTCGCAGAAAAAAATCACGAATTTTGACAATTTATAGAAAAAATTACAAATTTTGTCAATTTGTCACAAAAATATTGCGAAATTTGTCAATCGCTCGTGAAGAAAAATCGTGAATTTTCCCAAAAATTCGCGAATTTCGTGAATAGCTCATGGAAAAAATTACAAAATTTGTGTGGCGGTCCCAAAAAATATCATGAAATAGAAATCCATTGGTCGCAGGAAAAAATCGCAAATTTCATCGATTATGCGCGTAAAAGAAATCGCAATTTTCGCCAATTTATTGCGCGAAAAAAAATCACAAATTACATCAATGTATATCAGGAAAAAAATCATGTTTAGTCGATTGGTCATTGGAAAAATATTGCAAATATTGTCAATCTGTCACATAAAATATCGCAAAATTCGCCAATCGCACATGGAAAAAAATCTCGAATTTTGTCAATCGTTCATGGAAAAAACTGTTTTCAGACAAATTTCGAAGATCGATCGCGAAATAATTCGTCGGGGGGCGGAAAAAATCGCAATTTTCGTTGATCCGTTATGGAAAAAAATCGCGAAATTTGAAAAATTATCGCTGAAAAAAATCGAGAATTGCGTCAATTTATCGCAGGTATCGCAAATTGGTTGTTTGAAAAGATTGCAAATTTTGCCAATTGGCAGTAGAAAATTATCGCGAAATCTGTCAATCGGTCGTTGATAAAAAATCACGAATTTCGTCAATCAGTTACACTTGATTGACAAAAGAAAAAAAACGAGTTTTGTTAATAATCCGCAGAAAAAATAGCATAATTAGCCGATCATGCCTTGTCATTTCAAAAATAAGTTTCCTTTTATTTTAAATGAAGTTATTCTTCAATAATTTTTTTTTATATAATTTTCAATAACGTTCAATTATTTAGAAATTTTGTGTAACTTTTTTTTTTTTCAAGTTATTATTTGTCAGTAAGGGACCGTTAGTCTTCATAAAGTGTTGAATGGTTATTCATACAGATGCGAAGAAGCCCTGCATTCCTTCATATAATTATTTATTTCCGTTTGTTTATTTTTATTATAGACAAAAAATAATTATTCATCAAGAATAAAGACTTATTACCCCCCCCCCCCTACCTCCCCGATATAGAATTTTCTCTGTGTTACTGATGTGGCCCTCGACAACCCAAACATTTTTGTAAGTGGCCCTTCTCTTAAAAAGGTTGTGCACCCCTAACCTAGATCATCAAAACGTACCACTGTTCTGCGTAAAAGTAGGCAGATCGCAAGTTTGTTTATAAATTTCATCATTCGATGCTGCATAATACAGGCAAATGCAAGCGTAAAATACTTTAGATATACTTTGCACGAATTACTATTCATTCTATTTGCACGAATTACTTATATTATTATTAAGGATATACGAATTACAGTAGAAATTTCGTATATCCTTATTAGCTAAAATAAACAATTTACATTTTAAAAATAACATAAAAATTTGCACGATGCTGCATTAAAATAGAGAAACTAATTCAATCAAAAGTTATCCCTGTTCCTAAAAGTATGAAAAACTGGATGTAAATATAAAATATAAGCCTAAAATTTCAAAACACGATGTTTTTCAATACCACTGCTCTAAATGTTAATCCGAAGTAGAAGAATTTTTGTAACTTCCCAAAGGAAGATTATTGTCTATAGCATCGTTATAAAGGTCCGAGAGGCAGCGATATTTTTAACTTAACCCTTTTATACAAGCTGATTTTTTAAATATGTAATTGATATTACTTATCTCCCCAAAACAGCTACTAGCTATCGTAAGAGCAGTGGATGAGGCCATTGTAACCGAAAAATGGCCCATTCAAACGGAAAAGCATGGCAACCCGATTACAAAAGAGCGTGATAATACCATTCAATCTTCCATAACTGAATAATCTTTTAAAACAGAGAACATCACCATATTTTTAGAGGCTGGGAAGTCTGAATGGGGATTGGCTAGCGTAGCTTGCACCAAGCAAAGCCCTCTAAACTTGTACAACATATGTACACATTTCTGCAAGAATAGCATGTACACTGAAGATATAAACGTTTCTACTAAAATTTAAAAATAATTCTTCATTTTTGTTTATAATATGCAGGGTGGGCAAATTTGTAATTTCAATTATCTGCAATGTAATTACAGTTTAATTGTATGTAATTAATTATAGTTTAAATTACATGCTGTAAAAAATTCTTGCAGCACTGTAGCCGGAACCGCCCCGCTCTCATTATATTGAAATTTCTGTGTTTGAATGTGTGTAACTATAACCAATTATATGCAATTAATTTGTTATTACATTGCGGACAATTGATATTACAAATTTGCCCAACTCTGTTCTCAACCAATGCATAAAACAACCAATAAAAGAACCACAGAAAAAATTAAAATATATTTTGTTTACATAAAGCTCGATACTTATAATAGATTGCATAGTGCTCGGTAGTTGCATTGTGCTTCTCACTGAGTACCATGCTGTAAGCTTCACCAGGAGGTAGGTCCCTGTTAGGATAAATAAGAAAGGTAATATTTTATTCATATATTTCGGTGTGCTTTTCAGCATTATACACACACAATACACAAGGTGTATGATGTTAAAGTGAATATATCTAACTAGGTAAATATTTCTTTGCAGTCAACCTTAACCCTTTATGCCCCGACAGTACTTTAAAGTACCAGTAACATAAACTTGCTATTAAATTAATTTAATCCATCGACTGGCAGTAAAACAGTTTAAGATGAATTCTAGATATTTTGTAGCATAGTGCCTAGCTACTCTTTTATAAAGATAGTCTAGTGCCGAGTGCGTTTTGAGATTTTACGTGCGAGCGTGGTGCCCTGGATACTAATATTTGTGCATGAATGAGCTACTTATTCTGTCATTTCTTTAAAATTAGCAAAGTATGTCAACATCTCTGATAATCTAATTGTCAAGGTTATTTCTTGCAATGATATAATTAGGTAACTGTGGTTGTGCATTTACTGTATACAGTGCGGTACAGAATCGGTGGGTTTGGACGCATCTCGTCTTGAAGGTACTTGAGTCCCGGGATTCAGAACGTATCATGCCGCAAGATAATCTAGTTCTGGATTTGAGCGCCGAGTTCTCCACGAGTTGAGTGCAAGCGAAGTTCTCGTTAGCAGTTTCAGGTAAGATCTATGGCTATGAGTTTCACCAACGTGATAAGAAGTTATTTTTTAAGAATACAGGATTATTGGAATCCATGAGGTTCCAATGTACAGTTGTATTACTGTAATTATAGGGCTGTTTTATAGTGAATTAAAGTGACATTTTATATTGATATTGAAATGATTTTCTTAGGATCTTGCAGAACGAACAGGGAAGGCCATTTTGATTCGAGTTAAGTGTTTGAATTCAATAAAATTTTTGGGAAAGGATACCTCGTTCAGACTTTATTGATTTGAGCTTAATCATGATCATATTTGGTTAAACCAACCCGTTCAATTACCTTAATTCCTTATTACTGATTTAAATAAATGGTTGTGTGTGTGTATTATTTTAACACTTTCCAACTAAGTTAAAAAGTGTTTATGTATTCGGTTTGCCTGTCCGTCTGTCACGCTCTAACTCCCGTAAATATGTACTCGAATTCTCGTGCAATTGATAAACGTTATTTAGGGTCACCAAAGCATGTTTGGTACTGTGTGTGAACTATGTGGGATCATTAGTTCATTTACAGGGGCACTCAAAAGAATTCCATTACATTATGGTACATGGGGGAAAATCGTTTGCAGTTTATTTTAATGACATTACGCTATTTAAAATGTATTGAAACTGGTATAAATCACTGACTTTCACTACAAGATGATTACGATAGAATAGAACATTCATAGCATTCGTTGTTCATTCACAGGGATACACAAAAGAAATAGGTTACAGTACTGTCTTTGAGCAATAATGGCTGGAAGTACGTTTTAAAATTCGGTATGCGCTTTCAAATTTAACTAATTTTCTGCATTTTACTTGTTGTATATAAATTATATACCTCATATACAGGGCTGTTTAAAATAATTTACGTACCATTCTTCTTATTAGTGGAAATTGCTGAAGGAGAATTTTCAACTGAGGTATGTGTATTTCTTAACTGAACTAAATTTTGGCATGCATATAGTTAATAGTTACAAATCTATATATCCTATACAGGGCTGCTCAAAGAATTCGGATAACTTTCCGATTGCTTCCTTATATAAAACAGTGAATAATTTCCCTAAAAATATGTTGCCGAATTTCTTTCTCTCGCCAAGGTCATTTTCTCTATTTCGCCAAGGCCCTTACTGGAAAAGTACCAAAAAATATATTATTTTAATGGATAAGAGTACGATTCTAAACGCTTTGTGGGGGCATTCAAGCAAATAGGCTTGGCAGTAGCGTATGTCCTCACCTCGCATTTGCTTATTTTATTTATGCATGCCACAAGTTATTATACTTAATATTTCTCTTTAATATATTTTCCTGCTATATATCTTACAAAGGTACGCGAGTTCCCGTCGCTGCATGAGCCGCCGATGGACAACAGAACTACCAAAAACTGAGAAAATTATACAAAAATCGTTATCACAGCACCCCTTTCCGGATAAATATATCCAAATTGAAGGAGCGCCTGCTAGACATAGCCAAACACATACACAAAATATTTGGTTTAATTCTATTCATAAGGTCGTATACTTTTCGATGGTAAAATGAAGAAAATGGCACAAAAATCGCTATTACAGCAATCCCTTCCGGCACAATATTTTCAAATTCAAGGAGAAACTGCCGGCCACAGCCAAATATATACACAAAAAATTTGGTTCAATTCTATGGATAACTTCATACACTTTTCGATGGTACAATAATGAAAATGACACATACATCACTATTACAGCGTCCCCTTCCGGCAGAATTTTTTCAAATTCAGGGAGAACCTACTGGCCATAGCCAAAAACATACACAAAAAAATTAATTTAATTCTATGCATAACTTCATACACTTTCCGATGGTACAATAATGAAAATGACACAGACATCGCTATTACAGTGCCCCCTTCAGGCAGAATATTTCTAAATTGTAGGAAGACCTGCTTGTCACAGTCAAATACATACACAAAAAATTTGGTTAAATTCTGTGTTTATCTTCATACACTTTTCGATGGTGCAATGGCGAGACACGGACGGACAGGCAGACATTTTGTACAAACATGATTTTTGGGTTCTCTGACCCCTAAAACGTGTAAATCCGTTGAAAAGCGGAAGTCGAAAAAATTTCGATTACAATACTTTCTTTTATTGAGGATAGAAGAAAGTAAAAAAAAAAAAAAAAAAAGGAGAAAGAAAGAAAGAAAAATCATGCGTTAAGAATAGATTATGAAACACCTTCCAACATTTTCAGAATACTTCAATAAAATTTCATTAGTTTAATAAGGTAAACAAGGTATCTCAGTAAACATTTTAGAAAACTCATAAAACATTTGAAAAACTGATTTTAGCAATTACCGTCCATAGTTAAATATGTATTCCGATTCGATTCTTTTGTACAACCCTGTATTTGATCTATAGGTTGGTATATATTCTATATACAGTATGCTGAAATTTAGTTTAGCAAGAAAACGCATAATAATTAAAATTTCACTTTCAGCAATTTACACCAAAACCAATAGACTGACACATACTTGAATACATTTGTACAGCCTTGTATTTTACCTACAACCTTTATATACACACCAATATTTAGCTTAAAGTTAATTCAAACTAAAACACGCTTAAAACTACTGAAATCACACTTGCAGAAATTATCAACCATAGACGATCGTTTATCCAATTCTTTGCGTGACCCTGTATATAATTTTATCTGTACTCTACACACATCTCTTAGTTTAGTAAATGTAGTTCAGCGTAAAAATGCATAACTCATTTTCATATTCAGTAACCCTTAAGAATTCTTTTGTGTATAGCCCTGTACACGATCTATAGCATTTATACACACCACATAGCATGCAAAAAATTTAATTAAACTTAAAAACGCATAAATAAAATTCCACTTCCAGCAATCATCGTTAAAAGACAGTACTTCGGATGTAGTATAATATCCGAAATCTTTTGTGTGTACCTGTAAATACTATTCACTTCATATTATAAAAGAATTAAATTGTAGCAACCTTATAGCGAACCTTAGCAACATATGTCACTTTCATTATATATGAAATAGCTTAACAAAACACACCGCGAGCATTTTTCTCTATATACCATTATGTAACGGAATTCTTTTGTGTGGTGCTGTAAATGAATAATAACTATTCTTCGCACCGCATATTCTACAGAATGCGTATTTTAGTGCACTTCATAAATGCATATCAATTTCATTTTGTTTGAAAGAATGTATGTAATATTATTAAAATGCATTTGAAACGATTTTTTCCCAGTGGTCGTAATGTAACGGAATACTTTTAACTGTCCCTGTAAATGAAATATGCGTGCTACAAAATTTATTTTCAATAGGGATCATGCTATAGTAAACGTCAGTAACATACAAAAATTTCAAAGCAATCCGAGTATATTTACGAGAGTTAGAGCGCGGACAGACGGACAGACAAACCGTAGTTATAAACGTTTTTCAACTATGTTGGAAAGTGTTAAAGAGGGATTCTCACATAATATGGCGAATATACATAAAAATAGAAAAAATACAGTCTCATGTCGGACGCTCACATCATACGCCGGAATTTAGGGTATAAGGCCATTATAGTTGTATATTTTCGAATTCAATAAAATACTAAAAACAATGTCTAAAAAAATATTTGAAAAATGTGTAAATTTATTCCAAAATCTCCCATAAATACCAGTTTAATTTTTTGATTTTAATAGATGAAATCTTTCTAAAAATTAATTATTGATTGCACAAATTTTCTAAAAGATTTTCAAGGACTGAATTTCAAGAAAAATGCTTTTCAATGTGAAATTTACATTATTTCATAATTTGGGTCATAAAGGCTTAAATTAACATGTTCATTCGTTTCAAAAGCAGACAGATCTATAGGAAAGTGTGGTGATACACAAAATAGACTGTAAAAAATGAAAAACGCTTCTTAATCGAAAAAACTATGATATATTTACAACCGAAAATATACAAATACCTCCTCCGAATTACCGTGACTCACGATTTTGAAAAACATTTTTTATGTTTGGAAACTTCAGAAACTAATTTATTTTCAAAATTTAAAGAAATATTTACAAAAAATAAAGTTTCTTTTGCTATCGCTGATTTTCGGAAACTGGGTAGTTTTTATAGAATATTAAATCAGTTTTCTCTATCCATTGTTAAGTAATACTTTCATGAGCAGCAAACATGTTTTACAGACAAACATGACAAATTAACAGCATTAACATTAACATTAATATTAATTTGTTACTCTTGCATGTTAAAAATTCAACTACGCAGCTGAAAAACTTTAACTCTTTCTCGGGACATATACGTCTCAGTAAACTATATCTAATCAAAAACAACTCGTTGTAAATGATGCCGCCAAGCCACAAACTTAAAACGTCAGTCATAAAAAGAAGTGATATCACATAAAAAGAAGCGATATAGTCCGAGTGCCGTGTAAAAATCTATCACTACTCATAATGTTTCCAAAGGACTCGGAGTAAGGTACAGTATGTGAAAACTGTTTGGCGACCTGCAGGATTTTATAATGTTTGTTCTTCCTGCACTTACATATGACTATTTGTTTAACAATTTTCTTCTTGTATTTCTTCTCCCATTAAACTGTGAAAATTCGAAGCTTTTGGTGTTTACATGCCCATTCTTATTTAACATCATGGGATCGATTTGTTGATTACCATTATTTGAACGAGAAAGACCACTTTTATGAGGAGGTTTTTCTAAGTAAACCTGTAATAAACATTTTGAGTTTGTAAAATAATAATTTAAAAAAATGATCATATGAATATTACTAACAATGCACCTAATAATAGACGTTAATTAAACTAAGATATATTGCAGTAAAGCCTGCGTAAACGGAATTGCACATGACAGGGGAAAAATCTGTTCTAGTAAGGCTACTAGTATTATATAATATTCCTTATGTTGGAAACACTAACATTTACGTTTAAGAAGTAAATCTGTCATAAACAGGATGCATTTTACCAGTTTTCCCTTTAATTTTAATACAGTGTATTATTAAACGTATTTATGTAATTAAAAATTATGTTTAAAATAATGAAAAGTGTAATTGTAATAATAGATGATTACCACAATTACATACCATTTCCTACTTGTCTTACAAATCTTTCTGGTTTATTACAGATCTTCCTCCTACAAATATTTATAAGAGTGATATAATGGGAAATTAAAATTATCTTTTTCGACTTTCACAATTTTTCGAAATTGGTATAGGTACTGTATATATTAAATATCCACCTGCAGGTCGCCAAGCAGTTTTCACATATTGTACCTCACTCCGAGTCCTTTGGAAACATTATGAGTAGTGATAGATTTTTACACGACACTCGGAGTATGCACTTCTATATCGCTTCTTTTTATGTGATATCACTTCTTTTTATGACTGACGTTTTAAGTTTGTGGCTTGGCGGCATCATTTACAACGGGTTGTTTTTGATTAGATATAACTTCTTTTTGTAAGGTGTTTCATTTGCATTATACATATTCCATTTTAATTCCGAAAAGAAAAGATAAACGAAAGATGATATAACCAAAAAAATAATTTAATAGTGAGGCTATTAAACTTTTCAAAAGTGTAATATATCTAGTAAGACATAATGTTGGACTTTTTAAAAACAATTCAAATACATTTTATCGATCCTTACAAATCTCAGAAGAAATCATTTATTTTTTTAGAAATGATAAAACGTGTCGAATTAACCGGCAATATTTTTAGCTGTTGTTCTTAAGCTATAGGGTGATTCATAAATTAACTCAGTAAGGATTTTATTTTAATAACTTTTGAAAAACTGATATTACATTTTCAAAATTCGCATCATTTTACACAAAATGTGTAAAGACTTAAAAACAGACTGAAAAATGAGCATTTGTTTTATCACCGAGCGTGCTTGAAGTAATTTTAAAATAAAATTAGTTTTTTTTATAATTTTGAAATCCAATGTCCCTCCGATAAGCGCGGCAGAAACTCAGATTATCTGATTAAGCCTCTTTTTTTAGAAAATGTTTTCATAAGCTCTAACACTTGTTGGATTTTCTGAATTTTCAATGCATGTACTTTCTAAATTCATAATTGCTTTTTACGTGGCTAGCAGGACATACTAAGTCATATGCTTTGCAAGTATTTTCTCACATATTTCGGATCATTCATTAAATTATAATTCATTTCAATAAAAGTTCTGAATTCGATATTTCATCGTTATGAAATGATTTTCCCTAATTTCAGTCATATTTGTAAATTTTTAAGTAGCTCTACTATCTTATTAAAAATTAACTAAAAGCTATTTATGGCACATTGATAACATCCTGTAATTACCAAGTCTAAAATAACAGAATCGATTAGTTTAATAAATCCCCTTATTAATCTTTTTAAATGAAAAGAAAAGGAAAAATTCCAACAAAACTGCCAAAAATTTATTTGATATAAAAGGATTGTAAAAAAAGAAAAAAATTATCTAATAAAAAACAAGACTCATTGTATTACCTTTGTAAAATGGTTTAAATTGAATAAATTGCAAAGTTTGGAATGTTGAAACAAATATTTGAGTGTATGTGCATTTTAGTATAAACGCAATACAGAATTGAACACTTTCCCGCTTATTTCAGTATGATAAACAGTGATCCTTAAGTTCTGTCGAATTGTTTTCATGACTATAAGTACTCTGCGATTCACTAAAGCACTTACATTATCTTTCTGAGCCTGTTCTGTGGTTTCTCCGTAGTCAGTGTTTACCTAGAATCTTTCTCGAATCGTTGTCTTCTGGCACTTTTCTATAATATAGTTTCTCCTCAAATATCAGCAGGACATTCGGTGATGATTATTGTGCGCAATACCTTCGTCAAACGTCATTCCGGTTTCGTGCAAAATAAAGTTAATCAGTCATCAAAATTGTTATCCAAATTTTGTGTGCAAAAATACCCATAATATTGAAATTTTAAAAGGGTGTGGGCTGAAATCTAGAAGCATTTTAATAAAGTGCATGATAGAAACATCTTTCATAAAGTAAAAACCTGGATCAAAGATGAACAAGTTAAATTCATATTCAACTTTCAAGTAACCTAAAATTGTCTAGAAATTGAAAAGATACAAATTCATTAAAATACATGCCATTCAGAAAATATCTATCGGTTGTAATGTGACCTTGTAAACGAACCGTAAATGCTTCAATGCCGCCTTACAATAGAAAGCTTAACTGGGTCGAATGCAATAATATCTATCCTATTAAAATCTGTGCGCGTATCTATGTATGTAACCTCACAAACTCAGAAACCCCAGGGCTCAGGGATGCGAGATTTGGCACAGGTGTTGCTTTTAGGGGGGCTCATGAACGATTGGGGCCAAAAAATTCGAAAATTTTAAATACATTTTTTTATTTTACGTTTTTGGCGAATTGCTGCCTTTTTTTATGTTCAAGCCGTAATCGCGCGAGTTCTAACCAGCTTTAAATGTTTACTGCAATGTGAGATATACATGTCGTAGGTTAATTGGAGAATCATCTCTCATTTTCCAATTAGCCTAATATTTTTCTGGTCTATTGCATAGAGCCTTAACAGCGGTTAGGCCAATTGACAAGTAACCTCTTATTTCCCAATCAGGGTGATTTTTTTAGACTTATAAACCCATAACCCGAACCGAACCCCCAAAAATAAATTAGAACAGACTGTACGCCGATTCGAGCAAGCCAAAATAATTTCAGTTTCCACGCAACCCGAACTGAACCTGAAAGTTCCATTTGAAAAATCCCGAAATCTGACCCGAACAAAATCTGATAGCAGACAAAAATACTGAAAATTACCGTAACCCGATCCTATCAAGACTAATTAATTTCCGTGCACACGCAACCCAACACGAACCGAAAAATTCCCTTTGAAGAAAACCAGAAATCTGATCCGAACCAAATCTGAACCCAACAAAAATATTCCAAAGAACCATAATCGGATCCGAGCAACACAAAATAATTTCCGTGGACATGTTACCCGACCCGAACCTATAAATTCCCTTTGAAAAAAAATGAAATCTGATACGAACCAAATCTGAACCCGAGAAAAAAATCCAAAGAACCATAACCGGATCCCAACAGACAAAATAATTTCCGTGGGCATGTTACCGGATCCGAATCTAAAAATTACATTGGAAAAAAACCCGAAATCTGACCCGAACCAAATCTGAACTCGACAAAAACATTCCATTGAACCATATCCCGAACCGAGCAAAACAAAGAAATTTCCGTGGACACGCAACCCGACCCGAACCAAAAAATTTCATTTGAAAGAAATCCGAAATTTGAACGCGACAAAATATTCCAAAGATCCATAACCGGATAAGAGCAAGGCAAATTAGTTTCCGTAATCACGCAGCACGACCAGAACCTAAAAATTCCATTTGAAGTTAATTTGAAACCAGACCCGAACCAAATCTTAACCCAAGATAAGTATTCCAAAGAGTTATAATCCGATCCGAACCAGAAAGTTATAAATGAACTCGATCCGAAACCGGGTTATGGTCGGTTTTCGGGTTGACTTCAAATGAATCCGGCTTCGTGTCGACAGAAATAATTTTGTCTTGCTCGGATCGGGTTACGGCTCTTTGAAATATTTCTGTCCTTTCCAGATCGGGTTCGGGGTCGGGTTTCAGGTTGACTTCAAATAGAATTTTCACATTCTGGTCGTATTAAGTGTACACGGAAATTAATTTGCCTTGCTCGGATCGGGTTACGGCCTGATGTATTTTTATTTCGGGTACTGTTCGGGTTTCGGGTTAACTTCAAGTAGAACTTTCAGGTTCGGATTGGGTTGCATGACAAAGGAAATAGTTTTGTCTTGCTCGGATCTGGTTATGATTCTTTGGAATATTTTTGTCGGATTCAGATTTGGTTCGGTTTGGTTCAGATTTCGGGGATTTTCTAGTGTAATTTTTAGGTTCGAGTCGGGTTGCGTGTCCACGGAAGTTATTTTGTCTTGCTCGGATCGGGTTATTGTTCTTTAGAATATTTTTGTCGATTATAATATTTTGTTCGAGTCATATGTCGTGTTTATTTCAAACTAAATTTTTAGGTTCGGATAGGGTTGCGTGCCCACAGAAGTTATTTTGCCTTGCTCAGATCGGATTATGGTTCTTTGGAATCGTTTATTTGTCGGGTTGAGCTATGGCTCTTGTCAGATTTCGGGTTTTTTTAAATGGAATTTTTATGCTCGGGTCGTGTTGCGTCCGCGGAAATTATTTTGTCTTGCTCGTATCGAGTTATGGTTCTTGGGGATATTTTTGTCGGATTAGATTTGGTTCGGGTCAGATTTCAGGGTTTTTTTTAAATGGAATTTTCAGGTTCAGTTCGGGTTGCGTGTCCACGGAAATTATTTTGTCTTGCTCGGATCGGGTTATGGTTCTTTAGAATATTTTTGTCGGTTATCATATCTGGTTCGGGTCATATTTCGGGGTTTTTTTGAAATCAATTTAGGTTCGGGTCGGGTTGAGTGTTCACGGAAATTATTTTGTCTTGATCTCATCGGGCTGTGGTTCTTGGGAATATTTTTGTCGGGTTCAGATTTTGTTCGTGTCAGATTTCGGGTTTTTTCTACAGGAATTTTTAGGTTCGGGTCGTGTTACGTCCACGGAAATTATTTTGTATTGCTCGTATCGGGTTATGGTTTTTAGGGATAATTTTTCGGATTCAGATATGGTTCGGGTCAGATTTCACTTTTTTTAAAATGGAAGTTTTAGGTTCGGTTTGAGTTGAGTGTCCAAGGAAATTATTTTGACTTGCTCGGATCGAGTTATGGTTCTTTAGAATATTTTTGTCGGTTATCATATTAGGTTCGG
Source organism: Maratus speciosus (assembly GCA_963932465.1). Classification (NCBI taxonomy): domain Eukaryota; kingdom Metazoa; phylum Arthropoda; class Arachnida; order Araneae; family Salticidae; genus Maratus; species Maratus speciosus. The sequence continues at coordinate 333,560,399 of OZ010800.1, forward strand.
GTCATATTTCGTTTTTTTTTTTTTTTTTTTTCAAAAAAAATTTTAGGTTCGGGTCGAGTTGCGTGTCCACAGAAATTATTTTGTCTTGCTCGGATCGGGTTATGGTTCTTTGGAATATTTTTGTCGGGTTTCAGATTTGGTTCGTGTAAGATTTCTGGTTTTTTTCCTAATGGAATTCTTAGGTTCGGTTCCGGTTGCGTGCTCACGGAAAATATTTTGTCTTACTCGGATCAGATTATGGTGCTTTAGAATATTTTTGTCGGTTATCATATTTGGTTCGTGTCATATTTCGGTTTTTTGTTATCAGGTTCTGCTCAGGTTGCGTTTCGACACAAACTATTTTGTCTTGATCGGATCGATTTTTCACAAATCCAATACTTTCTTCTTGTAAAGATAGAAGAAAGTAAAAATTATTATCCAGGGACTTAAAAGTCAAAAGACTATGAGAATGTCTCACATATTATGTATGCCACGCTGCAATAATAAGAAGCTAGAGGGTATTACGATAATTCTTTTACTAAAATAAAAATTATTATTCCGCGACTTAAAAGTCAAAAGATTCTGAGAATGCCTCACATATTACGCACGCCACGCTACAAAAATAAAGAGACTTAAAAGTGGTATAAATCAAAAACTAATTAATATTTTTACATGAAACTTTAAAGGGTTTGAACTACTCATAAACACAATTCTAATGCCGTAATCCGCGTAAAAATCCGATAATTACGCATTGCTGTAGCCCTGACAACAGATTTGGTCAGAACAAGAATTTCAAAAGTGCAAAAAACAGCACTTTTAAAATCGCATTTACTAAAAACCTATTGGTCGGATTCAACTTTATGTTCGTTTTCTGAGTCACGTGGCACACCCCATTCCATAGAAACAAGAATTTTGTTTCTATCATAAATAGAACTGGAGACAGTCCGGAAAATATAAACTTGACAGAGTACTAAAAATTTTTGAAATATCGTTTGGCATTAATTGGCGGAAATTCCTTTCATTTACGGTTCATTGCACTGTTGTTTCTTTTGCTTGACGAGAAACTCTGTCGAGTTTCTATGATTGTATGTTATTCGTACCACTTTTTGAAAAATAATCTCTGTCATACAATTATACTTGGATATTTTCTAAAGAAATCTACCGCAAATTTAAATTTTTGTATATTGTAGTACAATTAAATATAAAAATAGTCGCCAATCCTGGCCCAATCAATGAGTTAATTGAGAATTTATAGTATCCAAAGAACCGATATTCCGGTTTAAACCAACTGGTTAATACAATATCAAAACGACTCGGAAAGCTTTCCGGAAAACCAGTGGCAGCTAAAAAAAAACTTTGTTTTTATAAACGTTTCTTTAAATCTCGAAAATAGATGGGTTTCTGATGTTTCTAAAGAAAAAGAATGCTTTCCGGAATCATGGGTAACACGGAAGAGGTTATTGTATATTTTTTGTACGTGGTTATAATATATTTTCGACGATCAAGAAACATTTGTAATTTTTACAGTGTATTCTACGGTAAGTAAAATAAATAAATAGAAACATGAAATAATAAAAATTTAATCAAGGACTGTATCTTCAGTTGTAAGATATGCAAGAGATAAACAATTAAATTTAAAAAAATCAAAAAACCCGACTGCGTAAAAGGCGAACTAATTAATTATTTATCATCAATGTGAAACTATTTTTTTTTCAATTCCTACTATTAGCTCACACTCTCGCTATATGTATATCTTGTTCAAATTTTCAATCGGTAATAAAATACTTATTATTCATCCAATCAAGCTCAAATAATTTTTTTAAAACTTGTAGTGGATGACACTTGATGTTATTCCAGTTTTTTTCAAATATTAATTCATTAATTAAATTAAATTAATTTTCAATAATCGAGAGAGCCCTCTTCTTGATCAAGTCATTTTAAGCCCCACTCAACACGAAAGAGGAATGGGAGAAAAAAAAATTCTCTTATTGACCTAAGTAGGAATTGACTTAAAATATTTTTTTTTTTATATTACTTGTTTATATTGCTTACCTATTTTTTTATTTATTTATTTACTTGTACTGATGACTTTTAAGTTGGTTTTTTTTGTTGTTGTTAGTTCCTATCTATAAACACTGTTTTGACGAGGTCTATAGATGTCTGTGATGGTGAGAGTTGCAGTAAAGCTAGAGATCCACAATACATACACAACTTCCAGGTTGTATAATATTTTAACGGAGCTTCTGACTGTCAAACAGTCAATGAAACATCGTCTTCATTTTGAAAGACCTATCCGATGATATGCCACTCAATTGGGTGCGTAATTTTTTTTTCATCACTACCGCCATTTTGTAGTTTACGGCCGCCATTTTGAATTTATAAAAACAAAACCTAGCCTATAACCATCGGGCCGTTAAGACGAATCGATAGAGACCTCATTCATTAAAATTCATCAAGCCGTTGGGATGTTTCGAGGGTATAAAGAAATCCACATACACAGATACGCGTGAAACACATAACTCTTCCTTTCAGTCGGGTAAAAATAAGCGCTATTTTAATATGTGGATAGTCCGTTATGTCGGATTTCCTTTGTATAAAGAATCGTCTAAAATAAAACACACATACTACAAAATATATTAAAACACACATAAACACATAAATAACGCCTGCATTTAACTGTTAAAGGTATAAAATATTATACAGTATACGTGCAATAAATACAATAAAGCTAACTGGAATGAAAAATTAGCCAGAGCCGGGAGAACCTGGGACCTGGGACCATAGCGTACTAAGTTGTTTCTATAACAACTGAGACAATCCGGCCGATACATGGGTCTGCAATTTTTCACTAATAAACCATGTTGGGAAAGTCACCAGCCATCAATCAGGCAGAGTCCGTAAAATCTATTCATCGTTGTCCCGTCATCCAAGGCTGTCTGATTGATGGCTGGTGACTTTCCCAACATGGTTTATTAGTGAAAAATTTCAGATCTAGGTATCGGCCGGAGTGGCTCAGTGGTTAGAGCAACAGCCTAGTACTCTGTGGTTCCAGGTTCGATTCCTGGCTCTGGGTAATTTTTCATTCCCGTCGCGTTTATTGTATTTATTGTACGTATGTCTGTATGATATTTATATATGCCTTTAATCGTCTAAAAGTCGAAACTGAATCAAACGTTTACAAGTTCGATGAAATCATCATCATTTTATTACTATTAAATCAAATTAGCATTTGGCTCTTGTGTTTAAACCTTACTGAAATTTATTTACCAAAAATATTTGAACACGTTTAATTAATATAATATTCAAGCATCTTGGCAACATAAAACAGACACCAATTATCACGTTTTATTAAATTCTGTACTTGCCTGTTTAAGTCTCTCAGTAGTTTTTTCGTGTAGTAATCGTCAGTAGTATGTATCTCTAATATTAAAATCAAGTCATAGCGATGAATTATCTGCAAATAAAAGATAGATTAGTTTATGAAATGAAAAAATATTTATTCGTTTTTTCACTCACTTCCTGATATGTTTTAGAATTATAAAAATGATGTTCAGGGCCTGTTTCTGATGACAATACATTTTAATATTTTTAGAACTCAATTATAAATTAATTATTTTTAGGACATTTTTCCTTTAGCCGGCTGTAGGTGATAAAATACCAAATATTCTTTACTAGACAGACTTTGCCCGTCTAGACTCTAGAGCAGTGGTTCCCAACCTTTTATTTGTCACGCCTCACCGAAGCTTTTTTGAAATCGCTATTGCCCCCCCCCCCCCCTCCACACACACACACAACACATTCTGAAGCGTATATTTCTTATTATTTAATAAGTGAACTTTATTCATCTGAAAGAAACATGGTAAAGCCTTAACAATAACTATACATTTTACATTTTTTAACTTATGAAGGATATTAATTTTCTGTCACAGATGTGATTTTAACATAATTCTATAAATCAGGCGATACATCTTCACTTTTATGCCAAAAAGTGTTTTGTTGTGTCTTTCCAACTTGCGTAAATACTTAACAAAAGTATTATATAGTCCGCATTTTCATCTTCACAAAATACTAGAAGAGACTCTTACATTTAGCATTAAAATTGATAACACTGACACATTTATAATTCTTAGTAACTCATTAAAAGTTGGGGAAAATTCTTCTTTCTATGGATAACAAAACACATAGCATTTCAAGATTCTGACCCTTATCAAATTTAAGTTGGCATTATTCCCCATCAAAACGCACTTATCTTTTTTCCTTCCCGGTTATCATTGAATTACTGCGAGGTATTATCTGATTATAAAATTTAAATTGTATATGTTTTAATTTTATTTACTGTGTAGGAGGGCTTGCACTACAGCCATAAATAGTTACACATTTACTTTTATAATGTTATTTAAGATTTATAAATTTTATAAAGTTGTTAGTACCACGTTTAGATATTCCCAATATTTTATAGCTTAAATATGTTCAAGGCAGTAAAATTTAGATATGCCCTTAAATAGTTTCACGTACAAAAGTTCTTTCATGTTACATACAGGAGAGCAAAAAGAAATAAAAAACACATTTAGTAAATAATCGAAAAAGTTGAGAAAAATTGTAAAATTGATATTAACCAGAAAATTTATAAATATTTTTAATTATAAAAAAAGGGATGCTAAAATATTTTTAAAAGTGACTCATATAATTATTCTGGTGTTGAACTTATTTTGAGCTTTTGATGCAGGATTTTTGTTGTTGCTTAACAAAAAAAAAGTTATATTTTTAAATATTATTTTTTAAATTTTGCATGTATTACTTTTATTTTTAGTCTAAATGATATTTTTTATGATATTTTAGCCTAATTTTTCAAAAAACCTGACAGGAATGGATGAGTTACAAATTTGAAATTGCCCCCCCGTGGAGCGTACGTCCCACGTTGGGAACCACTGCTCTAGAGTCTGTAATTTCGGGAGCCTCTTCTTCAAAACTTCTAACATTGCATAACAATCACTTCTAAACATATCATAACAATATCTTCTAAACATCACATAACAATACCTTCTAATTTCAAACCGCATAATTTCAATCATCGAACGGGGGAAAAAAAACGTACTTTCGAATAAAATTTACTGGAGCTCTAGCTCAATTTAATACCATTTTATTACTTTTTTAGATAATTTTGAAGCATGAAATTTTTTTTAAAAATCTATCTCAACCAGGGTCAGAAATTAGAGGTCGTTAGTTGTCTAATGCAACTAAATTATTGAATTTCACGAGCACAAAATTATGCCTAGTCATCAAATTTGACGCCTAGCTTTCTTTCATTTTAATTTTTGTTTGCATACGCTATCATTCGTATACCTTAGCATACGTTTTTGCCTCGTCGCATGCACTTCAAGAGCACATGTTTTCGGTAAAATAAGTTACTGTATCAAGAATGTTTTAAAATTTTAGTGCTCCCCCCCCCCCCTCAAAAAAAAGATATATATATATATGTATGTATTTATGTAAGATTTGTGAATATTTTGAAATGCCACACCATAATTTTTGCCCAAAGGTACTTTTATTTGCTATTTTTGTTATTTTCTGATGACTTTCAGTCGCAGAATTTTTTAAAAACTGGGATTATCCTTGGTTGTATCTAACAGTTAAAATTTTATTTCAATGGTCATAAGTTCTTGATAATCTGTTTTGTATGTGTATTAGCTTTACAAATAGAATAAGCTAATATTTTTCTAGAATCCAAATATTGTAGTTTAATCAAGATTCACACTTTTACAGAAAGCCAATTTTTAATTTGTTTTAGAGATTAACACAGAGATAAAATGTTTAATACGCACAACCCACCCCGCTCCCTTTAACACATAAAAATAGAAATAATATTATTGCTAACATAGTTGCGAAAAGAAATGAGGAAATATGATAGAACATAAAATTGCAACCATGAAATGCAGTTTGGTACATATAAAAAAGAAAATTGCAGGCGTCATTGGACGCCTTACTTAGAGTTCTCAATTTCTAACCCTGCTCAACAATGAACGTTTGCTACAGTAATAAAAAGTAACTATTGACAGAATAGTTGTCACAATTGGCAATTGGTTGCTCAAAGCAAATTAAAATGCGTTCTTTTCTTTTCTTTTTTACATTAATATTCCCTAATTGGGTCTACTTTCAGGCGTTGCCATCATTACTACAACATTCTTTAAAATGGACGTGAATTCCAATGAAGATTTGAAACCACTTTTGTGCCAAATAGACCATTTGGTTTTGGACCCGATTACGGGCGATTGACCATAAGATCTTATGAACTATAAAATAAGGCACTTTGGCCCTAAATTAAAATCTGTCCAAAAGAAGAAAGAAAGAAAAGAAAGAAAAAAAACAGATTTATTTTTTCTAGTATCATTTATAACATGGCAAGAGAAAATTATGTAAAGAAAAAAATTATAATTATTTTGCTATTTTTCAATATCTCACCTGTTCCACAATGTCCATTACATGTGTTCTTTCAAACTTTTTTCTCGTGAGAGTCTGTATGTTGAATGAACCTATCATTAAGGGCGGTTCAACCACTGATAATGTGTCACCTGATGAAAATTTAGATGAAAATTTAGGATGTAACTCCGTCGAAACAGAAGCAAGATTCTGAAATTGTTTTGAACCAAGAAAAGCAGAAGACTCTGTCCATAAAATACATGGGGAAATGAAAAATACGATTATGGTTATTTTGATCATCGCGGTTCAGATATCAACCTAAAAAGATAAAAAATAAAGGAATTCTAATTTATATAAAAACAGGCAATCAAGAAATCAAGTAATGTTTATGAATTTATTTCTATTTCTCTTTTTTTACTTTCTTCTATCTAGAAAAAAATTGATTTCCGATTTTCACTGGGTTTATACGTTTTAGGTGGTTCTGAATACGATTTGACTGTTTTTAGAAGGTGTCTGCTCATGAAGCTGTGTATCTGTCTGTCTGTATGTGACACAATTTTTACGGGCCCTAGAACTCACAAGCTACTGCGTAGAACAGGATGAAATTTCATATGAATTTCTATTCTTGTGTAAATTGCTGCTGATTAGTGTTAGGGCAAAATCCTCTAAAAGGGTGGGGGAGGGGGTGCGCAAATCAAGGATGTGTTCGAATTATTCGGATGCTTCTATCTCTCATTCATGTACGCAGAATTCAACGAAACATCAAATTTAGAATCCTCGTGATACGCATAGATTGTCATTCAATTTTGGTTGTTGTCATCTAAGAGGGGGCTGCTGAAATTCGATAATTTGGTCGAAATATGCGATGCTTATATCACCAGTTTAAATGAACATAATTTAGCGGAACTTCCCGCTTATCATCCTGAATATTTGAATACATAGTCATAGTCATTCAATTTCGGTTGCAGACATTTAAGAGGGGGGGAGGGGGTGCCAAAAATTGATTTGATTTATACAGGGTGTCCCCCAATTCATCGGCCAAATTGTAAGGCAGGCATGTCAAACACGCGGCCCGCGGGCCACAACTGGCCCGCCAATCCTATGGCATTTTACCTTTGTCTAATTAAGTTACGAGTTGCAATTTTCCCACTGAGTGAAAAAGTTGGCAATGAAGCAAAGTGAGCAATTAGGTATATATTAACTATGTTCGGTAGCAAAATTTTTCTGGTAAAAGAAACATAATTTGAACGAGAAAATATGTTTCATAAATGAAATAAAATGCGTAGCGCATAGATACAATACACAATTTATCAAGGCTGTTCTCAAATCCAAAAGGGCAATTTTCTGACATAAGTTTAAATTTATTTTTGGTCGGAACTGCATGAAACTAGCAGGTTTTGCTGTTCAGAAACTATGTCATCGAGCTGTTTTTTTTTTTTTTCGTTTTCTTGCAAACGCAATAGATCGTTCAGAAAAGAGTGTCAAAGTGGACGCTTTGAACCGAATTTCCGCGCGAAAGGAGAAAATCCTCTCAAGAAAGGGTGAAAAACACGTTTGTCACGTGATCAAATTTGCTTATAACTCGATAGGTAATTCATTGATCCAAAAATGGAAAAAAAAAACATTTCGATTCCAAATCGCTTCCATGGTCAGGCTTTCCAATTTTATATATTTTCGTTAAAAAATTAATTTTTAAATGTATCAAAACCTTTTGCGCTTGTTGAGCAGAGCAGTTAAAAACAGCCTTAAATATTTTTTTTTTCAAAATATGTTTTAAGTTTTTACTTGAAAAAAATACGGAAGATTAAAAGTTATACCTTTGCTAGATTAACAGAGCTTGTGTAAAATAATTTTTTTTTAAGGTAATACAATTTAGAAAATCCAATTGAACTTTGTAGATTTGGTTGATAAAAAGTAACGTCAAGTATTTTTTCGAAAAATAAGATAAAATATGAATTATAATAATAACTTTGAAACTTTACTTGAATATTTGCTTAATATGGCTATGTACGTACAAATATTGCTGTGTGCAATTCTCATAATATTATCTACTTAGTTTGATGTGGCCCGCGTCTTTGTATGAAATTTTTAATTTGGCCCGCGGCGTTAGACGAGTTTGACATGCCTGCTGTAAGGGAAGGTAAAGTACACATAAAGAAGCAATTTTCGTATAGTAATGTGGAGTCGGAAATGAAAAGGTTTGGCAAAAAACAAGAAATGAAAACGGGCGTTTTATAAGTGCTCATATGTGCCGCTGGCAGCGTCTAGCAAGTGATTGGCGTACCTTTTCGCAGATTCTAAGTGTTTAACGAACATTTGGAGCAACAACTGAAAGTCTTGCAATGAGGTCATCATCAGAGTCAACTGGTGTCTCATAGAGACATCCGGAACCTTCGAAAGAATACGTTAATCACTTGCTAGACGTTACCAGATATGTATCGATGTTGGTGGCGGCACATTTCAAAACTTACTCTAATTGTTATGCCAATAAAATGCTTGCTCCTATTTCCTCCGCATTTCTTGTTCTTTTCCAAAACTTTTCATGTCCGACTCCACATTGCTGTACCAAAATTGCTTCTTTATATGTACTTTACTTTCCCTTACAATTTGATCCATGAATTCTGGGATACCCTGTATAGGAGAAAGTTTGTGATGGTCACATACTAACTAAAGAGACGATGCGATGAATGCGCGCATATTTTCTTTCATTTAACTAAGTAAGACTTCTGGTATTATGATAGGGTAGAACGTATTGATTAAGAAATTATCAATACAATATTAATTTAAAGGCAATTTTAGCTCACGAATGCTAAAAATATAGTGAAAACAAAAAGTTTATTCCAATAAAAATTATACGTTTTATTTTCGAATAAAATAGATTTAAACACTTCAATAGAGCTAAAAGACAAATACATATAGTTGATTTTTAAAAACTTAAGCAATTTAAAAATAGAGCTCAAAATTCCATTTTCTAAAAAAGGAAAAATCTATCCTAGAAAGTTACTCATAGCGGAATGTTTTACATCGAAAAAAAAAAAAAAAAAAATACAAAAGACGTTTTCCTCATTATATTTGCTAGTCATTATACAATAAATCATTTATTCTTCCTCTCCCTCATAAATAACAAATATCCTTAAATAACAAATATATAAATTTCATTTTCAGATATGAGCCGTTGACTTTGAAAGTAGTACAAGTCCATTTTATATTATTGCTAGATATTTAATGGTTTGCATTTGAATGAGTTTAAATTATTTGTAAGCAGTAATAAATTTATTTTATATTTTTGTGGTCTTATTTCATGTAAATTTAATATACTACAATAATGGTTATTTGTAGATGAAACAGCACCGAAAATTTCTGATAAACTTGTCAATGATATTTCATCATCTCCTTTTCTCTCCTCAGATTGATAATTACTTTTGTAATTATTTTCCCTCTTCTCTTGTTTCTTTTCATTTTTTCTGATTAACTTGTCAATGATCTTTCATCATTTCATTTTCTCTCTGCAGCTTGGAAATTACTTTGTAATTATTTCCTCTATTTTCTTGTCTCTTTTCATTTTGTTATAGTATTGAAAAAACCTTTTATTTATTTTGTTTTTTCTTGTATTATTTTATTTTTTAATTAATTCTTTTATTTTATTTTCATTTGTTTAATTCTTTTATTTCCTTTATCATTTTTTATTCTTTCATTTTTTGCAACACTTTCCTCTTCTGCATGTGCTCCTCTATGATTGATGTTGTTCTGTGGTGGGTCTCTTTCAGCAAGCGCCACCTGTCGCATTCTTTGTAAGCTCTACTCTTTACCTTTCAGTTCATTGTGGACACGGATACTTCTGGATGGGGACGGGCAGTTATAATTTCCATCTCGAAACGTGTCCTTTGTGTTTTTATATATTTATGGTGATTTACACAAAGTTTTTATTATTTAATAATGGTTATCTGTGTTAGCTGAACGAAAAAGACAAACAAACAAAAAACATGGTTTTGGTGTACGCCAATGGACTTTTCCTCGCGTAAAAAGTAATAAATTGTTGAAAACGTTGATTTTGTTAAAGGTTAATTCCATGAAATTTTGTTATGTCTGTCACGCAGCTGGAAAAATTACTACGCTTGTTGGCTACCGTTATTTTCGAAAAGTTGCTTCGCGTTATCAATTGATGAGATATCTCCGATAAAATAAGTCACATTTTTCCTTTCTAAAATACTGGTAGCTAAAAATCGTAGTATGTGACAGACATGACAAGTTTTCATGGAATTAGCCTAAACGGAATACAAATTAAAAAAAATTCGGCGATATCTTGGAGTGCCTGCCATTTTAAGACAACATGGTGGATGAGGCTAACCAGTGAACTTGGTCGAGACCTTAGTAATTCCTGTGCACATGCTCACTCACATCGAAATCGGTTGATATATAGGAGTGCTGACGCAGGCAAAAATCAGATATTTCAAAATGTCACCCACATTAGAAATTGAAACTGCTATATCTGAGCCATTTTTTAAGATAAAGACAAAAAAAAAATGCTCCGGAATCCTTATATCAAGGTCAAATACTTAAGAAAGAAACCTTTTTCAATTTCCTAATTTTTTTGCACCTCACTTTAAATATAAATATTTTTAATTTAACGGCTGCCATTTTGAAACAAGATGGCTGATGAAGTTGGCACACAAACTTGGTCGAGACATTGCTGTATACTATCCACATGCCTTCTTACATCGTAATACGCGAATACGCGTGTTATCGCGTGACAAATACAAGATCGTTTCAAAATGTTAGCCATGCTAGAAATACTTTTGTAAGATATAGGACGAAACAAAACTGCTCCGAATCTTTGTATCAAGGTCAAACACATAAAAAAAATCTTTTTCATTTTTCAATTTTTTGATATCTCATTTTTAAATTTAAAATTAATTTTTCTTTACATGGCAGCCCTTTTGAAATAAGTTGGCGAATGAAGCTGGCCAACGAACTCGATCGGGACATTGGTATGTACTATGTACCACGTACACACCAAGTTACATCCAAATCGGTTCATAGATACGGCTGTTAATCGCGTGACAAAAATCAGGTCCTTTCAAAATGTCAGTTACAATAGAAATTCAAAATGCTATAAACTCAGCGATTTTTTTTTTAGATATAGACGAAACAAAACTGTTCCGGAATTTTTGTATTAAGGTCAAACACATACAAAAAAAAAAACTTTTTTCATTTTCCAATTTTTTGGTAACTTCATTTTAAATTTTAAATATTTAAAAATTATTTTAAATGGCCGACATTTGAAACAAGATGGCGGATGAAGCTGGCTAACGAACTCGGTCGAGACATTGGTACATATTATGTATACACCAAGGTATATCCAAATCGGTTCTTAAATACGCTTGTTATCGTGTGACAAAAATCAGGTCGTTTCAAAATGTCAGTCACGCTAGATATTCAAAGTGCTATAACTCAGCCATTTTTTAAGATATAGACGAAACAAAAACAGTTCTGGAATCTTGTATCAAGGTCAAACAATAAGAAAAAAAATATTTATCAGTTTTCAATTTTTTGGTACCACATTTCAAATTTAAAATTTTTTAAAAATTTAAATGGCCGCCATTTTGAAACAAGATGGCGGATGACGCTGGCCAACGAACTCGGTCGAGACTTTGTACGTATTATGTATAAACCAAGGTACATCCAAATCGATTCATAAATAGCCTGTTATCGCGTGACAAAATTCAGGTCGTTTCAAAATGTCAGTCAAGCTAGAAATTCAAAGTGCTATAACTCAGCCATTTTTTAAGATATAGACAAAACAAAAAATGCTCCGGAATCTTTGTATCAAGGTCAAACAGATAAGAAAAAAATATTTTTCAATCTTCAATATTTTAGTAACACATTTCAAATTTTAAATTTTAAAATTTTTTTAAATGGCTGCCATTTTGAAACAAGATGGCGGATGTAGCTGGCCAACGAACTCGGTCGAGACATTGGTATTTACTATGTTACACAGCGAGTTTCATCCAAATCGATTCATAAATACGAGAGTTTACAGTGTGACAAAGATCAGATATATATATATATATATATATATATGGATATATATATATATATATATATATATATATAATATATATATATTAATATATATATCAACTTTTGAACGGAGGGTGGCTTCGGGGTCTGGGGGTCATGATCGATGAATTTTTCGATACCAAAAATTTTTTGAAATCGCTTTCCTCCGAACGGCTGCAATAGGTAGCTTTTTGTAATGAAAAGCTACCTAAAACAAAAAATTAAATATTTTATTTTTATTTACTTATTTATTTTATTTCAATGTGTCATTGTTCTTTCAAAAAATTACGTGGTCAATTTTATAGGAAAAAATGGAAAAAAATATTCAGTAATAATTTTTTTGCTTATAATTATATTTCTAGCTCTAGATAGCAAGATTTTTAAAGTATTCATGATAAAATTCTAATTGTTCTTGTTAATATTATGCAACATAAAACATAATTTTATTCAAGTTCTATTTCTCAGTTCAAAGTATTTTCTCAGTTTCAAAATCAACACATTTGAAATATCGTTGACCCAATAAATTTCTTGTAAGACATTTATACTGATATTAAAAGATATTTATTGTGAATGCATTCAAAACATAAGTTTTATGTTAATGTGTATAAAAGATTTAGCTTTAACCATTTATTAATGCAAAATTTACTTGCCCACTTTCAAATCATTAGCTCATATAACAGGCTTAAGCAATTCAGCAAAAAAACTAAAAACCCAATTAAAAACATAAATTTTATGTTAATTTGTATAATAAAATTTAGCTTTAACCATTTTTAGGTAGCTTTCATTAACAAAAAGCTACCTATTGCAGCCGTTCGGAGGAAAGCGATTTCAAAAAATTTTGGTATATTTCATCGATCATGACCCCCAGACCCGAAACCACCCTCCGTTCAAAAGTTGATGTATATCTATATAAGTTGATATATATATATATATATCTGACCTTTGTCACACTGTAACTCTCGTATTTATGAACCGATTTGGATGCAATTCGGTGTGTACATAGTACATACCAATGTCTCGACCGAGTTCGTTGGCCAGCTTCATCCGCCATTTTGTTTCAAAATGGCGGCCATTTAAAATTTTTTATAAAATTTAAAATTTTGAAATGTGGTACCAAAAAATTGAAAATGGAAAAAATATTTTTCTTATGTATTTGACTTTATACAAAGATTCCGGGAGCAGTTTTTGTTTCGTCTATATCTTAAAAAATGGCTGAGTTATAGCATTTTGAATTTCTAGCGTGGCTGACATTTTGAAACGTCCTGAATTTTGTCACGCGATAAAAGGAGTATTTATTAACCGATTTGAATGTAATTTCGTTTTATACATAGTACATACAAATGTCTCGACCGAGTTCGTTGGACAGCTTCATCCGTCATCTTGTTTAAAAATGGCGGCCATTTAAATTTTAAGAAAAATTTAAATTTGAAATGTGGTACCAAGAAATTGAAAATTGAAAAATATTTTTTTTCTTATGTGTTTTGACCTTGATAAAAAGATTCGGGAGCAGTTTTTGTTTCGTCTATATCTTAAAAATGGCTGAGTTATAGCATTTGAATTCTAGCGTGGCTGACTTTTTGAAACGTCCTGATTTTTGTCACATGATAAAGGGTGTATTTATGAACCGATTTGAATGTACCTTGGTGTGTACATTGTACATACAAATATCTCGACCGAGTTCGTTGTCCAACTTCATCCGCCATCTTGTTTCAAAATGGCGGCCATTTAAAAAATTTAAAATGAGATACCATAAAATTGGAAAATGAAAAAGATTTTTTTTTTTGTATGTGTTTGACCTTAATACAAAGATTCCGGAACAGTTTTTGTTTCGTCTATATCTAAAAAAATGGCTGAGTTATAGCATTTTGAATTTCTATTGTAGCTGACATTTTAAAACGACCTGATTTTTGTCACGCGATAGCAGGCGTATTTATGAACCGATTTGGATGTAACTTGGTCTGTACATAGTAAATACCAATGTCTCATCCGAGTTCGTTGGCCAGCTTCATTCGCCATCTTGTTTCAAAAGCGTTGCCTTTTAAAAAAATTAAATTTAAAATTTAAAATGAGGTATTAAAAAATTGGAAAATGAAAAAGATTTCTTTATGTGTTTGGCCTTGATACAAAGATTCCGGAGCAGTTTTTGTTTCTGAAAATTTGTTCTTTTGCTTATATCTTAAAAAATAGTTGAATTATAGCACTTTGAATTTCTAGCATGGCTAACATTTTGAAACGATCTTGTATTTGTCACACGATAACACACGTATTCGCCTATTTTGATGTAAGAAGGCATGTGGATAGTATACATCAATATCTCGACCAAGTTCGCTGGCCAGCTTCATCAGCCATCTTGTTTCAAAATGGCGGCCATTAAATTAAAAAAAAAAATTATATTTAAAGTGAGGTGCAAAAAAATTAGAAATTGAAAAAGGTTTCTTTCTTAAGTATTTGACCTTGATATCAGGATTCAGAAGCATTTTTTGTTTGTCTTTATCTTAAAAAAATGGCTCAGATATAGCAATTTCAATATCTAATGTGGGTGACATTTTGAAAAATCTGATTTTTTGCCTGCGAAAGCACTCGTATAACCAATTCCGATGTGAGTGACCATGTGCACAGCAATTACTAAGGTCTCGACCAAGTTCACTGGCTAGCCTCATCCACCATGTTGTCTTAAAATGGCAGGCACTTTAAGAAATCGCCGAATTTGGCAGCCAAATATACGTTACTTTAAATAAAAGCAGCTTGGATATAGCTGACTAATTTCGCGAAATTCTCATTCATAATGATTTAGTATTGATAAAAATTAGTATTGAATCTCCTATATTCGGTTTCCACTAAATTGGGCTTCTTGTGTTTGAATAATATAAGTTGTTTTTTAAAAAATAAGGAATATGAAAGCTACCTCTTCCTCCCGGCACTGGCCGGAAGGACTTTTTTAATACAAAAGTTACTTGCACCCCTTTCAAAATCAATAGCTCATATAACTGGCTTAAGCAATTCAGCAATAGAACTAAAAAACCCAATTAAAAACATAAATTTTATGTTAATTTGTGTAATAAGATTTAGTTTTAACCAATTTTTTAAAGCAAAATTTAATTTCCTCATTTTCAAAATCAACAGCTCATATAACAGGTTTAAACAATTCAACAATAGAACTAAAAAGCCCAATTAAAAACAGAAATTTTATGTTAATTTGTATAATAAAATTTAGCTTTAACCAATTTTATAACACAAAAGTTACTTGCCCCACTTTCAAAATCAATAGCTCATATAACAGGCTTAAAAATTTCAGCAATAGAACTAAAAAACCCAATTAAAAATATAAATTTTATGTTAATTTGTATGAAAAGATCTAGTTTTAACCAATTTTTTAATACAAAATTTACTTGTCCCACTTTCAAAATCAATAGCTCATATAACAGGCTTAAGCAATTCAGCAATAAAACTAAAAAACCCAATAAATAATAAAAAAAAAACAGTAATTCTTAATCGAATGTTTCTGTATAGAAGAAAATTGCAAAAAAATATTTGTTCATTATATTTGCTAGATAATATGAAATAAATCATTCATTCCTCCACTCCCCATCATTTAGATGAAAAATACGTATGTATAATATTAAATATGATAGAATTAAATTGCAAAACTAATATGTAAAATTACAGATAAACTAAATTGAATGAACTTGTGATTATGATAAATATAAGCGAAAAATATCTGTAATTAAATTTATCGAATGAATAAATTGTCAGTTTTTTTTTTAATCTGATTTATAATTAATCACAAATGATAATTGATCATTTAGAATTTGTAATTAATTACACTCTGCTTTTCACTTATAAGGGCTTTCTATTTACTCATTATTAAATTTCATTGTCATAATAAAAAATAATAAATTATAAAATAATAATAATTTCAGACGTTTATTTGTGGTAAATGGCGGGAAATAAGAAACAGAACGAATGAAATATTTTTTTTTTTTCTGATAAGAATATGTAGTATTTTTAATAAAATGCAAAATACTTTAGTTTTTAATTTTTTAAATAATTAAAAGCATTAAAAAGTTCAAATTTAAAAATTAGAATCCAATCTAGTGTCATCATAAAATAATAGTATATAAATACATAATGCAATTCAATTTTGCCCTTTGAAATAATATTTTTATAATATTAATTTAATCCAGTACTTACGCAAAGCTTATGACACAAAAGCAAATATGGATACACTGAAAAAATACAGATTTAAACGATCCCGAAATCTTCGCTTTTGACTATATTTAGCAAGATGCGAAAAGCGGATATTAAAAAATATGTATATTACACAATCCTTTTTATCAATACCAGATGCTAAAGTTTTACCATTGACCTGATTGTAGATTACAGTTCGATTACCGTTTTCCTTTTGATAAACCCTTTGCTAAAAGCTAAAGTCACACCTAAGTAGCTGTTTATAAATGACATTTTTTTCTCCCTTCAAGAGCTCTAAACTTTAAAACATTTTATGATTTCTGTATCTGAAACTTTTAGGAATAAATGCAACGAGAAGGAAAACTAGAGAACAGGAATTCTGCTTTTTCAGAATTTAGTGTCGCCCCCGGCATTTCCATTACTTCATTTTCTTCTGATGGACTGATGGCTTCTATTATTATGAAACAGCCATTATAAATGAAGCGTTAGGTGAAGATGAAAGAGCAGTCGTAAAAAGTTAGAACTCTGATTTTCTGGCCAGAATGGGGAAAAAAATGGCCATGATTAAAAAAAAAAAAAAATGGCCATTTTTTTCGCAAGCGATTTTTTGTGTAATCTTCTTAATTTTTCGTAGTTCTATTGTACACCAGCGGCTCGTGAAGCAACATGTATTTCCCATCCTGATAAGCCGACTATTCGCGAACAGCTGATATACTACAGAATAATAAAAAATTATTGATTTTGATAAAGATCATGATCGAGATTAACTCGTTTTGACTCCGATTAATTGACTGAAGCAGAAATTTAAGATGAAAGTCAAAGTTGATATAGTATTGAACTAATAAAAATGAAATATTGACATCTGTAACAACATTTTGAAATATTAAAATACATGAGATACAGCTCATATTCAAAACATTAAAATAATAATTTTTTTTTTTTTTTTTTTTTTTACAAATTGAAAATATTGTTTGGTAATTTAATGTCTTTTAATGCAAATATGCAAACGATAAACGATATTTTTATTAAGAACTTATTGTCGATTAAACATATTTATTATCTTAAAATTAATATCATTTTTGAAAAGATGAATTGAAAAAAAAAATTATTTTGAAAAGTCAAAATATTAGAATATTTATTCAAGTGGTTCAAAATGTTAGAATATTTCACATTAATTCTCCTTTAATTATCCCCAATTCATATCTGGTGGCATCATTGATTAAATTCAGACGATTTTATTTAAAATCAGTATTCTTTTTGTAGTTTATTTGCTTTTTCGTCTTAAAATGGGTCGTGTGAGTGATATTCCTGAATCTATTAAACTTCGTATGGTTGATTTTTATCGGTACGGTAAAAATCAATGTTATATAGTGAATTATTTATATTGTTCGCAATCAAGCTTTAGTAAAAATACTAACACAATATTAAAAAAAATTGGAAAATTTCAAGATAATCGCCGAAATGGCGGCCGAAAACCAAAAACATCTGCTAGAGATGACAGGAAACTGAAGCGTATAGTTGAGAAAAACCGTTTTAAAAGTGTGCGATTCTTGCACCGAAAATGGAAAGAAGTAGGAGTTGAAATTTCTACATCGACAACATTAAGGCGTCTCTATAAATTTAAGTTTGAATCTCGTGTACCGAAAACAAAACCTCTCATGACTGCAAGACAAAAGCGTAGAAGATTGAATTGGTGGAAATCAAGACGTTTATGGAGCGAAGAAGATTGGAAAAATGTATTATTTAGTGATGAAAGTATGTCTTGTGTTTCATATGGTAATCAAGGTTATTCGAGTTTGGAGAATGAAGCAAGAAGCATTTGATAAAGAATGCCTTAAACGTTCCGTAAAATTTGCTGCTAGTGTCATGGTTTGGGGTTGTATGAGTGCAGAATTACCTGGAAAGTTATGCATCGTCTACGAAAAGGTTAACTCTCAGCTATACCAAGAAATTTTGGAATATTACATGATTCCATCATCAGAAGATTTATCTGAAGAGGATTTCATCTTTCAACAAGATTTAGCGTCACCGCATACCTTGGTGCCAACTAAGAATTGGTTCCGCCGACGCAACATTAAGGTACTTCTTCGGCCACCAAACTCACCAGACCTTAATCCAGTCGAAATGGTATATAATGAAGAAAAAACTCCAAGAAAATCCTCCTTCAAGTAAAACTGACTTAGTGGCACGTATGAAGTCTATTTGGGCTAATATTGATAAAAATGTTTGTAAACACCTTGTATAGTATGCAAGATCGTTTAAGCTGTTATGAAAGCTAAAGGGGGTGCTACAAAATATTAACTACCATTTACTTCATATTCATAAGGTAATATTGTTGCGTAAAATAAACTATTCTAATATTTTGAACCAATCTAAATTTTATTCAAATATTTTGTTGTGTTTCAGAAAGCTGTATACCTAATTTATTGTACTGTATTTTATATTTTGTAAATGTTAAAATCTTATCTAAACATTCAAGATTTAATTTATAAGAAATTTAATTGCATTTACTTAGTATCAAAAATAAATGAAAAATAATTTTTTCATATTACTTTTTCTCAATTATTCTAATATTTTGAATATGAGCTGTAGAAGAAAGTTTTGGGATTGGCACATTCAACTAATTTTATTTAAAAAATAGTTTAAAATTAACCGAAAAAAGGCTCCATTTTCTTAAAGCTATTTAAACTTAAATTATTAAATATAAATACATTTTATGAATTTCGTAATAAATATAATAATGTCATACAGTAACTAGGCTATTTTTATGAAGATAACATGAATATTTTAAAAGTTATAGGCATATAAAGAGAAACAACGCTGAAAATTCCCGAAAAAAATTAATAATTTATAAATTAAATTTGTGTACCTCATAGACATGGAGCCGGCAGCACAGACAATCACCTCATCGAGTTAAAGTATGAAATTCTAGGATTTGTTAAATCTTGATTCTCATATTAAAACGCAATCGGTCTGCCAAGTCATATCTTGGTGGAAAACACCTAAAAACTCGATTTTAGCGGCTGACTCGTAGGTTTACCATTATGTTTTCCTGCACCAAAAGGTATGAAAACATGGAGGACTGGGAACAGGAATACACAATGGTAAACCTACGAGTCGGCCGCTGTAATCGGATTTTCGCGTGTTTTACCAAGATATGACTTGGCAGACCGATTGCGTTTTAATATGCGAATCAAGATTTAATTTGTCCTAGAGCGTCATCCGTGAACTCGATGAGGTGATCGTCTGTGTTGCCGGCTCCCGGTCTATCATAAACTTTTCACTAAATCAGTATAAGAATACTCTACTTCCTTTCAATATATATGTATTTAAAACATAATTAAAAATTTCGTGGTAATTAAACTTTTATTTATTGAGTTATGAAAACACAATTTTACAAAAAAATCACTTTTGATAAAAATCATAAAACAGCTTGCAGCTTAGTTTTTAGGTGCGTTCGTAATTATATAAATACATAGCACCTATAGTCGTTGTTCAGTCCGCCTGTCTATCCCCATATAACAGAACAAAAACTACCCAACCGAATGGTCTGAAATTTTAAGTATAAAATTTTTGCAAAATTTTGTCGAGTCATTTCAAATGTTATGAAAATCGGATGTATAGTTTAATTACAGGGTCAGTCAATTTTTTTTTCCTTTACACCAATGGCAAAAAAAAAAAAAAAAAAAAAAAATTACAAGTGAATTTTAATCATGTTTCAGCTTTTCGAACAGAATGAAAGTGATATACACTTATGAAGTGCACTAAAATTTACATTCAGTACAATATGCGATGCAAAAAATATTTATAAAACTAGTTATAGTACGAACGCACCTCATTCGCCACGTTTAACGTACAATTTCCAACTTGTTTAAGGTTTCTAAGAAATGTAAATGTTTAAAAAGCTCGAAAATCGAGAGAAAAATATTGAAATTTTATATTAATTTAAAAAATAAAACATTGAAGTTTTGATCGAAATTGAGTTTTAAAGTCATATATACTACAGATATCTTAAGCTTAATGTATAAGTAAAAACAAAATTATCTTCAATATGATAAAAGTTTAAACCTTGATTTATTAATTTAATTATTAAATGAAAATGCTTCCGCATGGTGGGTAAAAAATATAATTAAATACTATCTGTTAAACTAGTTAAACCCACCCGGCGTTGCCCGGGCCCATGATAATATTCTTAAATGAAACTTAAATTTGTATGATTTTATATCGATTTTGTCTGAAATACGTGCCCGCTGACTTGAAAAATCGGTTAAAAAAAAAAAAAAAAAAAAAAACTGATATTTACCGGTAGAAAGGCTCTAGATAACTACCGCATGAAACGAAGGTGGGAAGGTGAGATATTTCCAACGACTGCGTAATTTTCGTGCTAAAATTTTGATAATTAACTGTAAAAATCTCTGACTTATGCGTAACCATTATTTCTTCCGCACCGGAATCATAAGTTTTTTTTTTTTTTTATTTTACGAACTGATTATTGCTCCCGCGCAAAGCCAAGCTTGTCAGCTAGATAAAAGAAATAAAAATAGGTGAATATAGACATATAGGGATGAGAATCTTCCATGTATTGGCGGATTTCCTCTTATAACGTCATTCCCTTCTACCTACCATGCAAACTCTCGCGAGTACAAAGCTTCAACATTTTTTCAAAAAGTTAATTTCTTATTTTTACCGGACTGAAAAGAAGGGTTATGTGTTTCACGCGTATCTGTGTATGTGGATTTCTTTATACCCTCGAAACATCCCAACGGCTGGATGGATTTTAATGAATGAGGTCTCTATCAATTCGTCTTAACGGCCCGATGGTTATAGGCTAGGTTTTGTTTTTATAAATTCAAAATGGCGGCCGTAAAATACAAAATGGCGGTAGAGACAAAAAAAATTTACGCATCATATTGAGTGGTATATCATTGGATAGGTCTTTTAAAATGAAGACGATGTTTTATTGACTATTTTACAGTCAGAAGCTCCGTTAAAATATTATACAACCTGGAAGTTGTGTATGTATTGTGGATCTCTAGCTTTACTTCAACTCTAACCATCATAGACATCTATAGACCTCGTCAAAACAGTGTTTATAGATAGGAACTAACAGTTAAACACAACTTAAAAGTCATCAATACAAGTAAATAAAAAAAAAATAGGTAAGTAATATAAACAAGTAATATATGAAAAAAATTTTTTTTTTTAAGTCAATTCCTACTTAGGTCCATAAGAGAATTTTTTTTCTCCCATTTTTCTTTCCTTTTCGGTGGCGCTTAAAATGCCTTGATCAAGAAGAGGCCTCTCTAGGTCTTAAAATACCTTGATCAAGAAGGGGGCTCTCTCGATTATTGAAAATTAATTAATTTAATTTAATTAATGAATTAATATTTGAAAAAATTGAATTAACATCAAGTGTCATCCACTACAAGTTTAAAAAAAATTATTTGAGCTTGATTGGATGAATAATAAGTATTTTATTAACGATTGAAAATTTGAATAAGATATATATAGCGAGAGTGTGAGCTAATAGTAGGAATTAAAAAACAAATTTCACATTGGTGAGAAATAATTAATTAGTTCCTTTTTACGCAGTCGGGTTTTTTGATTTTATAAATTTAATTGTTTATTTTTAATGTTTTGCAGTGTTTCAAAGAGAATTGAAAGTACCGGGTGAGTCGAAAGTTCGTTACAACTTTAAAAACTCATAAAAAGGGAAGAAATTATGATAAAAGAGTGCGGTTTGCAAGAGAGGGCTCACTAGGTAGTCGGATTTTTTTTTTTTTTTTTTAGCAGCTAAAAAAAAAAAAAAAAAAGTTAAAAAATCACATGTAGAATGCGCTGACGAACCGAAACACAATAAACAGGACAACAATACGCTCCATTCATTTGTTCTTCCAATAATAAATGTAATCATGACCTACAGAACATTTCTACGACACAACTGTTGTCTTGTTCATTGTGTTCCGGGTCGTCCACTCCCTCTACTTGTGATTTTTTAACTTTTTTTTTTCTTTTGCTACTAAAAATAATCTGACTACCTTGGGAACCCTTTTTTGCAAACCGCCCTCCTTTATCATAATTTATTCATTTTTAAAGTTGCAACGAACTTTTGGCACATCCGGTGTATGCTATTGATATTTTCTTGTCTGCATAATTTGATTTTGGAGTTTGAGTAATTTTGAAATGTGCCAGAAAAGAAAGGGAGGGGCTGGATTCTTCCGGTATTTTAAATACTTAAAAGAATTGTCGTTATCATCCAAACTCGTTGAAATTTTTAGGAGTTAAAAACATAATGCTTTCGTAGCCTGGGTGAAAAAATATTGATATTTTGTGGAAAAGGGCTCGTTTTGTCGAAAAGCGCATGTGACCGTAAATTAACCACTGACAATCGTTCGCTTTGATTGTTGCCAAATAGCAAGCTACAAATACAGCCTTTTTTCGCGCTACGTAAGAGAAATATACATATAGATAATCAATATAATAATCCTGTAATATCAAGGACCAGTGGTGTGCCCAGGATTTTATTTCGGGGGGGGGGGGGCTGACTTAAATTTCCATAATGTTCTAAATCTTACGAAAGACGTTGAATTGTGTTATAAACAGAAATCATTTTTGCCAATAAGGCTGTAGCCAGGAGGGGGAGGGGAGGGGCAGGGGTGACTTTTTCCGAAAATTTGAAAAATTTGGTCCAATCCGAAAATTTAGACTTAAAAAATATCGCGATTTTTGACATGGTCGCCAAAAAAAAAAAAATCAATTTCATCAATCGTTCGCAGAAAAAAGTCTCCACTTTTTTTTAAAGGATCCGAAAAGGAAAAAAAAAACGAAATTTTGTCATAGGGCCACGGATAAAATGCGAAGTTTGT